>JAPTHA010000017.1:10497603-10508851 GCA_029814585.1 Gymnapogon annona | reverse complement strand
CACCCCAAAAAAAAAAAAAAAGAAAAGAAAACCAGGTCAAGCCAAGTTCTCAGTTTTTTGTTTTTTTTTTATCATCCAACACCTCAATGGACAATATTGTTTAACCTTACAGTCCAAATCCAAATGGTCACCTCCAGGACAACACTGTTTTCCTACTGACAGTGTTCCAGCTTACCTTCACAGTATGAGCCAAGGGGATGAGTACTGTGTTAAATCCACTTTACTGGTTCTTTCAAAGACATAGGACAAATATGTAAGGCAATACTGAACATCACCTGTACTTGAACGTAGGGTTCCTCAAGCGATTGCGCATGCTGAATCAGAACCCCCCACCCCACCCCCCAAACCATCCAGCAGTCACAATTTAAGGAATTTAGCTTGATAAAAAAAAAAAAAAAGTTCCTTTTAGATGGTCTGATGGATAGTATTAACAGATGCCAGCCACTATAAGGAGTGATTTGGTCAATGATTGTTTTGTACTTTTGTCTATGCCTTTACATCTTCTTCTTCTTCTTCTGTATTGCAATGATGAATGATTTGTAGTGCCAAGATGTAAACTTTTTTTTATTGTGTGTGTGCGTGTGTGTGTGTGTGTGCGCGCGCGCGCGTGTGGTTTGTCTTGTGCGAACAAATACATTGTCTAGCCAAAACAATAACGCCTGCAGTTTGGGAATAAACGCGGAAGACGAGGTCGACGATGATGCACAAAAATCAATTACGATGCATTTTCTGACAGTTGGATGATGTGTGTGAAACAGGCCTGATCACGTGTTTATGTTTAAATGATCTAATTTTTATGGTTTGCTCAACCATCTCCCAGCATGCCTTTAGAACTCAGTGTGAGGTGACCCTTAACATTTAGCATGTAAGTGCTCTCGACTGCACAATGACCCCTCTGATTTCTACATTAATGTGTAGCAGCAGGCCACTGTAGTGTCTGACTTAGTTTAAGTCTGTACCTTTGTGTCATAGCCATCTGTTTGACCATTGGAGCAGTACTCAGATGAAAAATGGTGCATTTTTCTTTGTTTTTTTTTTCTTTTCTTTTGTTGTTTATTTTGTGTTCTTTTGTTGTTTTGATTTGTATTTAAAAAAAAAAAAAACCTGGTGCTGAATAACTACATTTTAAAGGTGCTACCAACGTGGACTGCAGAGCCCACTTTTATGGCTTTTTAACAGCATGGCCTTCAAGTTAACTGCAAGAGTCTGTAACTTGCAGACTTCATGGTGGAAAGCTAGCACCTCAGATCCACACAGTTTACAGCAAAACTCAACTCTCAATGGTGCCATTTTAAGTTTCCGATCTGCACAAATGACAGCAGTTACTCTCTTGTTCAATAAATGTTAATTCTATCAGTTTTAGTATACTGATTTTTATTTTTTTTTATTTTTTTTACAACGGCTCAATCTGCACTAGGATTCTACTTTTTTTGTTTTCTGAGAAGATGAAACTGGCAGATGACAAAATGCATCTTTATGACTGACACAGGAGCACAAATGTACTTCTGCTAATGGAATTTTTTGGGGAAAAAAATTATATAGAACGTGATTGCTGTGTTGTAAATTCCTGTCATTTATATGTCTTAACCTGTGTGTATTTTCTGTTGTTATTGTAGAATTGGCTGTAATATTTTTGTTTAAAAATGGATTTGATATTCCAATGAAGTGACTATGGTTGTCATATAAATTGCTGCTGATTTTTGAAAATTGTTAACAAAGGTGTTGGGAAATATTGCTTTGTTTATATTCAATCAATTTCTAGATTGTGTTAGTTTGTTGGTGTATTTCACAAATCTATCAGGATACTCCCTAGGCTATATGATTTTTCCGGGGTATTCCAAAAGTCGGCACAATGTCAGTGATCAAATTTGCTACAATCTGTAGCATCTTTACGAAAGTGTATTCATACAACTTATGTGGTGACTGAAAACATAAGGAATGATTCCTTTGTTGTTGTTTAATATAAAATGTAAGAAAATTGTTTAATGGAATCCCCGTTCTTTAAAAAAAAAGAAAAAAAAGAAGCAAAACTGATGTCCAGTATTGTACCTACACCCTATTTTTGGGAACAATATGAATATTATTAATAACATATGGTGCTAAAGTTCTTTTTGTATGTTTTGGTTTTTAGATGAAAAGAGAAATATTATGCTGAAAATGTAATGTTAAGCCTTACTGTAGATTCATATATCAGACTGTTCACCCCAGAAGAGAAAAATAAATATAGTATTTGAAAGTGCAATATTTCAGTACTGTATCTACATGTTTTTTCCAACAAAAAATGTCTTCATATCATGCAACGGGGAAGATGTCATGAATGATACAGGACTTTTGACTCATGTAGATATCGGTGGAGATATTGTTGCATTTATATTACTGCAGGGCTTCATACAGCCCTATAAAACAAACTGTGGCTTTTTTTCTGCACCTGACAGAACCTCTGCTATTTATTACATGTCTTGGAATTTGTAGGCACATAAAAAGAAGATGGTAAACATTGTTAGTTTAAAGGGTGGCAAGTGTGCAGAGCACAAACTTAGCTTGTGTCTAAAGCCAGTCTTATAATTGGTTATATAATTTCATCTTATGAATGTTTCCCTCTGCACTTTTTTAACTTTACACACTTAATAATCTCACTCACCTAGTAACCCCGCCCCCCCCAAAAAACAAACAAACACACACACAGGTAATGAAAACACAACTCAGTTAAAGGTTTTCCCTATATATGAGCAGCTTATAATATAAACAAATAACAGTATGGTGAACATTAAAACATGTTTACCTCTCTGTCCAGATAGTGCAAACTACGATACAAATGTTCATTTTCTTAATATAACTCATCATGCCTCATACATCTGCATAAAAACTGATTAAAAGTGGCTTGAGATTGTTTGTTTTTTTTAGACTAGGGCCACTCTTTCTAAAGTTTAAATATCCGAATAACTAAAACTAATGAAACAATTGAAAACAATTGTTCACAAACAATCAGAAGCAGAAACAGAATACTTTATTAATCCCGAGGGAAATTGTTTTCTGTGGCTTATGAACACGAAAAAAACATCTTTATATTCGATTTTCAAAACGTGATAAAAAAAATTGTTAAAATTAAATGGTTATTTTGTAATATATAGCATCAATGTGTTGTCAATATGCAAACATATATTTGTTTATCCTAGTTTAGAATTGATAGCTTCTTTTTAACAGATTAAACACTTGCCGAAAATGCAAACAAATAGTACATCTTAAGTATGTAGTGCTTTCTGACAAACTTTCCAGCTCTGGAATTAAATACACATTGTTTTGATTGAACTGTGCACCGACGCACAATCCGGAGCGTCTGTTTTGTTGTGTACAAAGCAAAGCATGCTGGGCCACGGTTCAACGCCCAAAATGGCGGCACGGTTGAAAAGTTTTGACTGTTTGGAACGAGTTTGTCTTCTTTGCACTTTATTCGTTTTTCTATTTTAACGTCCCCGGCGTATGACGTTTTTACGTTGATGGCGCGTAGATGGTCCCTCCGACATTCAAGGAATTGCCAAAATCCAGCATTTAACCCCGCAGCTTCAAATTCCGACTTGACTTTACTGAAGCTACATGCTAGGCTAAGCTAGGCTAGCAACTACTGGCAGATGAATGTTGGTCAAAAGCGTCGGGAGTTGCGTCTTGTCTCGTCGAGATCTCCGAGCTGACCTGAATATGAAGAAGAGGACCGTTACATAGAGATGGACGATGATGTGAAAAAAGTGAAAAAGGTAACTGCCGCAGTTGACAAAAGTTTACTCGTTAGCATGCTAGCTAGGCGGCATTTGCTAGCCTAGCCCTGTGTGTTAGCTGGCTAAGTTTGTTTTACTGTACGTGTGCGGTCGAGGACACGTTAAAATGACAGTACACAGTTGTCAAGCACCCGAGTTTTACCCTGTCAGTTCTTGAAATATTGGGTGTAGATAATTTACTAGATGCTAATTATGAGGGTGCATGCAAGTGGCGAATCTGAATGATGTTATCACCGCAGCCTGAAGCATCAAATATATTGATGCTCCGTACGGTGTAACATATCCCGTAATGTTATTTATGTAGCATAAATTCTGTACATACATAAGTACTAAGTCTGCATCCCAATTACATCATTTTCGTTTGGGCAGTTGGTGTAACTGCACAACATGTTGTTCGTTATCATATTTTACAAGTGAAAGTGACGTTAACCCTCTTCACAGAATGTCTGTATTGTCCGATTACCATTCATATATTAATCCTCAATTAATGATTAATCCTCAATATTAATCATTAATATAATCCGCGTCCTCTGTCTTTGTCACCTTTGTCCTCGACGTTTCTAACAGTTATTATTTGTCTTAGTATTGTCTCTTCTACATCTACTTGGAATTATAAGACAGTAACTATCAAGTCACCTGAAGCTCTCACCCTGTTTAACGAGTGGCTGAGTAGCTGATGTTAATATCTCTAATATAATGACGATGTATAATTTTGACTGTATTGACAGATTGTATGTTACTTGACATTTCCAACAATTCTGCTCAGTGGACATTATAGCCAAGTACTTAGAAAATCTGTTATACTCTTCACTTGTCCCTAACAGTGGTATGTCTGATTTAACAAGAGTATTTTCACTCATAGTGTCCTGTTTATTGTTTTGCTAGGTTGTGGCCAGAGATTTAAAAACTTTTTTTAATCACATTCCAAATCCTAAGTATTTAATTTTCAGATCACTCTTTTAATATCAGTGTTTCTAGTAACTGGTGTTCTAAATGACCATTTCACACATTGAAAGAGGTATCTTTTTTGCAAATTACATTTAGAATCTTTAACCGTAAAACAATTCTGTGGTGGTGAAGATTAAATTGAGTTTCTATAATAAATGGCTTGGTTGACACCCAATTTAGAGCAATGTCAGTATAAATAGTTCCTGTTTGCACCACTTGGTGGTGTTGTAGATTAGCATTCGCCATAAATGTATTTCAGGATTAACTGCACAGATTCTTACAGATAGTTGATGAGAGTTACAGTTGGATTTTATTTGCTTATCGTTGCCAAACAGGAAAAAAAAAAGTTATTTTCAGGTGACTCGAACATGTGTGTCCCTAGTCATGGCTGGAAAAAATATGGATATGAAAGCGCTTAACCTTGAATGCTTAGGAAATAATATACAATAATATATTAAGATGAGGTAAAATTTCTTAATTGTTTCATGGTGCCTTTGTAATATCCCCCTCTCTTGTCCTTCAATTTAGTAATGTTGACCTAGTTTCACAAAACAAGACAATAGACACCCCGTTATCACTTTTTTTATGATGATATTTCAGGGTCAGGAAAAGAATTTGCTTATGTCATGGTCTTTTCACAGGGTCAGCAACAGAAGGTCTGGTCTTACATTTCAATAATAATGACCATAAAATGTTAATGTGCCTGTCTTCTGGAGCCGCTTACTGTTAAATAATGCACCATTCATAGGCTGTGCTCTCCCAGAAAGTCTGAGGTATGTGATCAGCACATCACAAACAAACCACGTAACATGTAAGATGTGAATTAAATTAAGTTCTCTCGAACCAAGATTGGATTGCCTACCATATTGAATCTTCAGGGAAAGAACATAAATACATGTTGGCACAACATGGTTTGTATGGATTTTCAGGTGCAGCGCTGAAAGCTGAAAGAAAGGAAGAAAGTAGTCACTTCACAGAACGTAATTATGAAGGTCTAGAGTAAAGGTAATTGGCACTGCCTATTTGCCTTCTTTAAAAACATGTTTATGAATCTTTGATCAAAACGAAATGCCTTTGACTGCCTCTGTGTTTTAAGAATTGCAATAATTAAAGCTGGATTGCAAATGTCATCACAGGAAGCTGTGGCTGGTGCCTTTCCTGTACGTGTGCTTGAGTGTAGAGACAGAGCCACTTCCCTTCCTTTGTGGGCTTTCACACCCACATGCACACTTAAGGCTGCATTTGATTCTGTCTGTCCTACCGTTTGGCAGCTGTCGCTGTGTGCGAGTGGAGGCAACAGGTGAATAGTTAAAACACTTGTGTGAGTGAAGCTGCATCTGTCGCCAAGCTGTGGGCTTGTTGTTAACAACACGGTTCTTACGTGTATGTTCATGGAGAACGAGGTAGGCCTTTTACAATATAATTACAAATGTTTGCTTATTTTGGACGTGCTTAGTGTGATGAAAAGAGTGTATGGATGAAAACATTGAATATTACTGTGGTGTAAACATTATGGTGCTTGTTGTAGGAGTTTAGTTTTGATATGGTTTTATTCAAGCCATGCACTGATACAAAAATATCCATCAAGATCATTGTGGCAGAAAAGATGGTAAGTGTGCTGATCTCTTTTCACCATTGTTGTTTGGTTTCCAGAAATGAGGTCTTTTAAGTCCAACTTGCAAGTGACTCATTAACACAGCTCTCCTTTTGCAAAATGCAGCTTCCTTTACCACACATTGTCATTAGAGCAACACACATGACATAAGAAAGGGTGCCACACACTTGTAGCCTTGAGTCTATCTGCTGTAAAATACTTTATAGCAGTTAGAGCTGCCATCACAGATGCACCGGTCAACAAGTCAGCAAAATGGTTTGGAGAGTTATTGCATGTATTGTTTTGGTCGTTTTCTAGAACAAGGCTTGCATGCATACGCACACAGTGGTTGTGTAGAGATAATGATCCCCCTGCTTCCCTCTTTGTGTTTCTTCACTAGCCTGGTATCGTGTCTCCGTTCAAGCGTGTCTTCCTGAAAGGAGAGAAGGGGCGGGATAAAAAGGCTCAGGAGAAAGCCACAGAGCGCAGGGCCCTCCACACCTTCTCACTCTCTCAGCCTGACCACCGCATCGACCCTGACATCCTGCTCAATGACTATATTGAGAAGGAAGTCAAAGTGAGTTCTCAAACAGATGTACACACACACCCTGCCAGTGCGCTGAAAATTTATGTCTTTTAATTTTCAATTTTTTAGAATTAGCATGTAATGGTATTTTCAGTCTGCGGTCACTGTTTTTTTTTTTTTTTTTCTTTTGATGGTCAATAATTCACATGGCGCGGATGTGTTTTTCCTGGTCTTTTCAGTACCTGGGCCAACTGACGTCAGTACCAGGATACTTGAACCCATCAAGTCGCACAGAAGTCCTACAGCTCATTGATAATGCAAGGGTAAATAAATACGTGACTGATTCAGCTGCCTCCGATTATCAAAACGGAATAGCTCAAACACACACTACAAATAAAACACTCTAAATATATGAATACAAACTCTCTGTGTTTATTAGAAGTCACATCAGTTGGCCGGCCAGCTGACATCAGAGCAGGATGCAGTGGTAAGCTTGTCCGCATACAATATAAAGCTGGTGTGGCGAGATGGCGAGGACATCATCCTCAGAGTACCCATCCATGATATCGCTGCTGTGTCCTACATCAGAGACGACTCCTTGCACCTCGTGGTGCTTAAAACGGGTAAAAACACTTGACTTCTGGCCCAAGAACAACTGAAAAAGACAAGAATTTTAGTACTTGTTTGTCACCTTGTGTACGTTCCTCCTCTTTCAGCCCAGGAGTCGGGGGGCTCACCCTGTCCCAGCTCATGTCCAGATCTCAATAAGTCCCAGACCTTGAGTTCTCTATCAGAGAGCGGAGCTGTGCTCGTAGAAGTCTGCTGTCTGCTTGTGTTGGCAGTTGATAACAAGGTAGCTTTTTGCCTCAGAGGTTGTCGAGAAAATAGATGGAAGTGGGAGTTTTACACAGATTGTTTTTTGAAATGTGAATTGTTACTCTTTGGAGCTGATGTAATGAACTGTGTGGATATACCTTTATTTGTCCCTCTCAGGGAAATTTCAGAAATACAGAAATTTACAATAAAGACTGTTGTTCATTAAACCCTGCATTGTGTCTCGTAGGCAGCAGCAGAGGAGCTGTGTCTTTTGCTCAGCCAAGTCTTTCAGATTGTTTACACAGAATCCACCATCGACTTCTTAGACAGAGCCATATTTGATGGGGCGACCACACCTACCCGACACCTCTCTCTATGTAGCGGTACGGAGCAGAACAGGCGGCCTCAGCGGAACAGACTGATCGTATTTAGACCTTGACACCAGAAAATCTGATTTCACTTCCTCGATTTTACAGATGATTCGGCAAGCAAAGTGGATGTTAAGGAGGCTTTTGAAGCCGACACCAGCGCATTGTAAGTACACATTCAAATAATGCTGTCTTTGTCACTGTTGACACGTCTTCGAGAGTCGTGGTGTTTTTCAGCCATTAACAAAGCGTGTTGTCCTGTAGTCCTTTCCAGGATTCCATGGAGGCTGAAGGAAATTCACCTCCAGCTTCCACGCCAACATCCCCTCAGACCAAAGCCGCCAGTGAAGGGGAACTCAGTACCACTGCAGCTGAGCTGCTACAAGACTACATGACCACAGTACGAAGACCAACCACTTCTGCTTCTGAAACTGTTTGTGTTGAGTGCAATGAGTGAAAGTTGTCTGTCTGTCTTTCTTACCTCCAGCTGCGGACAAAGTTGTCGTCCCAGGAGATCCAACAGTTTGCTACTCTGCTCCGCGAATACCGTAACGGCGCCTCAATTCACGAGTTCTGCATTAACCTGAGACAGCTTTATGGGGACAGCAGGAAGTTCCTTCTGCTCGGTAAAGCCACTTCTTAGTTCCCTGTTGATTCCATGGTTCAGGATAACAACCTGTACTGGGATAGTTACCAGTCTCCCAGCATAGGAGTCCATGGAATAACCTGAACAATTGAACATTATAAGATGCTAACTGTGTATTTGAGCTGGTTCCCATCAGCATTAAGCATTCAGTGAATGTTACTTCTATGACCTTGTATTTAAAACTATAATAATAATAATAAGCCGCTGTGATCATTTCAAACTTGCTCACAGTTAGTTGTGATTGTGTGCTTGTTCAGGCCTCCGTGCTTTCATACCAGAGAAGGACAGCCAGCACTTTGAGAATTTTCTCGAGACCATCGGTGTCAAAGATGGCCGAGGCATCATCACAGACAGCTTCGGCCGTTACCGGCGTACGGCCAGCTCCGCCTCTGATTCCACGACCAACGGCAATGGCGCAGCAGGAGGAAGTGGCGACGGCGCCGCCTCAGACGAGGGCCAGGAGGCCTCGGAGGGTGACGAATGGGACCGTATGATCACTGATATCAGTAATGACATCGAAGCTCTGGGCTGCAGCATGGACCAGGAGGGGGTCACTCCCTGACGCCATGAACAAAGCCAGGTAACATGTAGAACCGGGGGTGTGGAAGGACAGCCGCCCCTGGGATCACTGTCACCAACTGAAGGGATCAGATGAAGGTGGTCCTTAGCACTGACGGTTTACGTAGTTGTATTTTCCTCTAATTGTCAAGAGGACGCGGTTTAGTTCCTGAGCGTTCAAGGAAGACCTCAGCCTGTTACCACCAAAACATGAAGTCAACCAATGCACTTATCCACGGTCTGTAGATGATCCACGGTCTGTAGATGATCCACGGTCTGTAGATGATCCACAGTCGGTTGCTTATTCCGCATTTCAGAGGGACTCATTGCCTTGGTTCTATTTTTACAGTTTCTTTGGTTGTACAATCATTTATTGGCAGTATCTGCCACTGCTGTCAGCAACGTAGCTAAACATTTCCCCAGCGATTGTATTGAATTCAAAGACTGGAGAATCCATCAGAGGAGTGTGTGCATGTTGTTGAAGGTGAAGACTGAGGCTGTACTAGTTTCTTTTGTATTACCAGAGGTCAGTTGCCGTCAATCCCCAGGGTTGTTTTTTTTTTTTTTCAGTGATTTCACATTGGTGTGTTGCTGTGAGAGTTTAATATTTTGCTATATATATATATATATATATATGTAATTTTGTTTTCCATTGGTTTTGTCCACCATTTAGTTTTACACTATCATATCATTTGTTTGTATCAGTGTTTACTCGTTTATATCATTTTGCCGTACTCAAGCTGACCAAGGAAATGCTGTACAACAACAAAAAACTTCTCATTCAGTTTAATCCATTGAGTGGGGACTGTTTTTGACAAAGCCAGTTAGTTTATGGCTGATGTAAATTTATGGTTTTTCCTTCTTTTTTTTTTTTTTTTTCCCTCCATGCAGGTCGTCTGTGTTGTTTGACATTACATACTGTAAAACCTTCCTCGTGCCTTTACACTGCAGCGCCGCTGCCAAAGGTCTGTCACCGTACAGACGTGGAATTATGAACTGAAACTACAGTTGCTGAGCAAATCACGGTTATTAAATAACAGTTACTTTACACTGATTGCCTAAACGCCGTCATTTAATTTGAGCTTTGAGCGAGTGGGAGTGACAGTGTGGCGAGTGTTTGTAATCTTAATGTGATCCTGTCCGAGCGATCATTTGCTCGGATGCACCTAAGCCGCTGTGGAACTTCAGTCTGAGTTTCATCAAAGCAACGGCGCTGGACGTCGCTGAACAGCCTCCGAGTCGGGGATTAGTCGTTTGAGTCACAGGGACATGAAACTGGCAGGACGGCTCAAGTTGAGGACATTCCATTCCCTTGAGCCACTCACCAGGCTCATGTTTTCACCGTTTACAGTTTTATAATGTTCCTGCTGCAATGACAAAAAAAGGAATAATTTTTTTTCCCAGGTATTTTTTTGTTTTTTTTTTAATCGTCTCAGATTTGTTGTGGGAATGACTCTGGGTTGTACCGACAAGAACACTACACCTGAGCTCAAATAACTACTTTGGCCCGAGACACTGTGTGCCATAAACAAAGGGACGAGGTCACTAAAGATTCCTGTGATCTCACCATGCACGTACTGGTCACACACACACACACACACACACACAGCGGCTATTCTTAGTCCTACATTGGTGACAACATCGCTCCCTTCTTATCTGTGTGACCGAACAGCAAACAAGCATAATACACAGTAATAACAGTATCAGCGTTTGTCAATTATCCTGCAGTAAATTCACCTCTTCATCAATTATGGACCGAACAGACAGAACACACTGTTTCTCGGCCCACGTTTGTTTGCGAGCGAGTATTTCAGTCAATTGCTTTAATTATATCGTTAAAAGATCCCATGCTGTTTTAGAAAGAGTTTGCCAATTATGTTTACTGCACTACTGGGGCCTTTATAGTTACTGTGTTGTCTCGTACAAGTGTGTGTGTGTGTGTGGGGGGGGGGGGGATTTCAAAGCTACTTGTTGCCGAGTAGTTTTTTTTTTTTTTTTTTTTTTATTTAAAAAAAAAAA
>JAPTHA010000017.1:10058715-10070152 GCA_029814585.1 Gymnapogon annona | reverse complement strand
CTCACTCTATATACATATATACACCATATGGACTCACTCTATATACATATATACACCATATGGACTCACTCTATATATGTATATAGAGATCGAGAGTTTGGAACGTCAGCATGTTCTTCATTCTATAGTTATCTGACCAACTGTTAATATGTTATCATACCAGACATGTGTTCAGTTGGTCGTCTACGATTCATGTAGCTCTATTGTTATTATTATTAGAACTTGCCTTTCAAGATTAAATGTCTGGTCTTGGTTTTGGATTTTGTAAAATAAATTCCCCACAAAAACGCGACTTATAGCCCAGTGCGACTTATACTCTGGAAAATACAGTATATAATAAAAACCAAACTATTTTTTCTAAACCATCAAGGAGAGCTAGTTGTGGCAGTGCTTGTTGACCTGCTTCCTGCTGGGCTGATATCTCATCTATTGCACTCAGAGGCTTCAGGAGGCGGTTCCCCCGGAACGCTATGATGGGAACCCTCCCCTCGTCCTGCGTCTGCTGCTGCTCCTCCTCCCCCTCAGGAGGAGACAACCTGGAATGCGAAGGCAGCTCAATCACCTCCTCAAAGTCCCCGTTCTCCCTGAAATAAAGGAGGAGAGTAAAGAGAAGACTATTGTCAAAGACAGACGTGAAGGAAAACATATCTATCTATCACTCAACTGTGGTGGTGTACAAAAGCAAAATGACTACATTTGTGTGATTGTCCAAATATGTGCGGACCTGCGTATATCAATCAATTAATCACATATGTATGTGTATATGTATATATCAAAAACACTTTTAAGCAGTAAATGCAATTTTGTTGCATGCCTGTTGTCATGACAATAAAGCTTATCTATTCTATTCTGTCAAAATATTTTTTTAGATCTAAACTTCACTTTTTTTAATATAAAACATCTAAAACTGTTTGAGGAGACATGAGACTATGGTTAGAATTTTTACCTGCACAGTGATAATGGTAGAGTATAATTCAGTACTGTTGATCTCCAACCTGCATGTGCTCTGCCTCAAGACATTATTTAATCAGTCAAATAATAAAGCAGAGAATAAACCAAATTCAAGCATTTAAGTGACGCAGCCAGTCTTATTATTCTGAACATGTTTGTGTTGTGGTATTTCCTGTGTACATACAGTACATTTCCCATCTGTATGTAATATTAAAATATATAATGTCACACGTTATATTCACACCTCTAACCACGCAAGGGTACTCTATGTATCATCCCTGGAGGCATAACCAAGTAGTTTGTTTGTGTGTGCGAGTGAGTATGTAGGTATATATGCATGCATGTAACGTGTACCTCGGGCTCAGTGCTGTGGTGCTGGGGTTTGGACTGGACACAGACTGGCGGCCATTGCTTTGATGCGCTGGTGACACAGTGACTGAAGACGGACTCGGAGAAGCAGAACTCACTGATGACAAAACACGACAAACACCAATAGTGGACGAGAGTCAAACACCGGCCACTAGTGAAACTCGTAAAGATGTGTGTTCAATGACGGTGCACAAATGAAACGGGAGGTTACCTGTACCGTCTCCGTTCCTGTTGGGAAGAACTTTCTAGAAATGGAACGAAGCAAAACAGAATGAGAACCTGACACAACAGATTAAAGGATTAGTCTGTTTCCCCGCGCACACACACACACACACTCTTTACCTTCTCTGTTGGGTCTGAACGTCTTGTTCTCTTCATGATCTCCTCTAAACGCTGGCAGTCGGGAGAGACAAAAGTGTGTTTACCCGCTGTGTGTTCAACAAATACCGAGATGAGACATGAACTCAAGCGCTACCTTCTTCCTCTCCAGGCGTTCAGCCTCTTCCTTCTGAAAGTGCTTCTCTCTTTCTTGTCTGAGTCGTTCGGCTTCCTCTCTCTGCCGCGACTCTTCCTCCTCTTTCTGATTCAAACATGGAAAACATTGGCCTTTAACACTGAGACCTCTGTAGGTTTACACCGCAGTGGCGTGGAACTCATTCAACTCGGCTCAGTGTTGGTCAAATATGTTATGCAGAAGGTAAAGACAGTACGCACCGACCCGAAGAAGGAAAAACAACTTCAACTCTAACCTGTTTCTGGAGTCTCTCTGCCTCCTCTCTCTCCTTCTGAAGTCTCTCCTCTTCCATCTTTTTCTCCTCTTCCTCCTTCTTCTTCCTCTCCTCTGCCTGGCGCTGGGCCTCCTCCTCTCTTTTTGCCCTCTCCTCCGCCTTGCGACGAGCCATCTCCTCCCTTGCTAATCTACAGAGAAATACACCGACACTGTCAGTATTCATCATCCGCTGGCCGTGTACTTTAATATATGGCGACTCGTAGTCCAGCGCACCTGGCCTGCTCCTCCTGCTGCTTGCGCTCCTCTTCCTCCCGTTCCCTCTGTTCGCGAGCCAGACGTCGATTCTCGGCCAAGATACGACTCGCCTCCTCTGGATCTGTGGTTCCTGCTGAAGGCTTGTGAGCCGGAGGACTGCTCACACTCTCTGGAAGGTTTGAAAAGCAATAATAAGCATTAAGAACGTTAAGTACTTACAGCTCGACTTCAATATGAAATAAACTACAATATCCATAGTGTCCACTATAGTGTACAGTCACAAATGTCATGAATTACATATTTGTTCTGAAGTTTTTAATTGGCTCATGTTGCATTTGATATTTCACAAGAATGCATCACTGCTATAGGGAATGGAAACCTCTCATATCCAAAGCAGTTATTTTTCAGGAAACTAGATGTAAATTCTAAACACATGAATGGAGTTAAGAGATTCTAAATAAAAGGGAAAGGCTCAAATATGAGTTAAAACTACAGCAATACACCTTTTGATGCGGCCATTATATTGAAATAACGCATTCAAGAAATATTCAGAAAATAAGCTACGCTAGGGTTGTATGCGTCTTCTGTGGATGTGAAATGACCTACATTAAGATAAGACATTTTGAAGATGTCATGTGCCATAAATGAGGCATGATAATGTTAGTATAACTCATGTGATAAGGTCTGCATGCTGGTGTCTGTATGAAAGGGACCTGAAGTGCAGTAACTGACCGCTGGGTGCTGGTGGCGTCTGCTCAGTGCTGGTCTTGTTCTGACCCAGGGGCTGAGGCCGAGGCTGTGGAGGACTGAGGACCTGCTCTTCCTCCTTCTCTTCATCTCGGGGTCTGGTGGGTGGGGTAGAAGCCGGGGGGCTGTCTGGTACGACTCTGACTGGACGGAGGTTTCCAGGGTCTTCTGCTCCTGGAGACTTGAGCTGTTTCGGGGTTGGGGGGCGTCCAGATGCCCTTTGTGGAGGTCTGAGTGCAATGTGACGTTTAATAATATATATCTTAATAAGACCAATTGAGTTTGTATCTATGGAATGATGCGTTTATGTAGTTTTGTTGACTACCATTCACACTTTTTCTGTTCAGCTCTAATTCAGAATAATCTATGTTTCCAATCTCAAATCTGCTTCTGCTGCCCAGTGTAACAGGTGTACTCCTCCTACCTGCCAGGAGAAGGTGCTGTTGCTTTGCTGTTCTTCTTGGCTGGAGAAGGGGGCCGCATTTTGGGGGGCAAACTGAAAACAGGGTTCAGTGGGAGTGACAGGTTGCTCCAGGACTTCCTGACATTGTCGCGGTCCTTTGGCTGTGGATCGAAGAGACCGAGGAGAGGAACAACTGTAATTGTCTGGTTGGAACGTTTCCAAGAGATCAAGACTCAATATTGAACAAAAATCTGCATGACTGGAGTTCATTGAAATTCATGACGCCAAATCCTTAGCAACACACTGAGTGACCAGGAGGTGCTAAAGGAGCATAGTGTCCCCTAATGACAGCTGTAGACAATGATCGGTAATAAGATTAAACTCAGACGATCTTCTTTTGACCTGGCAGGGTCGAGCCAGAATGGACACAAATGTCAAAATAAACATCACTGTTGCCAATATTGAAGATCAACCTAGTTTTCTGATTTAGTAAAAAAACATACACTACACCATCAACACATTGTTGCTGAAATGGTAAAAGTGTCATATGATGTATGTAAAATGTCAGTTAGGATTAAGGGGTTTGTGTAGATATATATAGTGTGTTAATGTGTCTGTGGGTCAGTGTGTGTGTGTGTGTGATATAAGGTGCAGGAAAATGCCTGTCTTTAAGAACTTAATGGTATACGCTGTGGTGCGGTGACACAGTAACAGACAGGTGGACAGTGGGCACTGTGATGTTTTACTGTGTCGTTGGCACAGGCTCTGATGTATCATGTCTGACAGATCAGGATATAAGGACAGCACTTGAAACTTGAAAAAGACAAGGAAGGGGGGGCGTTGTGAATTTATGCATGTTCTCACTAAATAATAAACCCAGATTACAGATTCATCTCGCCGCAAGAACTAGAAACCTCTCATGTCAGAGCTTCCAGCGTGTTCACCATTAAATTTACAGTAGGCAGAAATCAGTGAAAATAAAAAGCCTGTAGGAAATATAAAATAAAAAATAGCCCATGTGGTGCATTTCAAGTACAGAAGCATTTATGATAATGTTGAAAAGTTACTTGGGGTCACAGGTGCTCATGAACAAATCACATATTTGCATGTATTTGATCATAAACAGCACAAGAAAACAATTCTGCAGTTAGCGATGCTTACCCACTCATCATCTCTTCTTAGACAAGATGAAAATTTTATGAAGCAGGTTTTATGGACAGTTCCCTAGATCACACATTAGCCAGTTTTGACAAACCTAAACTTACATTTTGTGCTGTGAAATATTGATGATAAAAAAGTAATTTTAAGAAAAAGAGAAAAATGTCCCAGTGATTTATTCCTATTTTCTTTCATTGAACAAGATCACGTGTAAACGTGATCTTGCTCATTATTACTATAACAGCCATGTGACCTGATTAAAACGAAACAAAAAGAGAAAGAAGCAAGAGAAAGACAACATCATATCAAATCAGAGGATAAAAATCAACAGGCGAAAGGAATAAAATCATAAAGTCGGCATTGCACAAGGCAATCAAAACAATACAGCTCACATAAAAGCAAGCCTGTAGAAATGTGCTTTGAAAAGTCAAACGAAACAAGCTGTGACTCTGCAAATCTTATCTCTTCAAAGCAGAGGCACTGACAGCCAAATGCAGAAGGATGTTACTGGAGAACTAACTGCACGTGCACATATGGTGTTGTCAATTCGGTTGTGTAGCTTAGAGGCAGATTTACTTAAGAGGGAATTGGTCAATTCTAAAAATTAACTTCAAAATGAACAAGAAGTCACAGTAACAAATCTCATAAAAGCACAATTGATTTCTCTCTAAATCCAGTGCTAGGACGTCAGTCAGTTGCACATCTCTTTCCATATCACAACAATCAGGTGACAGCATGTTTTAGATTTTAGCAGTTTGACACTATGTTGATCAGGTGCCAGGAGGGTTAGCAGGACTTGGGGTCAGGTATATGATAGAATATGTTATAACAAATCCGAAGCATGCGTGTAAAAAAAATAAAAATAAAATTGGACCTAAAACTGACCCTTGTGGTACACCACAGCTACAATTCTAAATGTCATGAGGACCATTGCCCTGACAGGTGATGCCATCGCCTACCTGTGTGGTTCCAGTCGTTCTCCTGCGAGGGGTGGACAAGGAGGCGGCGTCCCTACTGAGGTTTCTATCCTGGCTGCGGCAGTGGGGCAGCGGCTGTGTCTGCAGGGTCTTGAAGGACATGGAGCCCATAGGGTGGCAGGACACTGAGCGAGGACACACAGGCATGGCTACGGTAATGTATGTTGGGAATTTGGAGTGACACAGGAAGGTAAGCGGCGTAGGAATATTTGGGATATCGGTGAAGGAGTTATAAACATGAGCACGAAAGAAAAAAAAAAAAACAGAAGAGAGGGGAAGGAGTGAGGATGTTAGACGGTGAAACAGAAGCCATGGGTTTGGAAAAGCAAACAGGATTTGGGAGGAATGGAAAGTGGAGGTTTGTCGGAGACAGAACGAGAGAAAACAGCATTAGTGCTACTGATCAGAGCCTGAGTGGCTTCTGCATACTACACCTATCGCTTTAGAGTGACAACATTTTTGTTAGCATTGGTTAAAATAGGTAGAAGCCCGTCTACGTTGTCAGGCTCATTCACTACAACAGACCCGACATAGAGGTAAACCAGCATGCAGTATTTCTAAAGATGGGCAGAAATACACCACAAGCGTTTTGTGGCAACGGTGAGACATTCTAAAATGCAAGTACAACACGTAAAACAATAATCCACACCAAATAGTGGACTATGCAATACACACACACATAGTCGAAGATGCTCTTTTGACAGCTGAGTGAAGATAGATGCAGTAGGTACTCAATATGAATGCTATTGTTCAAAAGACTCTGGCCAGTTGGAAGCAAGTAACCGTGGTAACAACCTCACCTTTAACAGCATTATCAGCACCTGAAAGCAAGATGAACATTTCCCTTTGTCGAAAAACTTGGATCACAGGTTTGTCAACCCCCCCCACACACACACACACATTATCAAGGACAAGCGCCTACACTCCAGCGTCCACAAGTTTGATGTAATCATATCAGTCCTTTATTGAATATCAAAATACATCTCATGTATCATAAAGGGGTGGGTTTATTAGGCCGTCAACACTACCGCACTACACTGTAGGATATTTATATTTGCATGAATATGTTCGGGGCAGCGGCTGTGTGAATACTTGCAATGTCTATCTTGAAAATAGTGCACAATTTACATATTAGTGGATTTCATAATGTCTTACATACTTTTAAAGTCGCATTCTATTTTTAGCATAGTAATGCATGTTAAAGTGGAATTCTGGACGCAGTCTGGGTAAGAGATCAGCATGAGAATCCTTCCTGAACAGAGTGCTTTCTGCAGTGTGTGTGTGTGTGTGTGTGTGTGTGTGTGTGTGTGTCTGTGAGAGAGCTTTAAGTGCCTGATACTGGCCGGTCAGGGACATTTGAGTGTAATGCTTTAAGTCTGGACAAATCTGATTAACAACCCAAACTGTTCGGGTCAAGACACCAAAATATCGACAGCAGAAAAAGGGCATTTTGATGAACACATTGGAAGGACACTTCCTGTGTGCATGTTACCTGTTTGCTCTCCAGACAGGCTCATGGCGCTGCGGCTGCGGGCCAGGTAGGAGTGTGTTGGCTGCTGCAGGCGGTTCACAACATTGCTTTCCCACGTTGTCAATGGAAGACGGCGCAAACCTGAACACACACACACACAATTTGTAGATTGACAGTTAAAACCAACACCAGGCCACTGATTAGCCCCGGCAGTCAGTCAAAGCAGATTATAAATAATACATAATTACTGTACTGCTACACATTCCTTCAGGTCATGCAGCACAGTGAAGGCAAAAGCTACTGTAAAATGGTTACCATGCACAGGCTGCAATGGACACCTACTCCTTCATGCATAAGCCTGTTAATTATGAGAGGAAGGGAAAAAAACAGCCTGAAGCACAAAGCAAGCAGGAGAGGATAAAAGAACAAAACATTGCATCTCCATATATAAGAAAAGTGGTTCACAATGTCTAGAAATAAATTGATATATTGAACCATGCAGGATTGTACCAGGCCTTTAAAATTGTATATAATGTGCAGATTATTAACAAAGATAGACAATGCACTAATGAATCAGTCTTTATGAAGACATCAGCCAAAACATGCATTGCTTTGATAATGAAGCAGAGTATAATGTAGCAGGTGCAGGGCAAAAATAAAACAAGGCTGGAAACTGTAACTAAACCCGATTCTACGATGCTTTTTATTTCATTTCAGAGTCGCTTCGGGTGCACGGGTCTCATATTACTATCTTTGTCTAACTATTGCAGCCTATTTGCATTATATGTCTGTATTTGCCTGATGTCCAGTCATGAAAACTGGGTGCTGATTTTTTTTCACAGGGATAAAAACAGTACACTGTTCCCACAAAAACAAAAAGATTATCCCACTGAGGATTAGAGAAAGGGGTCACGCTAGAGGGGAAAAAAAAGAAAAAAGTTGATCCCTCAGATGAAATACACATTAAGTAAACACATGATACTATATATGTACAGTACGCAGTCAGCTGTGAACGTATATAGTATGCACATAAAAACATCTTCAATAATGTCACTGTGTGCAGATTTAAAGCTACAACGATGCATTAAAAGGAAAAAATACACATAAATATATAAGGTCTCAATAGTTTCCAGCCCCTTTATATTTTTGCATTGTATCATTATGTGTTGCATATCATCGGGGGCTCAAGCTGTAGGAAGCTTCCCAGTAAACACCTTGACTTTTGTGCTGGGGGGTCTTTCCTTGGTGTAGGCGGGGTTTGGATTGAGCTTTGCTAATGACAGGGGAGGAGGCTGTTCTCATCTGTAAACCTGTCAGTAACATATCAACGTCAATGACCAAGAATGTGACTGTAGAAATGCACATGAACAAATGGATACTTTGCCAGTTTGTGGCTGTACACCGAAAAAAACAACAAGAGCTTCAGAGACTTATACGTCAACAAGGGTCAAGTGCAGAACACAAATACATACAGAAAAGAAAGCAGGTGAAGGAAGACCACTAGATAGACCATAAATGTTACTGTTTCATGAATAATAACGTGTTATTTTTCTTTTCCTCTTTTACCTCTGTCTGGTGAGTGTAGGAGTGTGGCGGAGGACGAGGAGAGGCGCTTGGTAATGACGGGGTCTGTGTGTTTGGACAAATTCACTGTAGACACTGACCGCCTGTCAACATCTACAAACAAACCAGCAACATGACAAAAGCAAATGAATGCACCTTGAAATGAAGGCTGTCAAACAGAGAAAGAGTGTCTAAGGTTGATTAGACTAACCTAGGAATTGACTTAAATCATGTTATAGCTAAAAAAAACAACAACAAAAAACTACCAGTATGATGCTAGAAGGGAGGAAAATTAGAAAACACAAATTAGTACTAAATGGGTCTGCGATCTATCAATGAGGCTACAATGGTTTAATGAATAATCACATCTTTGGAAGGACAAGTTCAAGTCACAAACTGGATTTCTACATTCAAATAAAAAATAAAACACACACACACTAGCCATGCCATTCACACTGGCCTACATTTAGTCTAATACTTGTGACGGTTACAGTGCTAATGCCAGCTATTGCCGGCTGGCTAACCAATACTGAGCTATAATATTCACATTGGGAGGTCATTCCATATCTGCGGTAGAGACTGAAAGCACTCTGCATGTGCTCCAGCCCAGCAAGGTCGAGTGGATAGAGAAAAGCCGACTCGACAAAACCTGGACCAGGAGGGGAAAAGACAATGACAGAGATACAAAGAGAAGAGAGACAAGGTAGAGGGAAACCCAGAGTGAGAGAGAGAGAGAGAGGTTAACAGACAGAGAGCAGAGTTGAGAATAAGGGAGAGAGAGAGAGAGGGGCAGAGCAGGGTATGAGTCAGCATTATCAACAGAGACCGACCGATCTACACTTCAAATATAAACATGGCAGAAGAATACTAACGCACACAGGCAGGCGGACATTAAAACATGACCACTATGAATTATAAACACTATGCGATAAACCTGTCTGTCCTCACACCTTTTCATGATGCCACACCTGCTACTGTAATTAAACTAAACTGCATTGAAGAATTACATAACACAATAAACGTAATTGTAATTACCTAAGGTGCAGAGGATCAAGGATTACATAACACACTGAGTGTAACTGTAATTACTTAAAGCTACTGAACAAATGTGCAAAATATACTGTATGTTCTGAAGACATTCAAGATGGTTTGTCGACAAAAAGATTTTCATAATATAATTTTACTTTTTTCACCTGAACCAGACAGCCCTGACAATGGGGTTATCACGGCTTATATAAATTACGGTACATAACATTAGTGAACCGATTACAGTCTGGTGGCCATACTAACAAAAAGTTAAATTATACTGTTACACATAAGGTTATGTACATTTCAGTATTATTTAACAGGGATAACACAAGCATCGTTATGTAAGATACATAATATATTCCATCCAAAAAGAGCCCATGTGCACCGTTAAATAAATTTTCTTGGCTTTTTCTTGGTGACAGTGAGCAAATATAATACGTTTTGTCGCTGTGATGAAATGAATTAATTGCATTACTAATGGCATTTTAACTAGTGCATCATTTCCAATATATTCCCAAGACATAAGGGAGGTGAGAAAAAGGATTAAAAGTATTAAAAAGTATTCAATAAACTTGTTAGACTTCACTCTCTCTCACTACGGGACAACAGGTCCTGTGTGTAAGTGCATGATGTGTCAGATTACCGGCTGGTGTACTGGGAGTGTTAGTGTGCAGTGTCCCTCCCCAAGACCAGCGGTTGGTCTTCTGTCTGGTTCTTTGACTTCTCTCCATTGTCCGACGCATCACCGCCTCGTGACGAGCCTTCAATGACAAATGACAATGACATCATCAGGAAAAAAAATGCTAATAGACTAGAAATGCTTTCTTCATTAGCAGGACACTTGCAATGTGTTATGTTTTGTATGTAGTATGTATGAATGTAGTATGAATTAAATTGTAAAAAAAAATCACTTAAAAATGGAAGTAAAAGCAGCCACAGTATTTCGGCCTTGACAACATGTACATCAGCATAAGTGGAAGCTTTATTTTTGCTGTTACAAAAGTAAAAAAACATTCTGATCCACTGACATTCAGCCACCCTGAAACATTTCTGGAATGCCCTGTACAACCAGTCTAGTTTGCCATATTTGACACTTAAGTTGTGAATATAATACATTGGACGATGACTAAAAATTACCTTTTAGAAATTCACACACTTTGTTCTGGTACCAAGCCCTGCCTTTTGTCAACCATGTCAGACATTACATTTGTGCTGCGGCTTCATTATAATGGACCCCTGACCCACAACCATCCCATAGTTCATTAAATCAATATGATAATTAAAGCCTGAACTCAATGTCAAGGGGTTTGACCAACTACTGGGGGAAAAAAAAAAAAAAGAGCACAGTTCCTCTGACAGAATGAATAAATCTATATCAAAGGAGGTGTGTGTTTTTGATGCCATTTTTATGGTCTTGTGGTCAATTCAGATTGCGGGATTCCAGAGGTTGACAGTCTCCGTTTTATTAGCATTGATAAGTAGCGTTGCTCCCTTAAGGAGGCCATTACGCTCACCTGAGCACATGCAGGCATGCTGTTTGCCATTTTCTTTCATCGTTTTATTCCACCTGCTTTGACCAGACTCACTGACCCTTAACAGGATTGACAATAGTGGAGTAACTTACACCCAAATAAAACATTCTGTAACATTTGACTTATAGGTGACAATTCCTATAAATAGACAGTGCAACACTAGCCCTCCCTCAGTGCAACAGTAACCAAACATACAGCCCATTTTCCCGATTTTAACTGCATATATAATATATTGGGTATATTAGATTAGAT
>JAPTHA010000017.1:9692461-9702590 GCA_029814585.1 Gymnapogon annona | reverse complement strand
AAGTGGGCTAAGAAACTGACTGAAATCCTGCTCACAGTCGCCAAGAAATGTATAGCTAGAAAATGGAAGCTAGACGCATCCCTTCCAATCAAGATGTGGTTGGAAGAAGTCAAGAGTTGTGTGCCCCTGGAGAAAATAACGTACTGTATGCATAGGAGAAGTGACATCTTCTATAAGATACGGCAACCATTCTTAAATTATATGATGTAGGGGGTGTGAGGTTAACATGTGTCTCTCTGCGTACTGTGTAGTTTGTCTTGTTAACACCTGGTCTTGTCTTGTCTGTGCTGATTTAGTCTCATATTGTTTGTTTTTGTCTCGTCCCATCCTGTTTTGTCTTGACTTATTTCATCTTGTCAAAGTCGTCTCGCGCTGATTTGTTTTGTTTTGGTTCCGTTATGTGTTTGTTTGGGTTTTGTTTTGGCTGTCGCCTCTGGCCTTGTTAATGTGAGTGGGGGGCGTGGCCTTGTGGTTGCGTGGTGAACAAATGTGACTGTGTTGTGATGTAACGTAATGTTGTTGTCAAATGAAAAATGACAAAAATAAAATACTATACAAAGGGGCAATAATCTGGAATGTGGGAACACCCTTTTGAATTTCAAAAATCTATTTCCTTACTTTTCTGTAATGCATTATAAAATAAGGATTGCCTTTATTGAGTTCATTCCTATTTGTGTTAAGTACATTGATGAAAGCTCCATGTCGTCCCTGGAACAACCTCTGGAATCTATACACTAACCACCGCATGTTGAAGTCCAGGCATCTACAGGGGTTGGCTCTGTCCTGTTTCAGGTGTTGACAACGAGTACAAAGAAATGGTGGGGAAGATTCAGGGCATGCTAGAGGGCTTACAGATCCCACATAACCTGTTCGCAGCACGAGT
Organism: Gymnapogon annona; assembly: GCA_029814585.1. Lineage (NCBI taxonomy): Eukaryota > Metazoa > Chordata > Actinopteri > Kurtiformes > Apogonidae > Gymnapogon > Gymnapogon annona. The sequence goes on along the minus strand of JAPTHA010000017.1, from coordinate 9,701,707 downwards.
TCACCCTGGAAACAGCCGCGGTGCTCTTGTGGCAAAACACACCGGTCTGTGTCTACTGCTGCTCTACAACCCTATTAATTTCAACAGCAGATCGAGGTAAAGTTCTGGGAATTGGTGATACTGTTATATAAAAAAAGAAAACTTTAAACCGCAGTTGTTAATGAAGGTTATTATACACGTTACAGTGCAATAAATCCCTGCTTTCACAAAGCCAGCTGTATTATATACAATATCTGCAGCGTATGATTCGCTGTCCTCATCTCCGGTCAAGGCGCCTGTGGTGGATTCTTCTACGATCTACTGTTATTCCCAGCAGCTGGTCACGTACACTTGATAAATGACCAGAGTATTGCCAAAACAGAGCCTACAGGGCTCCTTCTATCTATCTTCCTCTACCTATCTGCCCTTTCCTTGTTCTTATATCCTTTTTATCTATCTCCAAGGATACGATTGCTTCCTGCATCAGTGAAAGGGGAGTTACATTGCAGAGGCTTCATCGCGTGCATGTGTGAGCACCTGTGACTCATGCAGACAGCTCCGCCGTGTTCTCGTCTTTACTTAAAATTTTTATGAAATATGCGTGCACTTATAAACACAGACCAAACATAGTCTAAACGTTATTATCTTGCAGTGCAGGGGGCAGAAATGACCAGTTTTCGTGGGTATTTTATGGTCGCATAGCAACACTCAGCTCGCTGAATCATAACACACCCTCTCTCTACCCCCACATTAATTTTGTGTACCCACGCACAAATACACACATACACAGCCACGGGGAGGTGACAGTGGGGTAAGTCAGTGTGACTTTGCTTAATGAGATACAGCATGGTGTACGTACTGTATATACGGTCATACGGCAGGGCTCATTTGAAACAGCAGCCCACAGATTTACATTAATATACCCTTGACTGGTCCCACTGAGGCTGGGAAGAGCTTAGCCGAGCAGAACCATCCCAGAAATAGACAACACACACACACACACACACACAAGCACGCATATGCACAGCTAAAGGCAAACCACATCCAGACACAATCTCTATTACAATAAAAGGAAACCCCTTAAACAGGTGAACAGGTGTCACAACAGTGACCGTGTTCACATGGATGCAAACATTCCATTGTTATTCAGAATACTTCACGTTTAATATAGGTGAATAGTATATTCCATGTTAGCCCTTATCCTCAACGTTCAATCCGAGCATTCTTTTAACATATCAAACATCCAGAGTGTTTGGGTTGTTGGAGATTTCACGGTCCGCTTAACATAACTCCTACATGTCATACACAAACCAACTAGACAACAATTTGCAAGACTAAGGTAGATATTGCTAGCCACATAGAAAAGCCCACAGTTCTGGTTTGTGGTCCTGCATTATGAAGGTCTTGAATATTAATATGTTTGTTAATATGCACCAACATGCACGTTTTCTGAACGAGGGGGTTGAGGGAATAAAAGTTGGAGGCTGTGTCTGAAATGTCTGCCACTAGTAATAATTGCTGAAAAACAGTGCTGTATATTAAAGTGAGTAGTAATAGATCTATTAGTGGAATATTCATTCTCAGTACCCGTGTCAGCACCTTATTAGGAACAGTATCATTATGGGATTAAAGGTATATGCAGTCAGCTGTCAAAACACGGGGACTCAGGTAGTTTATTAGTTACTGCTCCTTTTAGGACATGTTACAGAATATTTAGTAACAGCATCTAATTTCAGAGTATTCCGGCTGGATAGCTCGGCCAGTAAGGCACCGGGCTGATGCATAGGGGACCCAGGTTTGATTCCCGGCATGAGCATCCGGTGGGTTGTGTCAGGAAGGGCATCCGACGTAAACACTCCTGCCAAATCAAATATGCGAAGTGGATTCGCTATGGCGTCCCCAGAAGAGAAAAAGCCGAAATAAATAATCTAATTTCAGAGTATTGCTGACCACTAAAAACAATTGGCCGCTCAATAATTTTTTTTTAATTATCGAAAAACTAGCCATTGGAATTGAATTAATTTCTCAGATATCGGGAATGAAAATGAGCAAAAATATATTTATTCACTTTTGTTCACTTCTGTTCTTATTTCTCAAAGCCTTTAAGATGTAATCCTGGGTTATTTAAAATGAAGCCTAACAAGTTTTAAATGGTCACAACTTTGGCCCAGTGCAGCAAAATGACGGATAATGTCTCCGTCTTCATCACTTGACATTTACTTTAACAACGTGGAATTCCTCTTTTTAGCAGATGACTGACCGCGCATTTACACAGAACGGAGCTCTCACCGTCAAAAGTGGACGTGTGAATGTGGTTGGCAGATGGGCTGTACCTGCTGACTGTCTTTGAATGACACAATGAAGGCGTGGCTCAGAGTGTCCAGGTGGGCCTGTGACTGCTGCAGGTGCGCGAGAGCCTCATCAAAACTCATCCCCGCTGCGTCCGCGCCATCCTGCTCTCTTTTCCTGTTCTTCTCGCCCAGCTGGCGGAGGGCTTTGGTGGCTCGTTTTATCACCTCCGACCTCGCCTGGATGCTCAGCTGCACACAAAATAGCACCGAGGATGACAAACAGGAAAGAAGGGTGAGTGGCAAATAGAGCGAGGTGCACGGTCGTTTTAACTATACTTCAGTATTTCCGCATTTGAATCCTTGCACGTGTGTGTACGTCCGAGTAATATGTGTGTGTATGTGCATGTGATTGAGAGAGATCATAGCTGCCAGCTTGGCATAATTGAATCTACTCAGTGGAACCAGGTTAACCATTCGGGGGTTGAAGAGAAGGCCCCTGGCTCTAGGAGGCATTGCTCTTTTGCACGGCAGCACACATGCACTGACGAGCACCACACACACACTCGCACACCAAGAACACACTTAAAAACCATCTACCTTCACACCTCGACCGACCTTAACTTCACACTCAGACAGATGCTACTTATACTTGTGCATTTGCTGGAGAACTTGACACGGATTGACAGCACTTTTCTCAGCCAAGACAGGATGATCACTCAAATGGAACTTCCTGACAAACCTGTGCTATTTGGTATAAAAGCGAAGTGTCTTATAAACGCTCTTGTGTGTCTTTATAGTGTCTGGGACATGTCTGAGAGGCTTCCCTATATAGGCACTAACAACGAACAATAAGCCAAAGCCTTAGGCAAGGTTTGATATCGGTTTGGATGTTGATAAAGGGAGGATGCTTCTACTAAAGAGGCAATTTAAGATCAATACTTCAGAGGGAGGGAAATGCCAGCACCCACCGTTTCCCTTCAAATGCATCCAGTAGGAGGGAAAATAAGTCCCAGCTCCCCGTCTCAGTTGCACTGGCCTTGTGGGGAAGAGATCAATCCATCATGGGGGGATTGCGCTGGTATTAAAGGTCAAACCTGCTCCTAACAGTGAGGAGGGTCAGAGCTTGCTGTTCACTCAAGGGTTCGGAAGGAGAAAAAAAAGGGGGGCTCATGGGTCTCTGAGAGCAAATTTGCATGTTGAAAAGCACAGTGGGAAAACGGTGCCTGCTGGGAATTGGAGTTTAATTGGCTCTGAAGAAGAGAAGGATCAATTAGCTCTCAGAGAGTCGCAGGGAAAGAGAGAGGCATGAGACGAGAACGGGAGAAGAGGGAGGGTCTGGATAGAGAGGGTGGCAGTACGCTGGTGAAGAACACCCACAGTAGGTTACTAGTGATAAGGTGCGCCGAGGCACTTTAAGTCCTCTGCAGGACAATTTTTCAGAGTGATGTAATTATGTGGCTGACATTTTGCGCGCATTTTATAATTTCTTTTATAAATCATGGCTGGTTCGCTGCTTTGAGGCAACAGAATGTGGATGTGAACTGAATGAGGTATCAGAAATTAAGGGAGGGCTTTTGACATTCCAAAAACTGAGCCTGGGGCCATGAGAGGTGACCGGTTTAGACAATGACGGGTACGCAAGTGAGGATGTAACTGTTCAGTTTGATTCAGTGATTGGAAATCTCCAAAGTCTTCCCTTTTACACAATATGAATTCTTTCTGGAGGCTGCCTGGAGCCAACCACCTTCTGTGCCGCAGTTACAAATTGTCTGTCTGCCCGACTCCCACTAGTACTCGTGTGAAAAAGTAATAAAAAAAAAAAAAGAGCCTCCATCACACTGTACTGTGTCATACCACTCTATGCACTGTTCAGTCTGGTATTGTTATGAAAAAGACTCAATGAAAAGCCATAAATAACGCTCCCGCTCTGCCCTACACCCATACTTACATGTTTGACTGCATCGAGTGAGAAGGTGATGTTGTCGAGGAAACGAACAGCATCAGCGGGGACCAGTCGGTCGAAGTATTTGGCGCCAGTGTCGTAGGCGTGGAGGTAATCTTGGTCGCTATTTGGAGGTCTCTTCAGCAGTTGGGGGTCTCCTTTCCAAAAGAGTTTCTGCAGCCACACTGCATGGACCGCACTAGGGGAGACCGTTTTCCCTTCACCACCGGGCACCGGCAACCGATTGGCAAGTTTGGAGATGGAAAGCACATTCTGACTGGTCAACACGGGCTCGAGGGTGACCAGGGGATCCGAGGATTCGTCGGTCAGATTACGGTAATCCAACCCTGCAAGAGAAAAGGTTTTGATGCATTAGCTGATCTAACATCACATGGGTGTGTATTAAATATGCTGTCACTCTGGCCACAAACCACAGTTCTGACAATAACCCATTCCACCAAAGAGTTCACGAACAGAAATAGAAATAAAAGAACTTAAAGGCACCACCATCAGCGGTGATGACTGCAGATCTCCGGCCCGTTTGATGTGACAGATCAGCTCAAGTTCTGACAGTTTGGCAGTTTTACATATATTTTACACATATACAGTAAAGCCATCCTGTACGATATATTTAAGACATCAAACGACGATCGCTGTTTTTCCGCCGCCTCTCTTAATTACAGATTTGATATTTACAAGAAAAAAAAGGCTTTTAAAGGCTCTATATTATTAAAACATTCACTTACTTGGCAAGGCGGAATATAAAAGCCGCGTTGTGAGAAGCCTAGTTAGAGCACATCTAGCGCGTCACTTCTCAGAAAGTGGCATGTGACAGAAAAGGTCTTTTTAAAAGCACTTCGTTCAGTGTAAACAGCTCATAATGCATTACAGTATCTACATGAGAGCAAGTGAAATGATTTCATGTGCGCAGATTCTGCAGTGTTCCATCACATGACAGTGCCGCATGAATAACATGTTTCAAGTGGTGCCGTCTGCGTGAAAAGGTGTACAGTTCAGACAGGATCTGTCTGCATGCATCATTATCACCCACCGCTGCAGCACTGTGAGAGTGTACGAGATTGTGGCGTGCACTTGGTCTCCAGCGCCATCAGACAGACACATTACTGTGGCAACACCACAATCTGTCTGGGCCTTAAATATTTAACAGTGGTTAGCCTGCAGGGAGGGCTCTGTCAATCCCACACGCACACACACACACACCAAAAAAAAACGGTGATGAGTGCATGCAGGCAGTGCTCTCAGATGGGCCCATACGGACATTTAAACCACAGATAAGAGTTACAGGCACTTACACTTGTACTCCCCCACCCCTCCGCCCAACCCACTTCATTTTCTACCTCCGTCTCTTCCACACACGGGCGGCAGCAGCTCACGCTCTTCCTCAGGAGAGTCCTGTCAGACAGTCACCTGATACTGTCTCTGAAGCGGTGATGAATATTGGACACACACCACCTGTCTCTATACTGTCTGAACGCCTCTGTGTGAGTTTGCTTCTCTCCAGGACAACAAGTTAGTCATTTTAACCGTGTATGTGTCTCAGAGTTGGGAGAGTGTTGGAAGAAAGTTGACGGCTCCGGAGACAACACAACAGCCTGTGTGTCAATTTTGCTGCAGGAGTGTGAATGTGTGGGAATATGCCTTAACAGTGCGTACGTGTCCGTGTGTGTTTGTGTGAATGTGAGAGAGCAGGCGGGTTTACACGGAGTCCTAGTTTGTAAGTGTTAATGTCAAAAAGTCAGTTTATATGCAGTGCAAAGGACAAAACAAAATAGTCACAGTATGTCATTTTTACGGTTACACAATATGTCATGCAGTATGTATTCTGTAAACTCAATTAAGCAGCTTAACATAACTACGCTACCACATTCGACTATTTTCTTGGTTTATTTGCGGCATCCACCACAATAAACGCCCCTGTAACAGTTTATAATAAAACTGATAACACCGATAAGACGTTGAAATATCAGTCATTGGCATGTGCTTGATGCAGCCATCGCTCCTTTTACAATTCCACTGCCCTGTTAGATGTTTTCACTCTCTGCATTTGTTTTTTATAACTAATTCATGTCATGAGAGGCCATGTTAAGCAGTCCGACCACCCAATTACAACGACCTACAGAGGCAGCTGGATCTGCAGGATTACGTGAGAACCCAGTCTTGCAGTCTGCACGCTACAGATACACAGCAGTACGACTGTAAGGATCGCTCCCACGGTGAAAACAATTTTGCTAACTTCCTACCAGTAGACACTTTTTATTCCTTTGCACCGTAGATTACACCAATAAAAAGTGTTGACACATATTTAATTAATGTGCTATTAATTTCTACCACAATTAACCTTCTGGCTTCTGCATATGTCACTCCTGAAAAAAAACCCCACTTATTTGACATTTATTGTTGAAAAATAGGTTGGATTTGTGAGGCTGTCAGGTTCTGGTGCTGTATTAGAGTCCTGTGGTGCTGAGATCAATTGAGATCTATTTCCCAAACGAAGTGGGCGGTACTTTCATTGGCGGAGAACTCAACTAATGAAATTCCCATCGGTACTCAATAGTAACTACATTGATGTTTACATAAGCCACCAACATATTGCCCATTATCAGTAAACGCAAAGTACTGCGACAGTATTTGTAGACATTGTCTCAAGGATGGTACAAACAAAATGTCAAATGAACCTGGGCAGAAGTAAATGACAAACACGATGCCAACGAAGACGCCGATTAGGAATGCAGTACGCAGCATCTTCACAAAATCTCATAGCTGGGGTGCTACAAAGCCACAGGAACATTTTTACTATTGAATATTCCATATCAACAGGAATAGTGGGTGATATGTACCAAATTTGTTTTGTCTATGGTGTGTATAGTAACTCCAGTAGTAGAAAAATATTTATTGCAGTAATTAAACGTGCGTTATTAAGGTATCTCTCAATGAATTTAACACTGTTGGTATTTCTAATAAAGTCCTAAAACTGTAGGAGCGGCAGTGGGGAGACATAAGGGGACAACATTGCAGAGATTTAATGTGGAGATCCAGTCTTAGCAACTCCAAAGTGTGCATTTTGACTTTGTGTACCAGCGTGTGTTAAACAGAGACATGTGTCAGCTGTAAGAGCTGTGGTGTTATTGGGAGCAGAAGGAGCAAGTGAGGCGTGAAAACACAGCTGACATCCCGCTGACCTTTACTGAACTTCAGAGAGAAGTGACACCACCTTAACCCCCAGACTACAAAGTTTGAGTACTGAACCGATGACATGCTGCAACCTGGACGTTGAATTTTTAGTGAAAGTGCTGCAAAAAAAAAAAAGCTAAAAATAAATAAATAAATAACCTAAGTGGAAAAAGACAACCACTGCATCCAGACTGCTTCCCCTGTAGTGGAATGAGTATTCCTGCCCGTGTTTAAAGCCTGTTTCATTTCACTTAAGAGAAAAAGAACACAACGCGGCAGAGATAAAGAGAACACCCAAGGTACTGTATATATCTAAGGAACAAAAGGTACATTATCGGGAGTATTTCATCTCAAACTCAAATATGTGTTAAAGTGCCTTTTTCGTATAAGCTTTCTGTGATATTTTAACATTCTATACAAAAAAAAAAAAGATTCAATATCCTGGCTTCACTTCTGTTAGGAGGGATTATATTTAAGACTTCAATAGTGGGTTTCATTCGCTAACATTAAAGGTATATTTCTCTAAAAACACAGGCACATTAACCTTTCCCATCTTTGCCGTTTTTGCTGGAAAATAGAAAGACTGATGTAAATGATATCATATAATAAAAAATCTATATTTAATATATACTAAATACATTTAATATATACAATATATTAATAATACATTATAATGTAATAATTTATTATATACTTATTATATTACATCTGTTGTGCTGCTGTTTGCGTCCTAATTTTTTTTTTTGCAGAAATCAGGAGACAAATATAACATATATACCTGTAACCTTCCTCTGATACATGATTTATACTGATAAAATAGAAAACACAGATGATATATTGTAAATAAAGGTGATAAATCATTTGGGAAAGGTGACTGATTTTGGAAACTGACATAAAGGTAGCGCTAGGTGTTTATGGCTTAATCCGTCTAGCGACGATTCAAATGGTGCCGTGTGGATTGTTAAAGTTTCTATAAAAGTCTGTTTAACTGACCGTTGGCAACCGCTCGAAGCTTCTTGAGAAGTTTGACGTGGGAGTCTGGCTTGATGACGGTGGAGATGTAAGGTTCGCAGCCTGCAGCGTCTAATAAGGTGTAGTAGTAGAGCAGACGGTCCATATCAGTTCCCTCCACGCTTGGTAGAACATACTTGGTCATGTGGCTGTTGAAGGCCTGGGGGTTACACTTCAAAGTGTCAAATAGACCAAGGGACTGGCTTCGGGATTCGATGTCCTTGGTGGAGAGACTAGAAGAGGAGAGAAGAAGAAAACCAGAGAACTGTGAAGGAAGTAAATGTGATTTGTTAAGTTGCGCCGACAGTATTTGACCAGTTTAATGCGGAAAGAAAAAAAAAAAGTCGTAATCCTGAACGTTTTTACATAGAATTATAATCCCACCACCAAGTTCAAAGCTTTTACATTTGGTGCGCTGCTAACACCTGCTGTCTGAGATATGTTCTCGCCAAAGAAAAAAAAGAAAAAAAGAAAAAAATGTTCACAGTGTGTGAACCACTTTAAGTTCCAGAAACAGCAGTTTTATTTTATAGAAACAAATTAAGATCTATGTCGCCTGCAAAATCCACAACAGCCACGGTGCCTGAAACAAGATAAGAATAATTGGCATCCCTGAAAAAAACAAACAACAAAAAAACCTAAATTATATCAACAGAGAATCAGATGAAGACATAGTGTCGGTGAGAAAGTTATGATCAGAAAAAAAAAAAAAAAAAGAAAGAACAAAAGCCCACAAATCTGAAAGCTTATCACCAAAGATGCAGTCCCTCCAAAAACGATGAGGATACATTTAAGAACTTGGTTGGCTATGTTGCAGGGGGGGTGGGGGTG
>JAPTHA010000017.1:9653320-9668616 GCA_029814585.1 Gymnapogon annona | reverse complement strand
CGGGTCCATGGACAAAATAATAATGATAATAACAACAATATTTACTGATAATTAAGTAACGATAGCAATTATATAATAATCATAGTTAGTTACTGTTATTACAGTCTGTCACTTAAGGAACTCTTCAGTGCAGTCAGTGTGTGTCTGAGGGGGTGGGAGTCTCTGACCAGGATGGACGCCAGCTTGGCCTTCAGCCTCCTCCTCTCCACCTCCTCCATAGGTATTTATTTAGGTATTTAAAGAATGCAGAGGATCAACGAGGTGTCTCACACTGACCTGGTACAGCGTGTGGTTCTTGTCCTTGAAGCAGGGTACGAGGTGGGAGTAGATCTGCAGGGAGTAGTAGTAGGCAGCCAGCTGCAGCGACAAGGCTGAGTGACACTGTTTCTCAAAGCACTTGTTGGCATCCAGGACCTGGAAGGACGAATGAACAGGTACCGTATAAATATGAGGACTTGCGCCAGCCCGTGTGTGGACCGCATTCAATCACTTCAGTTTGGTAGTAACATCGGTCTAATAATCCAACAGGGCTTAACAAGCTCTCCACAAAGCATCTATATAATATGTAAAACCCTCAGTTTATGGGTTCACTGGTGAGTTTGCGAGTGTTGAGAATCATTAGGGATCTCATTACCTCCACTCCCAACAGTATCTGGTGGAGGTTGTTTGTATGTTTTACTACACTACTTTTCCATTTTTATAGCTAAGGCTATAGACTGCTTCAGATGGCTGCCAGAGACTGGCGCTCACCATGGATATGACACCATGTCAGTTAGCCGAGGTAGCAATTATCAGTGGAAAAACAACACAATGGCACGTGGACATGTTTATAGTCTGGGTGAATAATTTAGACTGAATTACAGAATACCACTGTTGTTTTTTGGGGGGGGTAATTACCACCTACATCCGGGTCAAAGCCAGACTCCCTTTGTTTTGGCTCAACATGGTTCCTGGACAGACATGGACGAAGCGCTGTAAAATCCGGTACAGATGACCCAGGAGGCCATATTTTTGTGAAGACGGAACCTATGTTTATGCTAATGTGAAACACAAGGGCTTCAAAGCTTCTCTGTTAAATTACACGATTCATGTGTGCGATAACATTGTTCACAATTGTACGGCAACGTGACTTGTGATTAATGGGACCAAACTGACAGTAATTAATCTGAGGTTAGCTGAGGGCCGGGGCTAACTGGGATATCTAGAAGGCAAACGCTATGAAATCCTGGGCCGAGCGTCCGGGGCAGTACGTGGCAGATAAAAAAGCCCACATGCTGAGAGTAACTTTTAATATTTTTCTTCAGTATAATTTCTACACAACAACAGAAGGAAGGTTGTGGTAATTGTAAAATGTTGATAGTTTTGAAGTGGGTGGTGTTAAATTCAGAGTAGTTTAGTACATTTGTGGAGAAAGTGGCTGTTTTCAAGCAATAGCTCATCTGTCACCGCTATTTTCAGTCGTGTCCCAAGTGCACCTCAGTGAAAGGGTCTGTCCCTGGGCTGGTCAATAAATCTTTGGGTTCCCATTTGAAATATCTCACAAATAGTTTAACAACAAGTTGGAAAACAAATGCTCACTTGAACAGAAGGATGATTGTGTTTTGGTTGGTCGCTAATGAAGTGCTGCAGTGAACAGCGTTGTGACTGAAGGGTGGCGCATAAATATGTGGTTATTGTTTCTTTCAAAGAAGTGCAAAAGTGAATTATTGCATCTCTGATCCGCACCAGAGAATGCAACTTGTGCAATTAATGTCATTTCACGTCACATATCTGTGGCCCGCGGGCCTCTGTCTAAATTAATTGTTGGCTCTTCACAGAAATAAATTTGGGCACCTCCGATTTAGATTGTCATAACATCATGGCTTATGATGAAGTGTTATTGAATACCACTGAGGCGCCGTATCCAGCAGGCTGGTCCTGATACAGAGACGGCGATAGCTCATCTAGGAAAATAAGGCCTCAATAAAGAACAATATTTACTGCGTCATTTCACATAATCACACTAAAATACAATCGCACCGTTACTAAAAGTGCCTGAATGTGTCTATAAAATGTTGTGTGTTAAAGTGTGTGTGTGTGTGTTAGCGTGAGACTGTGTCCACCTACCTGAGGCAGGGCCAGTAAGTAGGACAGAGCCAGCATCATGTCCCTGGGAAATGCATCGTTGGCCAGCTGTAGCAAAACTGGAAAGAGTGGAGGGATAGAGAGAGGGGAAAGAAAAGACTTTAACTAAAGCGCTGAGGATTAACAACCAACCCTTCCCTCTTGGACGAGTCTCATCGCACGTTTGTTGAATACAGACGACGGTGACTGTCACAGAAGACACCTCTCTGTGGGTCAGACAAAAGAGAGTGGAGGTAAAAATAGAGGGAGACGAGACGGAAGGGGGAGACAAAGTCAAGAAGCGCCATTAAATATCCCCCTCGAGTTCTGGGACTCTGTCCATCTTCTCACCAGGCCATTATGTGCACGCCTTTGCAGAAAACGTGAGTGTGTGCGCACTTGCATATGTGAGTGCGCGTGGATTCTTGCACACAGTATTCATTATTCAAAGAGGACGTACTCAAAGCCCACTTTTAATAAGTGTACTTCAGATGAGACTAAACTTCTTTTAAGGACACTTTAGAGCTGAATCTTCTTGAAAGTCAAATTACCATATGGATACTTAAAACAGCTAAAGCAGACGCACGTGTTGGACAAGTCACACATGATCCACATTTAACCATCATAACACGATTTCTATTCCACTGCTTGATCACATTAATTATTCATTATGAACACGCACCAATAGGAGACAGTGTATATTACTATATCTGGAATTTCCTTCAGTGGGACAAATAAAGGTATATCTAATCTAATCAAATAGTATAAAGTATATCATTTGTTTTACATGACAAAAGGTCCATCCATGTATACAGTATGAATGGGTAAATGTCCGTGTTCTAGTTTTGGTGTGGTTTGCTATAAATGATTGTGTATGATAAGGCAATATGGGAATTGCCAATTTTGGCTAATACACTTATGCAGCAACAGGGAGAACCCATACGTAAAATTTAGCTTTAGTTTAATTTCAAGGAACTGGAAAGTTTTGGTTGATCTTTTTTTGCTTAGTTTGCATTTTCACAAACTGGGGGAGGAAACCCTATTGTTGTACTGCTCGTCGAATTTTCCGTTTTGTCCGTTTTTGACTGGTGTGTAAGTGTAACAGGTTGCTTGTAAGGAATGGGAGCACGGGTTGTATTGTTCTGCATCTAATGTTGATGCCATACCGTGTCTACAGAGAAGTTTGGAAAGAGGAACATATAGCTTTACACCAAACTGTCAGACTGGAGGCCATAATAGACAATAACATACCAATGCCTGTACTGTAACGGTACATATTGTTTGAGCACATACACCTACACACGTATACGGTCATACTCAAAGGACCACTATGGCTGAAATGAAACAAGAGTTTGGTGAAATGAGCATGAAAATGCCAAATCAGATTCCCTTTGTTAATCGCTCGCTACCTCGCTCTCTCAATCTGAGGAAATAGCAGAAGAGAGCAGAGAGAAACAGAGGCAGACAGAATCACTTTGTAGTCTCAGACCCAATGAGAACAAAAGCCCGTGTTGGTGATAAGAGCCTGAGACAAAATGGAACAGACAGAGAAAAGTAGAGCATGGACACTGGGAGAGGAGAGGAGAGGAGGCTGGGGCAGAGGGAGACCCATCTGCATCCACTGTGGAGCACATGCATATGAGTGCACACGGACCAAAACATGACGTGTTCGGTGCAGTTGGAGATTCTGTGTGAGTGTGTGTGAGAGAGAGAGAGAGAGAGAGAGAGAGAGAGAGAGAGGGGAAGGGGGTGGAGTGATGTACCACTTTAAAAGAGCCATAACAGTGCTCTTAAGAAGACTGTCCTGCCTCCTCCTTTTTTTTTTTCTCCTCTTTTCTCTCCCCTCCTCTCCTACCCCCCCCGGGTTTCAATGAGCTACACCTCAGAATGAGCTGATTACACGCCTCTCTAAAGCTACTGATACCATCGGGACAGGAATTACCAGAGGGGTAAACACACACACACACACGTAGAGAGAAACAGATAACCCTGACTTAAAAGCATGCACTATTTCTGCTTGTGCGAGAGAGAGAGAGAGAGAGAGAGAGAGAGAGATAAAGAAACAGTGTAGGGAAGAGTTTGCAAGTCTATACCTGTTTTCCTTTTTTTTTTAAGCTATGTGTCCATACGTACATACACACCCCTCTCTTCCTGTGCATTGTTAGTGGGATGGAGACATAGTGACTTATTACAATTTTACCTGTACAGACAGTGTGAAAACAACTTATTACACCCTGGTCAACATGCAGCCAATGGGAGCCCACCGTTGCAGCTCAGGGTCAGGTATAGACGCATGAGTGTGTGTGTTAGTGTGTGTGTGTGTATCGTACCGTTTCACCTCACACTTCTAACAGCCTCGCTCAGTTTCTGTGTTTGTGCACCTTACTCCGCTCAATCCCAATAAGTCACTTTCCACTTGTGTCATCATTAATTACCTCCACCTTATCTAGGCCTAGGTGAAAAATCGATATATTTATTTTCTTAAAGGCCATCTCCTAGTCTGTTTTTGAGGACAGCCCGGTGTGGTGTGCCGATACAGGAGTCATTAATCGAAAGGTTGTTATCGGACGCAATGTCGTCCACAGCCGCTTTTCTCTTTCTTAACACGTCGCACTCCTCTGCAGCTCCGAAGGGAAGGTGACTTTTAAGGAGAGAGATATTCATTTGAATGACAGTGAGAGAGAGAGAGAGAGAGAAAGAGAAAGAGAGAGAGAGAGAGAGAGAGAGAGAGAGAGAGTACTCCGATTTGGTGAAACGTGCGAGTGCGTGAAGGTGCTTGTTTGTGTACAAGTGCATATCAGGCCATTGGCATTCCACGGCCAAAGTGTGTGCCTTGCATTTCTTCAGCCATCGTACATTAGTATTCACACACGCACACGCGCACAGACACATAAACACAAGTTTGCACTTTATTTTTGTAGTGGCATTGATTTTGGCGAGCGGCTGTCATCCATCACGCAGCATGGCCTTGATGTTTTGACTTCATGCTATCTCTCTGGTATCACTGCAGTGACGCGTCATTATTTACTGTTGCTACGGGATGCGTGAGTATACATTAATTAATCAATATGAGGCTATTCTTCCCATCTTGTCCCTTAGTCCACCACATACGGTGGCTGCTCATGTAGATGGATGAGGAAAGGAGAGGGCAGGGTGTTGGTACTGGGGAGTGAATACTAGGGCTTTATAAACACACATACACACACACACACACACACACACAAATAAGGCCTGATTATGAAGCAAAACAAGCCTTTAACAAGAAACAACACATGGACTGTACAAAGTAATTTTAATCACAGCTTGCAAAACTAAGACGGATTTTGAAAATCTGGTTTCACCACATGATGAATCGCAAGTATCAACTATTTCCAAAAATTTGGTTTTTGTTTTCAACTTTAGATTTGTGCACGACGCTCCAGTATTTTGTATCGTCTTAGCTGTTAAACCCCTTAAACTAAACTAAATTAACTGCATTGACTTTTAATCTCCACACCGGTCAGTTTGTGGGACAGTTTTCTGATTTAAAAAAAAAAAAAAAAAAAAATCAGGGATCAGGGGGGAAAGTTTCTTCTTTAACTTCTTTTCACACTAATGATTAAATAATTACAGTCGCTGACAACATATTTAATCCTGTTGCCTACTGTGTGTGTGTGTGTGTGTGTGCATGTGTCTTTGTGTGCTTACCCTCTGTAGCGGGAAACAGAGTTTGTCCTTCAGTTTTGGTTTCAGCTAGCTTGCCGGTCCTTAATAAAACCTCTGCAAAGTTCTCCTGCAGCACGTCTTTGTACGACGAATACACGTCTTGGCTCTGCGCGAACAAATAAAGAAGAGAGAGCAATAAGGAGATGCAAAATATTTGTCATTGTACAAAGGACATCCCCACAGACAAAGGAGAGCGCAAAAATGACACAGAGAGATGTGATTAAGGTGAGTGAATGCCTTAATTCCCGAGGAGTCAGACGGAAGAGGACCGGAGTCAACAAATGAACTTTGGAGCCAAATAAAGCATTTAGCACAGAGATAATCCACTTATAGGATTCTTGTAGCGCGAGTGTGTGGTGTTTCATATATCTAAGAGTTGAACGGTGCAGTTTATGCACCCCTAGCACCACCACCACCAGCCGCAGAACATTCCTTTCGACGCCCAATGTTTCTTGTCTATCTTTGCTGCTCTCCCTCCATCCATCTTTCTGTCTTGTTGCATTTGTCGCTCTTTCTCTCTCAATCAGCCACTCCGCCCTCCCCAGTTCATTGAAACTGTTAAGGTAAAAACCAATCCCATTGATCAGCTGGCTCATAGACAGATGGACGTGGGGAGCCATTATTGGTAGATGGATGATGGAAGATGGATGAACGCTGGAGATGGAGCGGAGGAAGGGATTTGGAGAGGCCTATTAAAATGTCATGAGAAGAGATGTATCGGCCTTCTCTGTTTCCCCTCGCGTCCACTCTTTTAGCTATCCACATGATTTGTGTCTCAGAGTAAAAAGCCCAGTCACAGCCCAGGGCAACCATTTTCAAGGAATAAAGGTCAAACTACTCCTTTCTTTACTTTTCTTGTTTTCTACTTCCATCAGTCTTTGGGACCAAATTCTTTACATTTAGATATTTGTGATATTCATCTTCCTCCCCTCCGTATAATAAACACAGCGTCTATACTGTGAGTGTTATACTTCCGCAGCTGCTTTAATTTACCTCTCTGTGATCACATCATTAATCCAACATTTAGACCTTTCTTTTTTTTTTTTTAACATTTGGCCCTCTTTCACAGTAAAGAACTGTTAGTACTTTTAAATTGCTTTTGGCATTCAAATTACTTAGTCTGAAATCAATATTCATTTTGTCTCAACACTAGTTTTGAAGGAATTTATAAGTCAAAGGAGAAAGAAAAAATCTAATTAAATGCCTAAAGTCACAAACCTACTCAGGCATTTTTGGCTGTAATTTAAGAAGGTGTCCCAGGGCAACGAGGAGAAATAAGGACGACTGAATTGTGAAAGGGAGGGGAAAATAATGAGCCGCGAGGCACAGACACTCACCGGGTCTACATAGGGATCATCAATGAGTTCCTGATAAAAGGGGCTGCAGCCTTGACGCTCCAGGTCGGAGTTCTCACACGCCCCTTCCTGACTGGTGGCTCCTGTGCCGTGACCCTGAGGAGCCATCAAAACATCATTAAACTTTCACCACATGCCCACAGCACTGTCATCTCTCTCTCTCTGTCCCACCGCTCACTTCCTCTCCTTTTTTCTCTTTTTGTAAAGACTTGTGACCGCACGCCCCCCAACCCCCAATCCCTGTCATGACCTAAGACGCCATCAATCTCCACTCCGGTTACTGTGGAGTTGCACATCGGCCGCCAGCTACCGCCAGATACTGAAATATTCAACAGGCGTGCAAATTCAATTATGTAGGAGATGAGCTCGATTGGTTGTTTTTGGATTAAGCTTATGAAAGATGGCGAGGACGCGTGTGTGAGATATGAGAAACATGCAATTTCGAATATGAGCACACACATTCACACAGAGACACACAGTCAAACACGTGCACATACTGAGCCAGTGTAGTTCAAAGCAACCATAAAATCACACATCCACAGTCATTACTTTGTTATTGTTGTCTGCAAGATCATGCTTTTTACAGCACACTACGCTTGATGGATTCACATCATAATCTCGCTCACATAAACATACGCCCATACGAGCAGACAACAAAATAACAAGTCCCACAGGCCACCGCTGCTGGTTTACGAAAAGGCGTCCATATTGTCGCTACCGGTCTTCAAATTCTCCGCAGACCACGGATAAAAGCAGGTTGACTGTCAGTGACTCGTACCTGCAGGGGCCTGAGATAGTTGAGCGACTCCTTCCACCAGTGATGGTCGCTGACTGCAGTCAGCACGGCCTTGGTGGTCAGCCCCGTCGTGGTCAGCACCTCCATGGTCTTGGCTGTGGTTCTGTGTAGCAAGTCACCTGCTTTCCCCACGGGAGAGCCCACAGCGGGAGCAGCAGCCTGGGGCCACGCAGGTGACAGCGGTGAGAGGACAGACAAGATAAATGACAGAAGCCTTATTCGAGCAGTGTGATGTGTCAGTGTGATGCCTCTGTGTGTAGAATCAGCCACAGAAGTCTCATTTACGTCGCACTGATACAACAGAAGGCCCCCGAAAACTTCCTCCTTGCAAACAGACGCTCGGCATCGATGAAGAACCTCTCATCATTACATCTGTAGTTATATTACACCAAAGAGTGGTGTTTGTGTTGTCGCCATGTTTTGTTTGTGTAACATAAGGGAATTACAGTTTGCAGCATTCAAGAGGCATAAACTCCTCTCGGTGCTGCATGAGGGAGTGTGTTCTTTTCAAAAACCTGTCACTCAGGAAAAGGAGTGTTCCGTGCTGGTAAATTTACACACAAAGAGGCAGTTTTGTTTTCTTAAACACGTGCAAGTTCCATTTAGATGACTGCATCATGCTGTGCAATTCACCAATTTATTTCCACAAACCCTGAAAATACAGTCAGTGTGCACTGACCCGGTACTCAAGCGGTTAAGGTCGAAACCGTGAACCGTAGCGGTCTTCAACCAGGTGACCTTTTTTTTTGCATTTTATTCCATTTTCTGTCTCTAACCTTTTGTTGTCTGCTACTGAGTAATGGAAGAGCAATGCACAAAAAAAAAGTCATATCTATCCAACTTCTGGTTAAGTGTTGAGAAACATTGTCAGCACATTAAAATATAATTGCAACTTTCACTTGATGTTCCGCAATTCAGCAATTAGAGACTACAACAGGTCCAAGATGAGAGGCTCTCATCTCTTGAATTCACAAAAAAATGAGCAAATTAATTGTGCCTGCAGTGATGTACTTGTGTTTCCATGGTAAGCAAGTTACTGCAAACTGGAACTGATTTTAAATCCACATTCAGAGGGGCCGGTGGGCTAACGTCAAATCGTTTAGCACCTTTCATCAATACTTTATTTGTCCGGGGAAGAGGGGTCAGGGAACGAAAGGAACTCATGCGCACACACCCGCAGAGGAGACGTCTGTGAAATAAGACACACCTGCACGTAAATACATAAAGGCAAGTAGCTCACCTCCCGGGACTATACGCACACGTCTAGAGGGCATGGATATGTATACAATTGAGGGTATGGTCGTCAATACGACAATAAAATGACAAGAGACGGCTTCAAATGAGCGCTCATCCACGCACAAAGGGGATGCGATGCAAGTCATCAAACATTAACGCCCACTCAAGGCATCATAAAGCTGGCTGCGCTGTAAGGGAGGAGAAGGGAGGCATAAATAAACCAAGGGAGCTGAGCAATCTTAACACTAGATTTAAACCTCGTTAAATATGGAGCAATAAGAAAACACACAAACAGAACAAAGGATGGAGACACACCCACATAGGAAAAGTGGAACCGACACCCGCGGGCCGATACAAAGAGACAAGACACATCGACAGTGCATTGACGTACGGGATGGTTTTACATGTAGAGACGCACAAACCTTGAGTGAGTCTTTGTCGTCGGCCTGTTGTGAATTCCCAGTAATAACAGGCTCCATTTGATAGTTAACTGCCTGGTACAGCACCTAGAGGACAGTAAGCAGGAAGAAGGAGGAGGAAAGAAAAAGGAAAAAAAAAAAAAAAAAAGGAGATGATGTTATGTTGTTTTTTCAATCTGCCAAACAACCTGATGGTTAGAAGTGGTTCAAACCTGTGGAAGGTAGGAGAGGAGATGGCTATTTGTGCCTTGAAATACTTAAACTTGCACCAAGCCGTCGATATTGTGCGGTTGCCTTTCCAAGGTGTGTGGTTTGTTTGTATCTCAGTCGTACTTTTATGGTAATGCCCATATAATAATCTGAATAATGCATTTTTATTCAAAGGTGCTTCAAAATCAATACGACATACAGGCTACATTGTGCAGTACTGACAAACACATAGCATACAATGTGGTACACAAACAAGGCAGAGAATATTGAGAAAAAAATTGAACTCCATTTTCTTCAAGTTATTCATATCTGTTCAGGTGTTACACATTTCATTGTCACAGAATAGTTATGCATGTAAATATTCTCGTAATTTAATGAAACAAACAGAAATATTTGGAGTTGCCATTATTTAGAATCATAATGTAACCGGGCAGAATATTTGGATTCTGTAATTATGCTAGTATGTTACTTGAGATCTTTTATATACAGTATATATACTTTTGCACTCAGCCAATTCACGCCACGTGTTTGAGTTGGCGCCTCATGCACTCGGGGGGAAAAGTACAATAATGCTGCACAACCTGGGTTTGCAGGTCACTGGAGGCGGCCAGGAGCCCGTGAATATTGTCAGGGGGACAGTGGGTGAGAGAAAAAGCCAACAGCTCCTGTCGGGCTTCCAGGTGTCCATAGCCCTCGCACTGACCGAGCAAACTGCACACCTCCCATGCCGGACTGTAACCTGGAGGAAGATCAGACGGTGGGAGGCAAGCGGAGAGTTGAAATGAGCGTGTACGTCTGATATGAAAGGCTCGGTGGAGAAAAAGGATGGAGATGTAGTAATGAGATATAGGTGTAACCGCCCAAACGGTGAGATATTAATACGTGTTTAAGTGAAAATATGTTCTCCCTTCGAAGGAAATATCATCCTGATGTTTTTTGTAATAACTGCTCGACATTGTTCCAGCTTCATCACAGTCAAACAGCAACGCACCGTGCGTGACTTCACTCTTACAAACAGATTCAATTATTCCCTCTACGTTCCCAGACAGAGAACACCAGGGCTCATCTGATTACACTGTTTCTCTCACTGACATCTTTTTTTTTTTTCTTTCTTTTACAGTCATTCTGCTCTGTTACTCAGCGGTAAGGATAGAATCAGCCAGTTATTCTTTTTTTTTTGCCATTCACTTTAATGTTTAAATGGGGTCAGACAAAATATCATCATCTCAGTGATCATTTAAAATCCCTGCAGGGAAATTCTGGGGAATAGATGTAGAAGACAGACATATTATGGAGATATCGTTTCTTTTAAATTGTTCTTTGTGCGAGAAGGTAGACGCAGTGCCGTTTTTTTTTTTCTCTCTCCGTGGAAGGATGTTAAGAGGCCCAAAGGAATGATTAAAAAAAAAAAAAAAGAAAGAAAAACACACCAAGATCATCATATAAAGCATTACAGACCCTGACTTGAGATTGGTTAAGCATGAACTTCAACTAAAACATAAAACATATTAAGGGACACTTCTGTGGCTGCTGCTAGGCATGATCATTTTTGGTAAACTTGTCATTGCCGATGCTTATTCTGAGGTGTTACACTACGTCTGACATTCTGCCTGCTCCTCGTAAGAACCGTGGGCAACACTCTAGTGTTGCAATTCCTCACTCTTATCGTTTTCAACATCGTTGCCTTCATTTATAATAGCGACACATCAATCTATTCCCACTTGCATTTACAGGACAACGCTGTGTAAGCATGTACAGCTGCTAGCAACGCCACACAGTCAATTCAATAACAAAATACGTTTGATTAAAATTTAAATGACTACAAATGCATCATTCCGCTGTGCGTGGCGACTAGTAGCAGGGACCCAAATGCGATGGCAGGCTGGTGTGCAATTAGATCACAGACAGTAATTAGAAGGGTCACAATGAAATTATAGTTACCAA
Organism: Gymnapogon annona; assembly: GCA_029814585.1. Classification (NCBI taxonomy): domain Eukaryota; kingdom Metazoa; phylum Chordata; class Actinopteri; order Kurtiformes; family Apogonidae; genus Gymnapogon; species Gymnapogon annona. The sequence goes on along the minus strand of JAPTHA010000017.1, from coordinate 9,656,848 downwards.
TTAATTGTCATAAAAAACACAGTGATTAGCGATTGAACTTGTCTTTTTTTTTTCCACGCTTCATTTTATGCTATTACACAATTATAGTAGAACCCTCACAACAGTATTATGAGACAGATACAGCTGAATAGTCATTTATTGGAATGCATGTTAAGGTCAGCAAATACTCAAAGGAGGTCAAAGAGATGAAAAAAAGGCATATATCATTCTATTAGTTTCATGTAGATGTTTGTTCTAGAGGTGAGTATCGCTCTAAAGCGATCAAGGTCAGTTTCAGTCATTGCAATGAGGTACTTATGGGATGATACCGACAGGCTGTTGTAACGATTTAACAAAAAAATAACTCGGGCAAGACACCTCCCTGGCTCTTTGGAACACTATTATTTTGGAAAGTACTGACTATTAATCCGCTCAATCACTTTCCATCAGCCGGGGTCGTGATAACCACAGCTGCTTTCATTATTTTCCTGACACGAAAAAGGCCGTTTGGATGTGTGGGTTAATACATAACACCTGCTGCATTTGTCAACACGGCTCCAGGTGGGAAAAGCCTCCTGTTACGATTCAAATGACTGGAGCCGGCGATTAGAGACTTGAAGACGCTTTGCTTTCGGTGTAACCTTATGACTGAGCCAAACGAGGAAAAGGCACATTAGGCATAACGGTTAGCACTTCCGCCTCCTCTGGGTCTGACTCCCCATTGGTGCAGAGACTCTCTGTGGTGAATTTGCCTGTTCTCTCCAAGTTTGAGCCTCTAATTTCCACTGTCATTGAAAACAGGTCCGTGGGTTAATGTTCCCGTCACTGCCCTTAACCTTCAATGATTCAAACAGCCGTCGATAATTCACCAATAAAACCCAAGTATTTAAGTATTCACCAATAAAACCCAAGTGTTTTAACCAATGCTCATTTTTACATTCAATTAGTGATACATTTTCCATCAGTCTTCTCTCTTTATGACATAATAACCATCAACTCCAGCCTGAACTTTGGTAAACATCGACATGGGGACTGAAAAAAAAAAAGGTTCTTGGAACTGAATAATGCAAAATGCAGAGGATAGCATAATAAATAATAATGAATCACTTCTGAAAGGTTAAACTAGGGAGAAAAATTAATCCAGTGGCTGCAACAAATCTGTATGTGCATTAGTAAGTCTGCCGGTGTATCTTTATGTCCTTAAGAGGACTTACAGATGAAAAACTGCGTGTTTCAGTGAAGTCAGTGTCCACCTACCTGCAGACATGAGATCCTGACAGTGGATGTACGAGGCCTTGAAGTCTAAACACTGAAGGGCTTGCTCCGCCAGCAGGGTCAACACTTGGCCTTTCCGCGTAGCCTCGTCATCTCCTGGAGACACAATACACACTCGTGGTTATTAGAGCGGGCATTAGCATTGGAGATGTTCGGTGCGCAAAAACATGAAGGTAGAGGGGTTCAGTTGAAGTCCAGAAACGGCAGGGGGTCGAAAAGTATCTGCTGCGCCACGGAGCGGACATGACACCAAATATTAATCTGCCATAAACGAGGGGGCTGTGGCGGGCTTTTATCTCCAAGATGAAATATGAAATATTAAAAAAGCCCATTCAGCCATCGCTCTTAATGGGAATAACTCTCTGTATTAATCTCTTAAGAATAGTCAGAGCGGCGCAGGTGTTAATATTCACATGGCATCTCACAACAGGCTTTTTGATCTCTGTATTAGCTCAATAAACAACCAGGGTAGGATAGGACGATCAAAAGCAGTGAGGGCAGGAACAGGACATCTGAACAAACCTGTACACCCACGATCAAAGAGGGAAGAATTGCGACGGCGATGGATTTCGGTGTGTATGTGTGTGTGTGTGTGTGTGTGTGTGTGTGTGTGTGAGCATGTTGGCCCGCGTTAAGAGTCAGCGGTGGATGGAAATACTGTGTTTACGGAGAGAGAGGAGGGAGAGGTGTCGGCCAAATATTTTCAGGGTGACTGGTAAAAGAGTGTCTTCAAAAGCCTCAATATACAGAAGATTAGTGTGTGTGTGTTTGTGTGCGTGTGTGCGTGTGCAGGAGGGAACTTTCATCCACTTTTAGACCAAAGCTTTTATCAAAATGTGTCCTGGCAAGTTGAAGCCGATATGAATCGGGGGTCTCAGAAACTCATTTGGAGACTTCACCTGTCCTCCTCGAACAAATCAAATGGAAGGATGGAAAGGTGGAAACAAAAACCAACAAACAGGAACGCACACGTTCGTAGGCTCCGACTACAAATTGAAGCCTCTACTAATCAATGACCACATCATCTGTCAGAGACCGTTTCAAAATAAGCGCAGTCCTGTCCCGATTGTTTATATGATTGTTGACTTGTTCAGAAATAAACACATCCTTTTTTTCCTCTTACAGTTACCGAAAAGACCATAATAATTCTCAGAGCTCTCCCTTTTTTTTTGGGGAGGGGGGGGACTGAAGCAGGAACCAAATCCTGAGGTGCTACTGATACCTGCATTAAATATTCACCACAGAGCCCCGGAGCAATGCGCCCTTCAAAAGCTTCCCCCTGCATTTATTTATTTAAAAATGTGTTTATTCCTCTTCTCATCTCCCTCTGCCTCTCTTTTCTGAAGCCTTACTGTGAGAGCTGCCTGCTGACTGCATGTGAGCGCCGCAGAAACAGAAATGCCACAAGGCCAGTTAGCAGGTTTCCTTTAGCGGGTGACAGGCTTCAGAGAAAAGGCGACAGAACAAAGCTACGATTTAGGAGACGGAGGACAGAGAGGAGACGGGAGAGCAAAGACTGAGAGACAGGAACAAAAGTGCCACACGGAACCATAAACAACATTGAGAACTGTAATGTGAGACTTGGCAAGATTTTGTAAAAAAAAACAAAAGTCTTTGGTTGAATCGCGGTATTAAACAAACCTTTGTATCCTGCTGTAATGCCGTGACTTAAAAGGCGGATTTCGAAGTGACTAAATGATGATTAAAAATTGGGTCCTTTTTCAAAGTGCAGCATTAGGGTTGACTGCACCTTACCAGCAACGGTCACGAGATTTAAAAGTGCTCTGTAGACCAATTGTCGTGTCTATTTTCAAAGCAACAAGATGCAGTAAACAGACTTTCAAAAGGTGTCAAGCATCGAGTGCTGCAACTCTAGATACAAGAACTCCAATTACTCACGGGGAAAAAAAAAAAAAAAAATTGAAAAAAGTATCACAAAATAACCTGCAGTCAATCAGGGCGACGGGTGGTGTAGGATGATCCTAAAACTGACAGTCAAGTGGAAATAACAAATAACAAAAGCTGCCATTCAGCAGGAAGCACAGCCATCCATCTTTATATCGAAGCACTAAATTCAGGGGCTCGGAGATGATTCAGTAGCCCAGTAGTAAACCTGGACCCAAACACCACGACAGCAGGGAAAGGTTTAAAGAAGCACAAAAAGTAAAGTGTAAAGGACTGAAATTTGCACCTATTCAGAGAGAGAGAGAGAGAGAGACAGAGAGAGAGAGAGAGAGAGAGAGAGACAGAGAGAGAGAGAGAGAGAGAGAGAGA
>JAPTHA010000017.1:9591922-9619784 GCA_029814585.1 Gymnapogon annona | reverse complement strand
TACATACACACGCACCTTCGTTGCAGAATTAATTCCAGTCGGAGCTGATTGCAATGTATGATTGAGAATAACAAGAGGCTAACAAACTAATAGTGGGATGAAAATCAAAGGAATGAGAATTTGTACGTTTCCACTTAAGTGTGATGTAGTGTTGCTGGGACACACTAACACCTACAAATAGGAATCTGCGACAACTGAAGTCTGCATACCTGTCGGGAGCAGGAGTCGATATCCTGGGCTCTGCTCTGGTACCAGTCAGTCAGTAGTTGGATCGAGGGTGTCGCTGCGCGGAACCTCAGCAGCTCTGGACACTCGTCGTATAGGAAACTGTCATCGTCAAACATGTGCTGGTCCAGGACCGCTCTGAAGAGAAGGAAGTGGATAAGACTGTATGTTATTGTCACAGGTCATTTTTTTAGTTACAAACACAAAAAAAAACGCACTCCAAACCAAAAATGATGGCATCTTGGTCACCCCTGGTCCCTGGTTTCTGCCTGCAGTATAGGTCATAATTATAGACCCCTACATGTTATATATATACTTTGGCCCAAATAAAATTTAATTAGGATTTCAGTCTATTGTGGCAGATTTCTGTGACAGACCTGTCCTCATATTGTCATATATATACATATGTGTTATATATATATATATATATATATATATATAACTTATTTTAAACTGTTTTATTTTTATCTTTCATTAAATAATATTTGAGTTACATTCATACACTACAAGACGATATTCCCAACCCACAATGTCAGGGTCGGAGACAACAGAAAAAACACAAAAAAAAATAACTAAAAAAGAAATTAAATCAAAAATGAAATTAAATGAAAATAAATTTTAAAAAACACATACATAAGTGAACCACATGAGTCCTACAACCCTGCTCAGGTATGAAGAGCTGAACCATTGTGGTGCGCTGGTAAATTTTCCATGTAGTTTAAAAAGGGTTACATATCTTGTATAACATCTTACTTCTTTTTTGAATCCAATAGGTTATTTTCTCCAGGTTCACACAACTGTTGCCTTCTTCTAACTACAAGGGAAGGGAGGACGAGATTTAATTAAATTTTCGATTGTCATATTTTTAATGTTTTAATGAGTAATTTCACAATCAATAGCAGTCCTGAATATATCAGACACTTCGCTGCCAACCAATCAGGTGGATGGCTTGATTTTCCCGTGTTTTACCTATGGCAGAATGCGACTCTAAAAAGCAACACATGCAATACAGCAATTTACCATGATGGATGGATGTGAGGCTCGTTTCTACACAGTCAAATTGCTGGCATCACAACATCCATCTTTATATGCAGTCTACGGGAAAAAAACAGTATACTAACTAATACATGGAAGGAGCTGCAATACAGTGAAGTTGTAAAGATGTAAATAAAAAAATGATATGAAAATGTCATATATAAAGTTACACGCTGTTCAATTGGGGTGTTTGCAGAATTCCATTGTATTGCATTTCTTTCAGGTACTTGTGTGAGGGTGATTATTCCAGAGGCCCATTTTCACAGCACTACACAAAAGCCCAGTAGTTTTGGGGCAATTGCATATAAAAAAGAATAAGATTTAAAAAAAAAAAAAACTGTGGGTGACTGCACAAATAAATAACAAATAGCAGCTTGGGTCACTATGCAAAAGTAAAGCTACAACAAACAACTGCAGAATACAGTTAAATCTACTAATCACATGGCAATGATAAGGCATTGCGGGTGGCCAGATAGGTCATAAATACAGTCCTAAACACTGCTTACATCACTGTAACACCAATAAATGCAGAGCAGTATCCAAAATTCACATTCCATTTCCTGGCCAAGTACACCTCGGTGGCCAACTGATATTATGTCTCTTCACCAAAGAGCAATAAAAAAAGAGCGCTCTAGATAAAACTGTAAATGAAGCTGGCTCCCAACAGAAGCAGGCAAATGGCATGCATTGGCAGTGCAACAAGACTTGGTATTAGGTTGTTTTGTGATGGCTCTGTTTAACATTTGGATAATAGGATGTCATGTTTTGTTTTTGCACAATGGTGCCAACAAAGGCACACGGCGCCCTGTGGAGCATGAATTTTAACAATGCTTCACGGCACTAGTCCAGTTATTATGGTATGGAATATAGGTACAGGGTTGCGGAGACTGACTTCTGGGTGATGGTGATTATTTTCTGCTAATTGCGACATCGCGTGAAAGTAGGTTTCAATCAGTTCACTCAGAAACAGCGTTGTGTCATAATGTAAACAATTAAAGGTACTCTGAAAGGGTAACATTGGGCTTTTTTTTTTTTTTTTAGAAACTATTTTAATCAGAATCAGAAAACTTTATGGTCACTGTAAACATTGTCACCAACATTTACTGTGAACGTCAGTTTGGCAGCTCCAGATGGCAGCAGGTATAAAACCTAACAGCGTAAAAAAATTTGCAAGAATAGTATAAAATTACAGTTAAATACACTGTAGTGCAAAAGGTGCAATACAAAAAGGTGCAAGAAAGGTGCTGGAGGGGGTTATTGCACATGTTACATGACTGCATATCATGTTGTGTGTTGTTGTGTGTGTAATACTGTCTCTTCTCTGTAATATCCAGACGACAACATTTTTATTTTTGCAGGTTATGTCGCCATATTATACCGACCTGTAATTTGTAAACGTCTTCTTTCTTGCAACATTTTTTGTTTCCTCCAGGCATTCATTCTGTCTGTTTCTTGGTCAAGGACAATGAGAGAATTGCTGCTGATGAATAAAAGTTTTCAGTGTTTTGGGTGCTAATTCAGGAGATGCATGTGATGTTCATTCAGAAGAGCAACCTCTCAAAAGGTGCTGAGCCGGATGGTACACACACTCTCTGCTTTGACACCAGAAATGTAGACTAATGCCAATAAAGTCTAGCAATAGACTTCACTCAACCAAGCCTCACCACATGAAACACAGATTCAGGGGATTAATGTTGAAATCCCCAGAGGTCCATCGGTGATACGAGTCACATGTGAATAGGGATTTGCCGTTGAGAACTTCACTGCTCCTCAAGATGCACCAGTACTTAATGCACGACAAAACAAAGCTTGATCTTAAGCCAATACTGACAGAACCACAGAGTGTAAACATGTCACTGCTGAAGAATCACTTCCAATCATCTTGTACTGGCTTCTAAACCGTGGCAAATCTTGGCTTGGCTCACCAATGTTTAGGTTGTTTATTGCTAATTCCAATCTGTGATGTTTGTCTGCTTGTTGCTGGAAATTTTGTTTCCTTATTAGTACTATTGTTATGATGATTACTACTGGTAGTTTCTACTGGTACTTTACAATGTGCAATGGCCTGTTTTTTGGGGTTTTTTTCTTCAGTACTGTTTTCTGTTGCTGGGTTACTGTTTTGCTATTTTCTTGTGGTAGTTCTTGTGTGTATACCTGCTATTGTGTTGCTATTGGAACCTCAGTTTCCTGAGGCCTTTGCCCAAAGAATCAATGAAGTTCAATCCAATTTAATCTAATTCAATCTAATCTAAACTAATCCAATCCAATCCAATAAACATGAAACTAGCCTTGCTTTGTTATAGGAAATCTACTGTATAGTTTAGTCTTGCCATCAGAGTCCTAGATGATAGTGATATAACCCACACACATGGTGTTTCCACTCTCACATTTATCACTCTCACTTAGAATCATCACGGGAGATACTTGAGCTGGGATATAACAATGCACCTAGTACGTGCTGTGAAGCATCACCTCTTTACCTGGTGCAGAGGCATGATGACACTCATGTATAAATCCCTTATTATACATTCACAACCCAAAGGAAAGCCGAGGAGTCTTGACGAGGACCGCCGCATGCTGCAGGTTCTTCACTTTATTACCCGCTTGGAGAATGTGTCTTTTATTTTTCGTGTATCCCACACATTCCATTATCTAGATCATACTCAAAACGTCAACACGTGATTCCCTTGGACAATGCAGTATATTGATCTCAAACCACTTCCCAACAGTGTGTAATTATTTTCGCTCAGAGTATCGTCCTCTTTGAATTAGCTTTTGTTCACTCTGCATATTCCTCCGCATCTTGACATCGTTACAAATGAGGTTTGAAATGAAACGTGGTGTTGTGATGGGTCAGCCGTTTTTGAAGAATTGTCTAATCCGTTACACTAGGCATTTCGATAGCGCGGTGTAATGCGTTTACGTGGAGGGCGGGGTTAACCGTTCACCTGCATTCCTCCGTTTCGCACCAGTCCATTTCCCTGTGTCTCTGCTCGTCCCATGGAATCAACGACAACTCTTCCTTGTCATCCAGACTGGAGCATAGAGAGGGGGAAAGAAAGGAGAAGCAGGAGAAAAAAAACAAGAAACAGAAGCATTAGAAGAACGCTACCTTCTAGAAATACAAACACTCGCCCGTGCATTTGAACAAAAAGCATAGAGAGCAGAAGGAGGCAGAAACAACAACAAAACCATAAAAAAAAACACAATCATAAATAAGCTAAAGAAGTCTCGCGGAGCCCGAGTCGTGCCTTGGCTGTAAATAGAGAGGACTTTTATTTTCTAAACGTCAACTTGGTACTAAGCTTTACTTCTTCCTGGTCTCCTTGAGTGTGACAGCCATGAAGAAGATAAATAGGGAACACACAAGAAAAGAAACCAAAGTGAAGAATGACTCTGTAACCTCGCATGTCAGCGCTGACAAGACTCAGACGCGTCGACATTCTTGCACACAAACACGCAGGCACACTGTTCGGCATGAATGCAGGCGTGCAAAGTTGGTCACTAGCTGAAAAGGAAATGTTTTATCTCTTATTCTAGAATTAATGTGTTTTTTTTTTTTTTCTCTTGTTATCTATTTGTCTGTAGACAGAAAAATATGTACTGGGACTGTAAAACTCAAGGAGATAGCACCGGCTACAAATCATCTATAGCTTTGGTGCAGTTAAAGGCAGAGCGTGCGCAGACACACATGGGATGAAGCAGTTTTTCACACGGCTATAAATTCTGTCCAATCACAAAATACATAACAAGTGTCTAAATAGTTGATATGATTTATGTAATGGCACGGAAAGTGAAGGGGATTTTACCAACGCCCCTGCACTGCTTCATCCATTAAGATTGGAGCTTTTAACACCATGTTGACAGAGACAGAGGAGTCCTACTTCTATGGTTAAAAAATGCCTAAAGAGGGTGAACCACTAACACCAACTTCTTTCACTTTCTTTTATTTGTCATTTCCTAAACTCACTGGTCCTCCTTCCTTATTAAAGAGACCCAGGTCGGAGGGTGGAGAGTAAATATTGGTGTGAGTGCTGGAATATCGATGGGGAGGAATGAATTATTCTGCACCGGCTCCCCTAATCTACTTCACGTCAGCCTGAGAAGTAAAAGGAAAGCAGGGCGGGAGGAAAATGGAGATGCAATGCAAACTCAAAATTGGCATTTAAGTTTATCTTTATTTCCACTGGGCCAACTCTTTGAACCTGCAGGCAAAACTTTTCAATAAAAATGCCTGCCGCTCTGCATTCGCCCACGCCGTCTACAGGACGCCTCACGGTCCGGATCAATATTACACGAGAAAATTTTCCCTCATCCGGCGAAGCAAGAATTAAGCATAGTGAGCGAGCTTCAAACAGATGGTTCTAGTCACCTCCTTCTGCTGCAGTGGAGGAGCAGCGGCTGGCGCTGGCGGGCTGGGGGGAAAATAGGAAACTGCCCCACAGCAGCAGAGCTGTGATGGATGCTCACTGCAGAGCTGCAGCCAGTCGCCTGACCTCCATACAAACTCAGACAGAGCTAATAAAAGGCAATGCTGATGGAATGTGGGCAAGGTGTTAGGGGCTCTAATAACAATTATTTCTTCGTCATAGTACAGTGTATGTAGGCATGCATTTATTCATTACTCCTGGGGACTCCAGCCTTGGATTCGGCACATACAGTATACATCTACCTATATTCTGTATGTGTACGAATATGCTGAAGAGTTAAAAAGTGACACCGGTGAGAGCAGAAATGGAAATAAAACAAAAGCACCAAGACGATGAAAGATGGTTGGGTGGACTCATCGGTGAGTCCAGTCCACCGCCTCTATTAACGAGCCATAACAGGGTGAGGGGTGACTTGTTCCCCTGAGAATGACCCCCAGCAGTGCAAATCAGACATGTATGGGTAAATGATGGACAGTGACAGTCATTGCAGCGTTGACTCTCTCAGTTTGACATGTTTTGACTGCGTCTGCATCTGAAATGTGGAGGCAGCAATTAAATCCGCATCCTTTCATTGTGTTTGCCGTACCAGCCCTCCGGTGTTTGCACTAGGAGGATGGCAAGGGGAGATTCTGAGGCCATGTACGTTTGAAAAAAGGGGTCTAAAAAATTATTTTCACATCAGATACTGCAAATCCCGATACATCCACACAAGTCTTTACACATCCTCCTCTGTGTTCATAAAGTAGTGCATTATGAAAGGCAATGAAAGGGGGGTTCGCAAAAATAAAATGTTTCTGGCTCGATTTTAAAAAAAATGTAATTTTCAATTTGATTTTTTTAAGTGCCGTAATTGGGCCTTTTTTGGAGTACACAAGAATTCATTCATTTAAAAATAACGACTTTCAAGTACTTCCTGTGATCAGAGGAACAGCTCAGTAATTCAGAACTGGCTAAAATAGAAAAACAATCTCAACAACTGAATCTTGTCTTGCTGGAACTCCAAGACCATCAATAGAGATTTGAGCTAAATATAAGATGGGAAGATGCAGTGAAGTGGGTCATTTTTATTAAATACTACAGTGTGAATACATCCAACACATAAGAAACACTTACCATGCCTCGGGCAGCAGGATGGTATACTCATGTGGAGAAGTGGTTTCTGGGAAGTTGTACAGAACAGCTAGCCGATGTTGAAGAAGTTCTGCTCCATGGTACGTGAACAGAATATCCAGAGCCTGCACGTTACTCTCCTGTGGCCAAACAAATACATGTATGTAATGACTGAAATGTTTACGCCACTCATTTGATATAGATTTATTTTATCCCATTAAAAACTCCTATGAAATAACGCGTCTCGCTGTGTGAAAGCTGACGCCAATTTAAAGTGAATTATTAGGCACAAAGCAGCGACACGTCTCAATACATTATATTAAAGTACAATAAGGCTGGGAAAAAGTTTTATGAAAACACGGGGTATATGGTAAAATACGTCTTGAGCTCCCAGCGGAGATTCAGGCAGGTGAGATGAGGTAATAAATGAGATCCAATAATGTTCAGGAGAGGAGAGGAGGTTTTTACCCGGGCGTAGTTTCTCGCCGACAAAACAATATTTTGACTGCGGAACTTCTTGAAGAACTCGGCGTCGTACTTCTGCTCTGCTGCATGAGGACCGCCGAGAATCTCCTGCGGAGAAGAGGGGTGGGGCGGAGCATGGAAAAAAAAGTGAGTCTTAGAATCTAAGTCTGTGAAAGCAGAGGTTAATCTTCGCCAGCGAATGTGTTTGGAGGGTAGAAAGTCAAACTCTAGAAAAGAGGAGAAGGCAAGTGGAGGATTTGACTGCAAATGAACACACAAAGGCAAAGTCAATAGAGATGTTATTTAACTTCCTAGCATACAGCTGCCCTGTCCTTTTACTCTGAACCGTCTGCTGAAGGTGTATGCAAGTGTGTGTCTGAGTATGTGCACACGCATATGTCAAGAAGGGTACATTTGTTGTCGTAGCCTTTAGCTGGGGGGAGGGGGGGGGTTATATGGGTCTGAGCATATTAAACCCTCAGTAGCGTCCCCCTTTTGCCAGGGCTGGTGTATGTGTGAATGTGTGACAGTCTTTATGCGTTTGTGTGTGAGACTGTGTGTCTGATGGATAGCCTTTGAATGGGCCGTATGCAGACAGAGCCAGCCCAAGTCGGGATGATAAAAACCCTAATATCATATTCATAGACAGCCAGAGAAAATGGATTGGGGCGAAAGGAATCTGACGAGTGCTGCAGTTACCATGACAATGTCCAAATAAAGAGAGAGACGTCATTCTGTCTGAGTTGAATATCTAGCAGGCTAAAATCTCATCTTTCCACCACCGCGCAAGGCGAAGAAAGTACGGCCTTGTTCGTCGGTCGATTTATTGCGGACGAAAAAAATAAAGGTGCGCGTGTGTTAACATTATTCAGCGTAAAATCTGAAACCCAGACTGTTAGTAGTTTCCGATGTCAGAGTTGCACTTCTAGTATGAATGCGTCAGTCGGGCCCGACGACGGCTGCTGCCTCGTATACACTGCGTTCCATTAGCATAGAGACATGCAGCGTTGTACATCTAAACAGGATATGGATTGCTGAAAACAATCTCACAATTCAATTCAATTGTCCATTCATAAGAATTGGGCCAGCCTTCGTTTCAATACTTAAAAACGGCGTTCGCAGTAACACATCAGACAACTTTCTTTCAATATTTTTAAAGAGATTAGCTGTGTAAGAGAGCATGAATAGAAAGCAGATGAAGAAAGGTCTTAGCTTTGGAAGGATTAGATATTAAAGGAGAATGAATTCGGCTGCAAATGAATAACAACAACAAAGGTAGGTGGGGGGAAAAAAAATAAAAAGATTAAATGAGCTTTCATTTTAACTTCGCCGGGTGTTAATAGTCCTTATATTATATTCTTTGTTATGACGCATCAGCAAATCGGGCTGAATCTCATGAGCTTTACAGTGACACATTAATGTGTTTAAGATCCTACAGTGCTGATAAACCAAGCACTGTTTGTTTTGGGTTTTTTTACTTTTCTTTCTGCTTCTTGCCTTTGACTGATTTAAAGCATTAAGAGTTTCACCACTCTTTGTATTTGATTGATTAGAAGTAAAGTCACTGGGATGCCCTCTCTGGCTTGACCGCAAACGTGCAGCCATACCGAACTGTACACCGGTCAGAGACGTCACCGATCTGTATTGTGTTTTCCATCACGTAGCGCTCCTCACGCAGCTCTATTCTCCTTGAATCTTAATACCTCATGGTTGCGTCCAGGTACAAAGGTTGGTGTTGAGCGATCGTTATTACCTCGTATGTTGCCAGTCGGTCCAGATATGAGAGCAGTTTGAGCCTGCTCCGACACAGCTCCTTCTGTTCCAGTGTGAGCCTGAACACAAATATGCACAAGAAATTAACAACATGCCAGTCAAACCATCAAACCATGACCTTGACTACTTAAGATTTTAAAAAAAAAATGGTTTGTGCTTTAAGTAGGGTCAAATTTAACCTTTAAGCTCTACCAACATGTCTTAAATGAACTGTTTATGGAGTACCTATAGTGCAGCCTGAAGGGACCTATATAACAATGCATGAGACCGGTGACGACAATCCCCACAGTGCACCTCCTAATCATTTTCAAAGGGCAACAAATCAGTTCCTTATGACCCTGGGACCCTTCAGTTGTTATGCTAGTTGTCACTGAGATGACTGATGACCCTGCGAGGATCACAACCATTTTCAATGTCGTTTAATCACGACTGTAAATAAACCATGTGACCACAAACACAGAGGCGCCAGGCATCAAACTACAATTCAATCTCTCCAGGTTTTTTTTTTTGGTTTTTTTTTGAGAAGGGGAACAAATCATGGGGCTGAAAACAAGTGCAAGTGCTCGAGGGCTCATTTCACCCGATCACGGGAAATTTCAACATTTTTCAATGCATAACAACATGAGCGCACACATCTGAGGAACCACCTGACGTGGAGTCAACCCGACCAAGAGGAGCCGTGCCAGATTTTGGCCTGGATCGACCACAGTGTGGCAACAGGGGAGGTGACCCCTCCGCCAACGCCTTAATCCCTAATCCCTCATTACAGAGTGCACTATCGGGTCTTATCGGGGTTCTTCAACACAGACTAACAGAGATTAACACTGGCTCAACGTACTCTCTGGAACATCAAAGGGTGGCAGCTTAGCACTCGCACTGGTGGTAATTATTGCTTTACTCTGCCTCCTCAGAGCAAAGTAAGAAAAGTGGAGATGGAGGAAGAAGAGGGGTGGCAAGGGAGAGACGGAGCAGAGATGAGATGTTAGAAATGCTCTTTTCGCTGCGTGTTGTTCTCTTGGGGATTTTCCCCAATGGTTTAATCACAATTTCAATGTAAACAGAATGGTCGGTCTGCCTTCAAAGATCTAAATACAACCAAGTGACGTCCTTTAAGCGGATGACACCAAAGTTTGGTTTAAAAACGCAGGTTGAACTAATAAAACCACTCCACTTACTAAGGACACTATTAAATGATGGATAATATACCAGTTTCTGTGTTTATATCAGCAGCTGATTTACAGTCATTTCTGCACTAGTGTAATTCATAGGTTAATAGTTAGTTGAATGCTGTAGGTAAACATATATATGCTTATATAAAGTAAGCATGTGTCTAATTCAATATAAACATCTACATCATCAGCGCTACTCCAGAATTAAACTCAGTATAATGAGGGGTTTACTTTTACCCATGTGCTGTAGATGTAGTACTGCAGTATCAGTAGCACAACTATTCTGGCGCTGTCCTTCAATGGAAAGTTTTTAGAGTAATATATATAGGTAGTTTTCCTAACAAAAACAACATCCAAACAATATGGCCTTTTTTTTGCTTGCTATTACAACACAAGTGTCATCAAAAAACATCTCAGATCTGGTATGGCTCCGGGTAAAACAAATTAATCCAATCTTTACTGATCCCACAAGAAAGAAATTCAACAGCCTAGGCAACAATAGAATAAAGTTCAAGAAAAAAGTGTGTGGGTATAATGAGAATGATATGAGAATATAAAATGAAAAATAATAATAGTAATAAAAAGTATACAGACACTCCAAATTTACAACAGAAGGAAACCTGCATAAAGCCAGGTAGTAGATGACATTATTATTTCCTATTACTATTGCTCTGGCAGTCCTCCATCATGATTTCTCTGTTACTGTTATAATAACCTTCAACTTTAACCTGAGCTCTTATGAACATCGGCATGATCAGCTACTTAAACACAGGAAAATACCTGATTTTCCTCGAGAAAATGGAAAACACAGAAACTAATATTATAACAAATGGTGATAAATCACTTAAAAAAGGTTAAATAGAGATGAAAAATCCATTTGGGATGTGACATAAAAGCAGCAGTGGGTCTTTGTGGGTTAAGAAACATCCAGAATGGATGAAACACAGCGACACATCTACATGTAGATTGAAGGCCGTGATGTATCACCAAGTTGACAGCAGTATAACAGTATTATACATAGACACACACGCTAGCCGAAGCAAAGGGCTGGGACATGATTGCTTTTAGGCGAGTGCGTGTGTGTCTGTGCAAAAGATATAAGAGCTGCAAGTTATTCCAAACACCGTTCCATCTCCGCACAAACACACTCAAAACAACTGCTAGATGTAGACTGAAGCACATAAACAGGCCAACACCATCACATATACATACACATAAACACCGACAACCCTGGAGAGATGCTGTGTGCGATAACAGGGATTATCGCATGGGGCTGGGGACATACATGGACTGCGTAAACAGCCACGTCAACACACGAGTTTACATTCACATGGATACCACACTAATGGTTTGAGCAGCCGTCGGCACGCAAAACACACACCAGACCTGCACAAATGAGAAAATGAAGCTTCTGATTGAAGTCTGAAGCAGATCAGATAAGAACATAAACACCTTGCAGGGGACTACGCACTCTTATCCTCTCATACTTCTGTGCCCATATCTCACACATACACACGCGCGGCCGCAGTGTTGTCCATCTCGTTTTTCTATATGGAAAGTCAGAGCAGCAGTTATAACGGCCCTCGGCTCTTTGTGAATTGTACTTTATTATGCACATACAGATTGATGAGAAGAGGCTGAAGATAAAAGCGTCTCTGTGCCGCCTAAACAATTGCTGTGAAACTAATAAGACAAACTACACTGAAATGCTGCGTGACTACAGCAGCAATAACCAAGTCTTGAAGTTTGTATTTTATGTGGAATAATGTTTTAATGCGTCACTTGCAACACTGCCTATAGGAGTAAAGATAGGAGTTAGTGGAGAAAACTACGGGAAAGACACCAGAGAGGTGCATTAACATTAATCAATATATCGGGTACTTAAACAGGACCTGTATGTGCTGAAAGAGTGGGTTTGTCAAGTGACGTTGATTATTGCAAATGTAATTCCCTCTAAGACAACAACGATAAGTGGCCACTTTTAAGAGTGACTTCCAAAAAGCGATTTCAATGAAGCAGCATCGATAATGTGTATGTATATGTATAAAAGTGTAATAACCACATTTTAGAGGGACGGGGGAAAAAATAGTCTGGTTGACAGTGTCTTTCAAGCATGTACAAGCTCAAAGGACAAGGGACGCACTGGCGGTGACAGGTGGTAGTTAAATACGGTCTTTATCTGCACACAAGTGCGTCTCACACACACACACACACACACACACACACACACAAACAAGAGCACACACACACACACAAACAAGAGCACACACACACACCGACTGATGTACTCGGAGCAGCTGTGATCGATATGAAACCATTTCTGTAATGGTGGTGTAGTTAAAAAGAAATTAAGAGAATTATTATCTGTCTCGGGTCTAGGCCGCAAGCCTCAAGGCAACATGGCTAGATCCATCAGTGGGGGTTTCGCTGCTCCCAAACGCACACGCGGGGACACATTTTGGAAACAAGCTGAATGAGCTGCCAGGCAGAGTGACACCCCGCCATGGAAACGGAGAAAGGAGACAAATAGTAATATTTAAAGAAGGCAATTCACTGACAATTTAATGTAATGGCTTCTGTAATGTTTGTAAAATATCGATTTTTTTTCCCCCCTCCATCTTACATCTTTTAATTATCCTCAATCTTCCCTTTATCTACAACGGACTTCAGGTCTGCAATAAAACTAAATAGCTTCATTACACACTGACCGGAAAAATGGGCAGCGCGATGAAAAAACACTATAAGCGGGCAACTGAGGAGATAGTCCAGGGGCTAAACATTACATGCATTTCCTTGTTTACATTTGGTCGCTGAATATATGTGTTTAGTACGTTTGTGCGCTGCTTTGCAATTCACGTTCATGTCTATGTGCCCGAGTATGTGTGTGCACGAGAGGTGATTAGTGATCACTAAAGGGTTTTTCATTAGTCTTTCCCTGGGCACTCAACAACAAAGGCATAAATTACCTTCAGCAGATTACAGACTAATCTCCACCAATGCGCTCTCCTTCTCTCGTCCTCGTCCTCATTAATGTCCCTGCCTTTATGATCCCCTCTCCAGGGCTGTGACCTAATCAAACCATCAGTGTTAAATCTGGCGGCCTTTGCTTCCGTTCCCTCCTTCTCTACCACTTAAATACCTTCACTGCAATCTCTCCCAGTACCCCCCCCCCCGATGTCTCTGCATGTTTGACTGTAGTCGCTACACATTTAACGGCGGCTACAATAATGACTCACTCCAAAGCTCTCTAAACAGTAGGCAGCAACCTGCGGAGAATGCGATTCAAATGGGTTAGCCTTGGTGGGATTCTTCCACCCACGGAACAACTGCTACCGAAAGTTAGAAGGTGTTGTGGCGATTGTTTAAAAAAAAAAAAGAAAAAGTTAAATAAAATGCATGAAAATAATATCAACAACTCCAAACCGTTGAGACCAATCGTATCTCGTACTTTAAAATATTGATACTTGAATTAAAAGAGCAGATGTTTGCATGGATACTCCGCCTGGCGTCCTTCACATCCTCTTTCCTCTGAACATTCCCAACATTAGTGTCACTTCAACCCCGCTGTGACTCTGTGTCTTTGTCTGCTAAATGACCCAGCGGACTAACCCACAGTGTGAGCGGCTGCGTACCTGCTGAACTCGATCCTGGCCAACAGCTCCCGTCGCCTCTTGCTCTCCCTCTCCATCGTCATCTCCAGCTCGTCATCATCACACAGGATGTCGTCGTAGGGAAGGTCGTCGAGGTCGACGTCGCCTGGCAGGATGAACCTGGATGGAGGACGGTGGAGCTACCCATGAGTATGACAGCTAAACAAGTAAACATGTAAAAAAAAAAAAACAACTGTACCTTTGTCTCGGCATAATCTAGTTCATTCATAAATAATGAGTACATTCAATACATTCAATTCTTCCATCGTGATGGAGACTTAATGACCTTTGGAATCTGCATCGGGTGTGCTAGCTAGCTAGCTGTACTAGCTGTACGAACTTCTGGCTAATAAGACTCCACGGGACTCTTTCGTTTTTTGGTTGTTTTTTCCACCGGTGACAACGTCCGAAGGAGGAGGAGAGGAGGGTGGGGCTAGAGTGGTGTTTGAGTGAGTTATCTTCGGATGTGGATTGTTTTCAGTTTAAAGACGTTTACGTTTCAACTGTTAGCGGTTAGCAGTTGTGAGCGCTATGCTAATGGTAGCTGTGGACCCTTTCACTGCCGTTTTCCCCTCCGAAGCACGCATTCAGCCCCTCGTTATCGTTATCATCTCTGGGACTTCAATCATGTATACTGTCTTTGTCTTTGTTGTCCATGTTGTGCAGGATTTCAGTTTGTTGTGTATCTATTCTGCTCTGTTTTTTTTTTCTACTCTTTGTATTAAGCTGCTGTTGTGAAATTTCCCCTCTGGGGACTAATAAAGGTATATTCAATAATTAGTGGTTATTGATTTACTAGTAGACTCAAATGTGTGTGACATCAGAGGCCAATTGGCACCAAGTCCTGCACAAGTATACACCATAAGTTTTGAAACATAACAAGAAAGAGTATTCAATTATTTGGTATTTTTAAATCATTTAAATGACCTGCAGTTTTCCTTGGAGTGTTGAGAATGAAGAGCTCTGAAGTAATGTCAAAGATGCCAGTTTATTGTGTTTTTAGAGAAATGCTACGGGTCTGTGATAGTCTGCTGGATTTCTGCGATCACTCTGAGGGTCTCCCATGGTGAGGGAAAACTAACGCCATGGGGCCTTTGACTATAGGGTTACAAAGTAATGACATGGGATGAGAAACACTACAAAACAACTTTTAGAGTGAGATGAAGTGATGAAAGCTAGAGACAATGTTGTTGTTTTCACCACTGGACGATGTTCGAAATGAAAAGAATAGAGTTTGATGCTTAAATGACAGCGTCTCAACTTCACGAGCGATTCTGTTTATGAGGTTTATAAAGATATTAAGTTGCCATGTGGTGCTCCGTGGTTCAGACTAAACCGCGACCGTTGTGACTTTGTTTTTTTTTCGATTCCGCACAGATCTTTAATGGAGCTATTGATTCACACAAACCCTATGGACAGAGGTCCACACAGAGGTCAATTGTGGTTTCAATGTGCATAATTTTGAACGACTGCCAAAGCAATTATCCATAAGTAAACGTGATGATACCATAATAGAGAAGTGTGTAAAAAAAAAAGGAGCTTGATATTTTTCACTCTGTTCAGTGAGTGAAAAGTACAGTGTGTGCATACATAGCATTGGTTTGTCAGTGGATTTCAAGTCCTAAGTGTGTTTTCATTTAAGGAAGTGAAAAATAAGGGGTATAAATGCCAATGCTTACTGAGTTGAAGTACTAAAGGGATAAATAGCTAAAGTAAAAATGGCCTTTTAGTTCATTTATGATCATTCTGACTGCTTGAGAAGAACCAAAGAACTACAATCATATTATATAAATTGAATAGAACAAGATATAGTGTTGTCATAAAAATAAACCTATCCAATCATAACAGAAGTCAATCCCATCTCGCCGGTATTTGCTTCAAGTGTACTGTATTTTAACGTTTCAGACCGTTCTCAATGAACTGCGACATTGTACCGCATCAGCCTCAGGCAAGGAGTTACACACTCCCTAATAGATAGAGATAACCATAGACATACAGTACATATTTGTAAACAACTCATATGCAAAATCGGAGTGTGAGTGTGTGTGAGTATGAGTGTGTGTGAGTGTGAGTGTGTGTGTGTATTGTGCGTACCTGCCCCCGTCTTCTCTGTTACCTATAGCTATAAGCGCTTCGAGGTCAGTTCCCTTCAGGCCGTACTCCAGAAGCTCCTTGGCTGCGTCAACATTCTCCGGGACTCGCTCCACACACTCATGCAAGACCCATGAGCGCTTGCGGATTTTACTCTGGGGTGTTCGGGAATGGAGAAAAAAAAAAAAAAAAAAAAAGAGAAGGGTTGAGTTCAGAAGAAATGATGGGATAAATCGAGATACGGCATTACGAGGGGAGGGTGTGGAAATTTGCAACAAATTGGTAAAAATGATGCGTGAAATAAGAGTAAGGGGGTTTTGCTGCAGCCTCTGCTCACCCACACCCGTTCACTGTATCGTTGTAGCAGACATCTAATATACTGTGATAAACACCTTAAATCTGGGAGCAGTTTTATCTTTCTCCACCTCCTCCTCTCTTCATTTCCTGGCATCAATCTCTGTTTTTCTTCAATCTCTTACCAGATAATCTTGTATTGATGCGATGCTGACGGTACTCTTCCTCCACTGTCTCTGATACACCAGGTCAGAGTCCAGGTTATACGCATGGGCGAGAGACAGGGCCTCGCCATATTCCTCGTTGTCTATCTGTGGAGCCAATTAAAAAAAAAAAAAATTAAAAAAAAAAGAATAGAATAGAAATATGAGAAGAAGAAAAAAAAAAAGAAATGAGGCATGACCAAGGCATTATAAGTAAAGGTATAAGATTATTAGAAATCTATGGGAATTTCTATTTGTACAAGTGTTGGTGAAATAAATCTCAAATTGATTTTTCTGAGGTGGGTTTTGTGCTTATTACCTCATATTGGCAGATGAATTACTCAATTTTCTGAAAACCCACTCAAGTAAACAAGAGTTTAAAGAAAACACAACCACACACACGCGTGCGCACATACACACATATACTCGAAACAGAGCAAATTAAGAAAGGACAAAAGTCCATTGGCCCCCTCATACTCAAACATTGACGAAGAAGACGTGTCTGTGAATAGACCTCTAGATAAGTGACGGTGCTTCCAAAATCCTAAATGAGAGCACAGTGAATACTCGACCACTGAATAGGAACAGCTCGAACATGCAAATTCCAATCTGTGTAGGGCTCGTGACACACTCTGAATTGAGTATGCATTGGAGTGATGAGGAGAATAGCGAAGGGGAAATGAAATATTGGTGGAATTAATTTTTTTTTTTTTTTTAAAGTAAATGAAATGAACAGAGGGTACCAAGACATGAAAAAGGAGAGAATATTATGACTCAAAGTCTCAATTTCTCAATGAAAGAAATAACAAAAAACCCAAATGTGCAACTAGAAAATCACATTCCCTTATGTCAACAAGTATTTGCTTAAAGCCGTTATAACCAGATTGGATATAAAGACATAAAGAAATCAGTAAAAACCAGCTGTTATTTTAATGACATTCATTATATCAAAGAGCCTGTCAATACACACAGGTTTAGGATCCTACTCAATAGCTAAGCCAGTAACAGCATTACACCTCAGCTAATGCACTTTAAGTATAGAAAACACATGCATGCAAGCTCATTGACTGACACACACAGATTGAGTATCCGTCTCCTTCTGTGTGTAGGAGTACAAAGCAACACATTAGCCAGGACCGTTGTTCCTCGAGGGCAATGAGAACCCCACACAGTTAAAGCTCACGTAGGAGGACATCAAAAACTGCTTCCTTCTCTCTCTGGATCCAGCTAATAAAACTGTTAGCGGCCCTGCCAGCATGCAACTCATACAGGCAGGGTTACGCCCCCAAATGTACCATCAAACTCAAAAAGACATGAAGGGTCCACAATCACTGACCTATCCACAGTCAGTTCAGCTGCAAACATCAACTCAGGCGAATTGCTAAAGACAGATTAGTTGGCAGTTTTCCATATGCGTGTGGTTTTGGAAATATCGAATGGCGCAAGTGTGATTCATGCACTTACAAACACTGGAAGACGAATATGAACGGGCAGACCCTCAGACTGATGCAGATGCCACAAGAGGCTACTCCCTAACCCATGTGATACATGTAGACAAAAAATAAATAAAAAAAAATAAAAGGAACAGGCATTTGGAGAAGGGCCACGGGTTCCAAGTGTTACAAAGAGATAATAATGATATATCACCGTGTAACTCTCCACTGTTGGGATTGATGGGGATGACTAATGGCATCTAATGATGATGACAATGATGAAGAAGGCCCTAGATGATGGGTCATAAAAATGAATGATGAACCGTGCTCAAACTTGGGACCGTGGAGAGGCGATACCACTGCTGTCATGCTTTATGACAGAGCATGTTGTTGTCTTTGCCGCAATTTGTAGCGAGTGGCAACAACAGCCATATTTCTAATGCGGCAATTAGCATTTCAGAGAAACTCCTGGGACTGAGAAGTAGCCTTAAAGCAGGACTGAACATCTTGCTTGGTTTTCATTTCTCCACAACAGCGCTCTGGAGCTGAGCCAACAAAACAATAGCACTTCAGTGAGCTGGCACTGGATTTATTTAGTCAGAAACCAATTTTGCAGATCAGGCTGTTATAATTCAGTCAGTGACCAAATGGTTTCATATGACGTCCTTCAGTTCCTGCTAAATTAAGTGGCAAGAAGAAATGAAGAGTTTCATGGTAAATGTGATATACACCATTGAAGACAATTGACTACAGCTCCTACAAAACGACAGTGGCATTAAAGTGACGAGTATTTGGTTGGTGCATGGGTCTGAGAACGATAGAGGCCTTACAAAAGGACTTGCATAATTACGGACGGGGTAGAAGAAATGGGTAATATCAGTTCCTTTGCCAAATTGAAAATATAACACAGGGCGAGGCAGGGAACTGAACGTCAGCATATGAATTGTTGCTTAGATTGCTGAGCTAAAAGAACATTCAAATCCAAACATGAAGGCATTCCAGCGTGAACACTGACAAAAGCATTTCTCGCCTGAGCACATAAGCATTTTGTTGTTTGTGCCCCAATAAATAAGTAAAGTGCAACGGAAATGTGACTCCACGTTTTGTCTGCTACTGTGGAATGGCTACCTCAGTCCCTCTGCGTCCTCCTATTGGGATTGTGATATACGACCTAAATGCAACTGCATCTTAAAGCTTTTCCCTCAAATGTGAGACAGGAACAGTTGGAAAAAGAACTCGGATATGAATGAGTGCAGCCTTCAGACAAGCAGACTGACTTTTACACATTCTGACACCTAATTTCAAACCTATTTCCCTCACACTAGAGACAAGTTAAGCATATCAATAGCCTCGTAGCATAACTACAGTACCTACATCACACACTATAAAGACAAAAGTATTGGGACGTGTTGAAATCAGGTGTCTCTTTTCCAACAGAGGGTCTAGGATACAAAACAATAATGGCAAATGTGATCAAATAGTTTCATATTGGGATAATGTAATTACACTGGTTAGTTTGGTTTAAGTTTTTATCCTTGCTTCCAATATTACTCAGTTCTACACATCGATGTTGTTTGTCCTCTTTATCCATGACTATGATTATAAATGTTCCAATTCTAAATTTGTAGAATATATTCCATGCTCTGACTGGAAATAACAGCTTTTACCACAAGTAACCACTTCCATTTACTCCCATTAAACTTAAAAATGTATATAAATATATATATTCATGCTTTAGAAACTATATGGACAAAAATATAGGGACACGTCATGGCTACAGATGTTATTATTGTTTTGCAGTGCAGACCCCTTGTTAATAAAGACACGCATGAATTCAACATGTCCCATATATTAAATAGTGTATGATTGAGGCACTTATGCTATGAGGTTAATGATAAGCAGGTGCACGTTATCACCAACAGCGCTCATCATTTACAAATTGTGTGGGCCTCCTACCTTCCTTTGGTACAGTTCTTCTGGTGTCGTTGACCTCAGGCTAACCAGGCGGTAGTTCTTGATTACGGTGCGGGGGCGTTTACGTGGTGGGGCAAAGCGCTCCATCTCAGTCACGTAATAGAGCCCCTGCTTGATGTAGCTGAAGTAGCGGGCTTTGGCTGAGGACTCTTCATCTGAGTCAGAGTCACCGCCATCGTCACCGTCCTCATCCTCACTGGCCGCGCTGCTAAGGTTGCTCTCCAGGCGCCCACGCTTCTGTGCTAGTTTTACCTCACACTGTTTAGGAGGACAAGAAGATAGCTTTAAGGGTTGACAGAAACATGGAGGTAAACACGGGGAAGGTATTAGACTTCACATTCCACCCTGCAGATGTGGGAAACCGCAGTATTAATCACTATGAAAAGGACTAGACAAAACACGCGAGGGATTTGAATATATACTTGACGTGTTCTGTAACAGTTCCGCTGCGAGCATATGGCTTTGATCGTAAAGCGCAGCTGACAGCATAGTTTTTAGTTTTTAGACATAAAAATACATCTGTCTTATTAGCCAATATCTATAAAAGAGTCTTTGCCTAGAATGAAACTCTTAACTATGAAACTTTGCCAGTAGAAAGCAAAGAGTGGAAAATTGAGTATTGGATGGGAAAGTGGACAACTTGTATATAGCTGCGATTAACCCACAGACACCAAAATCTCCACCAGCAACTAAAAGCATCTCCTGAACTGAACCATTTAATACCTGTTGATCCATTAATCCTATCAATACATGTCGATCATTGAAATTTAATCTATATGCCATAATCTGAAATTACCCCTAGTGGGACGAATAAAGTTATCTCTAATCTAATATAATATATTCTAATCTAATATAATATAATTGGTGGAGAATACAGTTTGTCGTCCTTTCATGGTCATTGGATATGATCCGTTTGGACGTTCACAGGCTCCGTAGTTACTATGGAAACACTGTCATGTTCTACAGCGTTGATTCACCAGTAAAACCCATTGAGTTATATCAATGACAGTGGATGGACACACATGGTTTTACGTTCAGTTAGTGATATATCTGCTGGAGAAAGTCAATTTTTCAGTTTCACAGTTTTGATGGAATAACTTTTAAATTAATTGTGAGCTTTCGCAAACAGCTAAATGAAATACAGGAAAATATAAGGTTTAGGGTGAAAAAAGCAAAATACACGATAGTATTACAACAAAGGGTGATAAATCTTTTAACTGCCATAGAAGCAGCACTGGGTCTTTCTGGGTTAAGGTGGTAAACACAGATTATTTAACAATCTCATCTCGGAACAGCACACTGACGAAACACTCAACAAAACTGTCTCCTCCACAGAAAGCCAAAAGTTTCTTCCTCTTGTCTTGTCTAGCTCTCTAGTTCAGTGATTGCCTCAGTTGAGGAAAAATTATTTGCCCGTTTTTCATCAGCACACTGCAGCGGGTCCTCATATTTTTGTGTCGATGCCTTTTTAGGTTTTAGCTCACAGTGGCAAAAAACCCCGCTCCCTCCAGTAAAGCTCTGCACTGAGCCCGACGTCATGAAACATTTAGCACCTGTAAAACATTAAGCACCTTAATCAATGAGGAGCTGAGGCAGCTTCGGTGATGCTTTACAAATACACTCCTTCAACTTGTCCCAATCCAGAAGATGGAGGATGAGCTAATCATTATACAAGGCATCTCCTATTGACACACAATACTAGCCTTGTGTTTCAAGTCAATTTCAATGCCATTTTTTTTTAACAAACGAGAAAACTCAGCTGTAGATACAGCTGCAGACGCACTCATTCCCCAGTCTGAGATGAAGCCAGCTGATGAAACCTTCCCCAAAAGTTAGCAGCTGCCTGGTTAAGAATACTCCTTTCTCTTTGCAATCAGATAAAAAAAAAGAGGAAAGAAAAACGATGGCTGAAATAAAAGAGGAGGATGATGTGATATCAGAGTTTTTTTCACAGGGGAAACAGCAGTAGGAATACATATTTCATCATCGCGGGCTTTTGTTAAGCATTATCATACACAGGCATATGCTTTTGCGGCAGAAAATCCAGCAGTCAAACACTGGGAAACACAGAATACACAGCAATGTTAGCAAAATGAAAACGCCTTCATGAATATAATCATGTGGGAATCACTTCAGCTGCCAATGCAAATGATCCAACGCTAAGAACTTCACGTTTATCTTTGATTTAATGAGTAAAGGACAAGCTGTATAAGATGATCTATTTTTGATCTATAACATAGTCCCGTGGGTTTTACTGGTGAATCAGTGTTGCAGAAGATGATGGTGTTTCTACAGTAACTGCAGAACACCAAATGGGCCATATCTGATGACCATGAAAAGATTACAAACTCCATTTTACACCAATTATTGACATGTATTGATAGAATTAGTGACTCAACAGCTAAGTAGGTAATATTTAAGATCAGTTGGTGCACTTGGTCGAAAGTGGATGTTTGGGCCTTTAAGAGATAAAAATCAGTCAAATTCAAATCGAATCCAATCAAATTTTATTTATTTGGCGCCAAATCATGACAACATTCGGTTCAAAGCGCTTTACATGTATAGATCATGTGCAATTAATGTGGAGAAACCGATGGATACCTCTACAACAGGCAGTGAGACATGTTAACATGTATCTGACACTACTCAGAACTCTCGGTTCCTTCACGTAACCGTTCATGCATATCGCCATCTTGATTCTCACCTCCAGACTGAGGAAGCCCCCGTCGTGTGCAGCAGTGACTCGGGGAGAGGGCTCAAACCATTCGCAGGATTTTCCCAGGAGATTGCGAAGGGTCCTGACAGACGAGACGGTGACAGAGCCGGAGCAGCGAGCCAGAATCAGCACGTTGTCACTCCACCAGCTCACATCTACCAGTGGGTAGAACTGCTCCTTATCTGGGGCAGAAATGAAGAGACAAGAGCAGCGATTATACGCCAAAACGATATTTCAATTCAAAATGCTTCCCACACGCCGCACTTAGCGCTGTTAACTTGGCCACAACATCTGCTATCATACAATGCTGCTGTCTCTTTTTTACTTAGTTACTCCCTCTAATAGATACTTACACATGAAGACATATGTATTTATCACTTGTCACACCCAAGATACGACTTAATCACAGATTATTTCATACACAAGCTGTCACAGCTGCCAACACAGGTGGCCCCAAACTGTCAAAAGACCGTACAGCCATACGTACAGGCATGCACGCACACACGAACGAGAGGTCGCAAAAGCACACAAACCAACACTCGATTGTGCGGATAGCACGAGAAGAGATGTTCCCTAGACTTGACATGAAGCGTATTCTTGTATGTCTAAATAACTGTATGATTCGTTGAGTAAGGCATGTCAGAGATCATTAAATTGTAGCCAGAGTGTGCTGCTGTGTCAGCAACAAAGTCGGCTCTCTTTAGCCCTTCAGGCCAAACTACCTTTTATTTTCTTCCTTCTCTCCAGCGATGTCTTCCACTCTGGGTTGATCTCCTCAAATCCTGGCTGCGGGGAGGACCGGAGGATGGAGGGACCAAAAAAAGAAAGAGAGAGGGGGGAAGGGGGAGGAAATTAATCTGCTAACCCTGTTTACACTTACAGCACGCACACACACATACCGTCTCTGCCAGCTCAGACTGGCGGTGAAGCACAACACACACACACACAGCCGCATAAATCGGCAACACATTCTGCAAACATAAGTTCTCCCAAAGCCACTGCACCTATAGTCTAATGGGTGCAAACACGCGTGCATCCTCACTCACTTTACACACACATTCTTAGGCCAGAAAAAGAGAGAGAGCGAGACTATATTAATATAGTCAGTCAAGTGTCTAATGTGCAAAATATTGCCAAGACACAAAACTGCAGTGCACCCAGGTTTGCTCTGCTACAGCGAATCAGTCGTGCATACACAAAAGGCGCAGGAGTAAACACTGGTGGAGACGTACCTGTTGGTCTTGGCTCCATGTGGCCCTCTGTCTGAGCGAGGGGACGTCCCAGAGAGAAAGACGACCGGAGAAGTGGGTGACAGCTAACAGGGTGCCGTCGGGGCTCAGACTCATGCGGAATACACCGTCCTGGACAGAGCCAACGAAGAGGGGTCAGTGTATGTGTAGCATTCAGTTAAAACATCAACACTGTGACTCAAACGGTTAGATTCTACCTTTTCATCCCCTTGTCTGGAAAATAACCTGAAGCTGGGAATCCTGAAGAAACCTCTCTTTGGATTCTGACGGAGACACGAGAAGAGATGTGTGTGTAGGTGAAACATTGAGGGGACATTATGTATGCAGAGGGGTCAAGGTGTTTGTGAGTGTGTGTGTGTGTGGGGGGGGGTCTCCACACCATGTTGACATCGTCCTCGTAGCTCGTAACCTGCTTGTAATGCGGTGAACCAGAGAGAGTCCTCCAGGCCGTAATCCCACAGCAGGAGGCCTTGGAGGTACTGTCATCCCCTGACTCACAGCCTCCCACGAGCAGCAATCTGTATAGGGCAGTTACACACAAAAGTCATGCTCAGAGCTGCATCACTGAGGCCGCACGGATCTAATACTGCAGCACAACAAGGACGGCACAGTATGGAAGGGACTCGAGGTCATTCTCCAGCTTGGACCCAAGCCAAGGCATCAGTGTGTGTATGCAATGCTGATGTGCTACTTAGAAAAGTGCCGGATTAAAATGTCAGATGTGAAAATCTAATTGGGTAAGCAAAGAAACTACCACGGTGACCACACTGGTCTGTGGGCCACTTTTTTGCAGTGAAACAAAACTTAACTGCGACAATGGTCAGGGATTGGTGGGGAGGTGCAGATGAGGCAGCACTGCTCAGCTCAACACTGCCCCCTAGTGTACGTATTTTAAATCATCCCGTGGCCAAACTGCTTATTGCATTACTCATTCACATGTTTATATTCCACCAAAGCCATCTAACATGCTGTGCATTAGCTCAGCATAGTCAGTGTAATAATAAATGAGCATAATACCTATGTGCACATCTGGA
This sequence comes from Gymnapogon annona, assembly GCA_029814585.1. NCBI lineage: Eukaryota > Metazoa > Chordata > Actinopteri > Kurtiformes > Apogonidae > Gymnapogon > Gymnapogon annona. The sequence continues at coordinate 9,594,932 of JAPTHA010000017.1, read as the reverse complement.
AACTGTTCAGAATACGCTAACCCAATCCGTGTACTGTAACATCATCAATACCGATAAACATTTAACAACCTAAACATGCACATAATACGCCGTCACTGTCTTTATATGCCCTTTTAGCTGTTGAAGCCACTTGTTTTATTACATCCTGAGTCTAAATTCTGCTTTTTTTTTCGCCTATAATATTCCATGCTCTCTGTTGCTGACCCAGTTTTCACACAGGGATCATTAAAGTTTCATCTCATCTATCAGTTGGCAAACACTTGACAGTAGCTGCCAAAATCCATTAAGCTCGCAAACCAGGCTTCACCAGCCAAACTGAGGTCTGTGGCGGACGTTGGAGTGCAGTGAAAACAATAAGGTCATAGGTGCGAGTCAGACGTAATTAACAGAAACCTCTGGAAGTTATGGGGTGGAGAAAGCCAAGGACAATCTGAGCTGCTGTAATGAATTCCTGCAGATGTGGCATTAAAGTGATTGGCATTTATTCCTGAGGCCTTTGGGCCCACTCCATGAGGTAACATCTTATGTCGGCGTAGTTTATTCTACAGGAAGCCTTTGTTTCCTTCTCTAATTCGACCAATAGATATTTCCACTATATATATATTGTTGTTGCAGTTTCTTCGGTATTTTTTCACGAGTACAATTTCTTCTACTATAAGGGAAAGAAAGGGCAACTCAGGTAGAATGCATTGCAGGGTGCTCCAACTCAGTTCAAGCATCGTGATCAATATAATGCATATTTACAAGCGTATTGACAACACGCTGCTCCAGACTTGTATTACCCCCTCATGTCATATGATGAAAGTGTATGAAATCACTCAGATACTTTGGAATCCAAATAGCTGAGCTGTGCATGGCATCACGTAGCATTGTTGGTAATGAGATTTAAAGATGGAAATGGACTCCAAGGATGTCAGCGCACGCGTAAGTATAAACACCCCTGATGAAACAACGTCCTAATGGAGGTGGGCTTGAAGTATACAGAGCGGAAAAAGGAAATAAAATGTTCGGGCAAGGCTGCAGGCGTTATGCTTCCATTAACAGGTTAAAGGATGAATGGTAGTGAATGTTCATTTCTTTCGCTACACTGTTACATTTTTAGTATTCTCTTTAAGTCCTCTGCTTTACTTACCGTTGTCCCGGGTGGTAAATAGCCGACGTGATACCGTGAGAGTAGTGGGCCGAGAAACTGAAACTGTGGTTCTCCTGGAAGTTCTGATTGGTTCCAACACTGCGGTGAAAAAGTGTAAACAAATTGACAAGTCAGAGTTACATGTAAGAAAACTATGCTGGCCTTGAAGGGCAAAACATAACAGCAATTCACAAAAGCGCACAAATAAAAACATGACTTCCCGTTTCTTCTGTGTGTGTGTGTGGATTTTTTCTTTCTTGTTTACGTCATTTTCTTTTTCTTGTGTGCTTTGCGATTTGTCATTGTGCTTTGCCCTTCAGGGCCACCATGCAGAGAAAACCCTGACACGCAAACAATCAAAATGCGAACACCCAATCGCAGGACGTTAATGATGTGACATAACTGTTTGTGGAAGATGATGACAGAGCAATTTAAATCCGAACTGCAATTAAAAAGAGACATGGTCAAATATGCAATTCAATTTAAGTGGCCAATCTAAATCAGATTGGTACTAGAAGAGGTGTCATGTAATTTGCGTCGGGGTATCTCACTGGGGAAATGTTCCCTTGCAGTGTAAACTATACGGAGAGATGGAGAAAGTAGGTAGAAGTAAGAAATGAAGTAGGTGTTTTAAATGCCATAGTAAAACAGCGCATTGCAGAGACAGAGAGAGCGAAAGAAATGACTGATTGTCAAGGTTCAGCTCGAACTCTGAAATCCTACATTTCAAGTGTTTGAGCAAAAATAAATAAATAAATAAATAAATAAATAAATAAAATACTGGATGTAGGCATATGAGGAAGAGCCAGAGTAAGCTCTGTACTGAAAATGAACCTAAAAACAAGCCGGTGCTTCCAGACAAAATCTCTATTGCAAATGTCTCCCACATCTTAATTTCTTCCAAACACTCATACATTTAGCCCCTGGTGGTTTCAAAGGCTGGATCACAACATTTATGCGCTTGTAATAGAAAAATAAATCAGTGTGTTCCTCCATTCTCTGCAGCCATCAATATTCACAAACAACAAAGGGAGGTTGTCATCTTATTGAAATTCAACACGTGTGTTCAATCTTATCCTATGTGTCGGGGTGGATAGACCAAGAGTGCAACTGTTGCAACCACACACACTCAAACAGGAAACCTTAGAAATAACGCCGTGTTAAATAATGCTAAATTACAAAACAAAACAAAAAAATGACGGTTCCCCTTAGGTATGTACGCTGACACTCAGATGAAAACACAAAACAATGGCATTAATCAAAGATTCAAAATGAGAGTTTGAAGAAGGATTGGCAAAAAATGTCTATATTAATATTCTAAGAGACCTATCCTCGTATGGTTTACATATAGACAAGCGTGTGACATGGAATGGAACTACAAAAGAGAGCGTGACCTCCGGTAAAGGAGATATACAGTGAAATCAGATAATAATACAGCCCAGAATAATCTTGAATATCTAAAACAACTGCCAACCTGACAAATCTCCATAGATATGAGAGTGCGGCACAATTATTCAAGGTGGTTTAATGTGAAATGATTCACAACAATGGATCATTTACTCTCATTTATGTGAACAAAAGGTGAACAGGGTGTCGTCTTCACTCCTATTCGTCTGTGTGCGTTTACGTGTGAAGAATAATTCGCCAGCATGCACTACGCATAAACTTTTATGAAGCTTGGTGTGTGTGTGTGTGTGTGTGTGTGTGTGTGTGCGTGTGTGAATGTCTACTTATATGTTTTTCCTGAATCTCCTCCATAAAATTGGTATCTGAAAATCAATGTCTGATCTTGTGAAGCTGCTTTTATGCTACTGTAAACATTTAGAATGTTTTTAACCCATAATGGGATATAGGGACCACGCTGTTGTGAAAAACCCC
>JAPTHA010000017.1:9562591-9575390 GCA_029814585.1 Gymnapogon annona | reverse complement strand
TCCTCCATCTAACCCTGTCTTCTGATCACTGTCCTCCATCTAACCCTGTCTTCTGATCACTGTCCTCCATCTAACCCTGTCTTCTGATCACTGTCCTCCATCTAACCCGGTCTTCTGTCATTACAAGTTTTTCAGCTGTAATGTCGGATTAAAAAACAGTGACTGTAATTTAAGTAAAAGTTTCCCTCCCTGGGCCTCAGGACAAATGACTAAATCTTTCCCTGGTTAAACTGGAGAAAGTTCTCCACCGTCATGGATTCAATATCTAAAATCATACAATGCAATCCATTTAAATGGTAAATGGTCTGTGTTTTATGTAGCGCTTTTCTACACATTTAAGGCACTCAAAGTACTTTAGATTGGCCTCAAATTCAACCATTCACACATACATTCACACTAGTGGGTGGCTGCTGCCATGTAAGGCGGTGGGAACAATTTAGGGTTCAGTGTCTTGCTCAGGGACACTTCGACATGTGGACAGTCTGAGTCATTCAAACCACCGACCCTTCGGCCATTGGACAACCCGCTCTACCAACTGAGCCACAGCCGCCCCATGTATCGATGTATAACGTAAGAGACGGCAACTTAATAATAACGTAATGATAACGGACTTACCTGTACCACAAATAATGCAGAACTAACCGGAAGGGCCCTGAAAGACAATTCATAGTTAATATGTATGATTAGCTTATAATGTAAAGATATACATATACACAGAAAAGGTATTCATGTATATCCCAAAAGCCCTTACCGCTCCACCTTATGGCTGTAAATGGCAGTGTAATTATACATATAAATCTATTTATTTGTTTATTCGTCTAATAAAATGAATTGAATTGAAAGGTATACTGTATCTATCTATCTAATAATTTATTGCGAGCTGAAGTTATTTTAAATATAGTACAGATTGGTGATAAATAGACTGTACTGCACTGTATCTTTTCCTAATGGTTTTACAGATTTGTATAATGTGATATCGTATGTTGTTATTTTGTTGTTGTTTGGTCACAGAGCCTCCAAACATCGATCCAAGGACAACAGATGAAAAACATCTCCGTTGGCAATGGTACGTGCCTCCCTAAATTAAGAATAAATGAAATGTGTGCGTGCATGTGTCTTTCTTTAATGAACTTAATAAGATAATTGAATTGCACACAATAAACTACACTTAGCAGGACGGGTTTAAGATAAACTACAAGATTAAGTTACTTACCTGTCACCGCTTTTGCAATGACGGAGGTGTCGTGTTCTTTATTCCCTCGCAACTGCAAATGTTACATAGTGACAGGTGAGCTTATACAAAGAACATACGTTTTTTCAGTAAACCTTTAATGAAATACACGTTTCTTCCACATCAACCTGTCTCCCTCTGACCTCACTGCAAAATCAACATGCATTAGATTAACCCATGGCTGCAGCTGATAACTTAATGCATACTTTGGAGTGGATGGCAACGAAAATGCAAATGTTTATCTTACATAGCAATTCGACTCCTTATTAACTAAACGCACGACTCAGTATTTTAATTGAAAATTAAAGCTATTATCCATAGTATATGTCATATGAGAGCGAGATCCTTTATCCATCCAACAGTGTATTTATGCTACGTGGCTTACTGGCTTGACCACTCAACTAATTAGACTTTAAACAGTCGAGTTTCGAGCAAAGTAAGACGTGGGAATGAGGCTACGATTAAACGAATATGACGCTCAACTAACCTGAGTGTCCGTCTCGGGCGGCCATTCAGTAATAACAAGTAAATCGTATAAAATGTTTTCATCTTCGCTTTCTATCAGACTATCTTCAGCCATGTTTAGTTACTCAGGCTGTCAGTGTCAGAGTCGACGGCAAGCGGCGCGGGACAAAATATATAAGATAGCCGCGTTTGGATATACATGGTAGCAGATTTTGCCGTGTGTTTAATTAAACGAGCCTGGTAGTGGTTTAGAAATACATGTATATGATTATGGGCCGTAAAGAAATATAAGATGTATGTTGATATAATACAGTATCACATTTTTTAACCATCCGGAACCTATGTCACAGCGCTTCCACAGCCGACCTCCAAAGCCGTTGCACCTAGCCGGGACGTGTAGACACGTTACTTCCGGTCGAGTTGCACTTGCGTCAGGAATAATGGCAGCGTTTTCGGGTAAGATTTTCAATCTATTTTCTCATGCTGAGATAACGCTGAAGTCTATTCCGAGACAAAACGAACTCCTATAAATGTACTGGTACAAGTAATCAATATAAACGTCTCATATTCAACAGAAATGGGTGTCATGCCTGAAATCGCACAGGCCGTGGAGGAGATGGACTGGCTGTAAGTGTCTTTATAAAACACAAAAGTCGATGCTGATTCATTCACGTCATCTTGCTTTTGCACGGCACTGACATTTGCGGTTTTTGCATGTTAATGATTCTGCACACATTACAATGATATACTACTCTAATAGTTGCCATTCAGCCGAGTCATTGATTTATCCTGGGATTTCAGGCTGCCTACCGACATCCAGGCAGAGTCTATCCCCCTGATTCTCGGCGGAGGAGATGTACTCATGGTATATAAGACCATTTTTCTCCCTCTATACCAAAGTGCATATGCTTACAAGACTGACACCCGATGTTTTGTTTACTGTTGTTTTCTCTTTCTCTCTTTTATTAAAGGCAGCAGAAACTGGAAGTGGCAAAACCGGAGTAAGCAAACTTAATTCGGTTTTATTTGCATTAGCATGTATTTTTCTGCATGTATGGATAACCGGCGTACTTACTATAAATTTCCCTTTGTCATCTTCAGGCCTTCAGTATTCCAGTGATTCAGATTGTTTATGAGACCATAAAAGATCAGCAGGAAGGAAAGAAGGGTCGAGCGTCTGTCAAGACTGGAGGAGCCAGTGAGTACACTGTCATAAAAACTTAAACTTAAAACTTGGGAAGAATTAAAATGCTTTGATACATCAAAAAACAGAACACCTTGTGGTATAATGGTCACAAATGACTTTACTTGTGTTATTCTTTGACTCAGGTATGTGCCTGTGGTATGTTTTATGCAATGCCTTTGCAGACGTCAATTCCTTTTCCGTTTCTTTTTATATTTTTTTTAGTTTTCAATACCTGGCAGATGAATCCTTATGACCGCAGTACAGCATTTGGTAAGAAGTTCAGACAAATAAGCATGTGATGTTTCTTTCCTCCACCAGGGAGCAGCACAAAAAAAACGTTTGCATCAACAACACTTCTATTACAGTTTGACCTATTTGTACAACCACTTAAACTTACTTACTTATTTTTTGTCTTTGTTTGTTTGTCTCTCTGTACAGCAATTGGTGCAGATGGACTCTGCTGCCAGAGTCGTGAATTTAAAGAGTGGCATGGCTGTCGCTCTACCAAAGGTGTCACTAAAGGTGCGTTTCTCAGATCTCGAGAAGGATAATGTATAAATAGAATCATGTCACAATGTATATCTGCTATCTTTCTTTTTTTCATTCCTTGTCTATGTCTGTCTAGGGAAATACTATTATGAAATGACCTGCCATGACCAAGGACTGTGTCGTGTGGGCTGGTCCACTAGTCAAGCGGCCCTGGACTTAGGTGTGTCCTTTTTACTTTCCACAATCTCTACTCCTTTGTGTAAAAAAAATTTAAAAGGGCTAAAGCTGACTCAGCATTTTATTCCTGTCAAGGTTTGATCTTGCTCACGTAGTTCGGAACCTAAATCCAAACCTCCTTTGTCATTCTAGGGACTGATAAGTATGGGTTTGGTTTTGGCGGAACAGGAAAGAAATCGAACAATAAGCAGTTTGACAGCTACGGAGAGGTAACGATCAGAGGCAGTTTCAATATTTAAACCACTGTGAGGCTCATTTTCATGTTTTCTATTTTTTTATGCATTTCTTTGAAGGAATTCACCATGCATGACACTATTGGATGTTACTTGGATCTCGATAAGGCTCAGATTTCCTTCTCCAAAAATGGTGCAATCTCACTTCTTCACCATCATAATTATTCAACAAATCTGGGCTTTTTTCCTGAGCTGGTTTTCTATGTTTTGTTCCAGGTAACGACCTGGGTGTAGCCTTTGACATCCCTCAGAATCTGAAGAACCAGGCCTTTTTCGCCTCCTGTGTTCTCAAGGTAATAATAGAAGATGCATCCAAGTCACAGTAACACGAAAAGCAAAAAGAATCTCTATTTAGACTCTACAAACATGCAAACCGTTGTATTTGATGTCAACCAGAATGCAGAGCTGAAGTTTAACTTTGGAGGAGAGGACTTCAAACATACGCCTAAGAGTGGATTCGTTGCTCTGGATCAAGCCCCGGAAGCCAGTACACAGAAGTCTTCTCAAACAGGTGTGTGGAGTCAGTTGCATTGAGTTTATGGACAGAATAGAATATAACAACATTCAAGGAAATAAAATCTATGTTATAGTTGCAGTGAAAACAGGATTCCTACTTGGGAACCTAATTTCTATTTTCCCCCGATTTATAAGCTCTTATTGAAGGACTTATTACACACGACTAGTCACTCCTTAGGTTGAATTGCTCTCCTTTTCACTCTATTTGTTCAGGCACTGCCAAAGTGAGCCAGGTGAAAACGTCATCCAATGCCCCCAAAGCCCTCATCATCGAACCGTCAAAGGAATTAGCTGAGCAAACCCTCAATAACGTCAAGCAGTTTAGGAAATATGTGGATAACCCTAAACTCAGGTATGACTAGTCTGCACTGTGATTAGTCATCGTTGGAGTGTCAGTGCTGTTAAATCACTGAAGAAACACATACTTTTTTTTATTTTTAACTGATTAAATAAACATGCACTGCCATTGTTGAAAACAGCTGTGTATCTTTTGCTTTTTGTTTATTTTTTTTAAATGTTAGATACTCTATTTTCCAACATGATTCCAATTTTACATCAGGAGGCGATGCTTGTGCACCGGAAAGATACTTGATCATTTTTAACTAACTCTGTCTCTGCAGGGAGCTACTGGTGATTGGTGGTGTCGCTGCCAAGGAACAGCTGGCAGCTCTAGAGCAGGGGGTATGTGACATGAAAAGCTGCCAAATAAACAGTAAAGTGGTTTTAGAGTTGAGCGACTGTTGGCCATCAGACACTTTAGCTCCTCTCCCTGTGTTTGACTTTGCCTTGTTTTTCTTCAGATTGATATCGTGGTGGGAACACCTGGAAGACTGGATGACCTCATATCCACCGGGAAACTCAGCCTGTCCCAAGTCCGATTTTTGGTCCTGGATGAATGTGTATGTAACTCATTATCTGTTTAATAGAATGCACAAATACTGTGTATTATTGTTAAACATTGATGATGGAAATATTTGGGTCCTTGACTTAATATAATAATACTAGATAGAAAGATAGTGTGTAGTTTAATACAGAATGATCATTTTAAAAAAGCTGTCACAGTGCTGTAAAGTTATAAGTAGTAAATATATCTGTGTGTGTGTATGTATGTATGTATATATATATATATAGTGTCATATGATTAATATTACCCAGGCATTAATGTAAAAGTAGGATTTTACTGTCCGAGGTGGTAGTAGTCGTACTAGTTTAGACCTAAAACAGCAGCTTACTATTGATAAATCTACTAATTGGTTTACGTTATTATAATGTTTCTTTTTTTATTTTTAAAGAAAAGCAGCAATAATCACAGAATGATCCGTATTAATTAAAGTAATCTAATTACAGTATCCAAACTTTTGACTAATGGGCAATTATAGGAAAATTTCATAGTATAAAGTCTTTATGTTTAATGTTAAAAGATATACATCTGAAATGTTCAATTAAAGCCCAGGTATAGGACACACATTAAAGCAGGTCATCCTGTTGCTCCGATTGAATTTCTGTCCCTGTTGATTGAAGCCATTAAAGCTCTTTATCCTGTCCTCAGGATGGCCTCCTGTCTGCAGGCTACACAGACTTCATCAACAGAATCCATAACCAAATCCCTCAGGTCACCTCTGACGGCAAGAGACTTCAGGTAAAGCTGGACGTGACTTTCTTATGTTACTTCATCAGTTTCTACATTCCAGTCCAGTACATCAGCCATCCCATATCTGTTCCATCATTAAAAACTATTATCTGTGGGTTAATTCTGCTGCCCTTGAGCACAGCACTGATGAAGGTCTGGGATTGGTCCCGCAATGGCCTCAATTGCAGCTGATTGCTAATAATGTATTAATGTTCATGGATAATGCTAATGCTTGGTACGGTGCATGTATTAGTGCAGGTTAAATACAGAGAGCAAATTTCCCTACGGGGGAAAATTAACCATTGAACCTTTTTTAACGCCCCACCCCCTCAGGTGATTGTGTGCTCAGCCACCCTGCATTCATTCGATGTGAAGAAGCTGTCCGAGCGCATCATGCACTTCCCCACCTGGGTGGACTTGAAGGGAGAGGACTCCGTTCCAGAGACTGTCCACCATGTTGTGGTACCGGTCAACCCCAAATCTGACCGTCTGTGGGAGCGTCTGGGAAAGAACCACATCCGGGTGAGGCCGCCGTTATTCTAGGCCGGTGATAGAATTGAATAAAAACACAGCCGGAGCAACGGCAGAAGCTCAGACATTGGTACTTGATTGCGAACATCGGCCACATTTTTTGCACGGTGTTGTGTCTTACGGATTCTATTTGTGGTCCTTCTTGGTTTTAGACTGATGAAGTACACGCCAAAGACAACACCAGACCAGGAGCTAATTCTGCAGGTAAGTGCACATGAACAGCAGATTCAACACGCACGCTCGTTATAACAAATGGGTTGCTGCGGTAACGAGAAAATGCTTGTGTTTGTGACAGAAATGTGGTCGGAGGCCATCAAAGTGCTGAAGGGCGAGTACGCTGTGAGGGCCATTAAAGAACACAAGATGGACCAGGCTATCGTCTTCTGTCGCACCAAGATAGACTGCGACAACATGGAACAATACTTCATGCAACAAGGAGGCGGTATGAGTTTTGATACAGTATATTAGACCAGGGGTGTCAAACATGCGGCCCGGGGGCCAAAACTGGCCCACCAAAAGGAGACAATCCAGCTCACACGATGACAATGAAAATATAAGTCAATGATGTTGAACTGGTTTTAGTGACTGACCAATACAATCTCAATTACCTTTAAATTGTGATTTGTTTTTATTTTTTAATGTGAGTAACCTGAAAAAATATGAACAACTTTATATGTCTAAAGAAAATGAAGAACAATATTTGCACAATATTGTGCCTGTTACCACATGTTGTGTGCCTTTGTGGCTCTGATCTATCAGTCACATGTACATAAATAATAAGTTGAGGCATTATATTATTACTATTGTACTTGTTTTTTTTAAGTAATGTCCATTTTTCTGGATTAATTTATGTTGTTATTTTACTGGTCTGGCTAATTTCAGATCAAACTGAGCTGAATATGGCCCTTGGAGGGGAAAAAAAGTTTGAAACCCCTGTTTAGACTTTCTGGTACTTAGTACAATTGGTTTTCTTTTGACAAAATCATTCCTGGCTTTCATATAAAGACAGACTATACAGAGAAATGTGGTCCCTAATCCACATAAAGCATTTATTACGTCGTCCATTTATTTGCCTTTTTACTTCAGGTCCAGACAGCAAAGGCCACCAGTTTTCATGCGTTTGTCTCCATGGCGACCGCAAGCCCAATGAGCGAAAAAACAACTTGGAGCGCTTTAAGGTACATAACCTTCAGCTCCATGACGCTGTCTGCCAGTAAAGCCTGCCGCTGTATATTTACGTGTGCATTGTTTTGTCAGAGGAAAGAGGTGCGTCTGTTGATCTGCACTGATGTAGCTGCCAGAGGAATTGACATTCACGGAGTTCCTTACGGTAATTCATACATGTCTTCATTATTAATGGCAATTTTTGCAGGACCCTATATTCACGTCAGTGTTCTGGAGTCAGTTCTCACAACTTGTAGCTCCCTCTCCCCAGTGATTAACGTAACCTTGCCTGATGAGAAGCAGAACTACGTCCACCGTATCGGCAGAGTTGGAAGGGCAGAGAGGTTAGACTTGCATATTTGATGAGCCGTGATGATTATATACATATATATTTTTAATACAGTCGCATTAATAATCATCATATGCCCTTTGAACTCGCAGGATGGGGCTAGCCATCTCCTTGGTTGCTATGGAAAAAGAGAAGGTGATGAATTATAGAAAGCCGCTTGTGCTCAAATACCGAGTCGGCGTTATGAAAGTGTTTCTGAGTCGGTCTTGTCTACGTGCGCAGGTATGGTACCACGTGTGTGCCAACAGAGGCCGAGGCTGCTACAACACCAGGTTAAAGGAGGACGGAGGCTGCACCATCTGGTACAACGAGAAAGAGGTGAACAAGTGCGGGTTTAATAAAGTTACGGTGGTACGTTGAATTAGCTGTTTGAAATATGATGCCGCCTCTGATTGGAGGGGTGGGGGGGGTTAAAGTGATTTGGTAAGCCGCACCTTCATTCGTCTTCTTGGCACTAACAGGACTCTTGGGTTTGGAGACAGTGTCAGGTGTATAATCCTGTACATGTGGGTTCAGTCTAATTTAGACTGCGCCTACAGCTCAGACACACACCCCGTTTTGTTGGTGGAAGAACACATCCTTCCACCCTCACATCCTGTTTGTTTGTTTGTTTGTTTTCCCTTTCGCTCTGATGTAGCTCCTGTCAGAAATCGAGGAGCATCTAAAATGCACCATCACCCAGTGCGAGGCGGACATCAAAGTGCCCGTCGATGAGTTTGATGGGAAGGTCACCTACGGTCAGCGCCGGGCTTTAGGAGGTATCTGTCAATAAACCTGAAGGAAAAGTATTGATGACTAAAAACTTTGCAACCGGAATACATAACCATCACGAGATGGGCAATAAAATATTAAGCGCTCAAACTTGTTGCTCTCTGCCAGGTGGGAATTACAAGGGTCATGTGGATGTGCTGGCGCCAACAGTTCAGGAGCTGGCCAATCTGGAGAGGGAAGCCCAGACTTCGTTCCTCCACCTGGGATACATGCCAAACCAACTTTTCAGAGCCTTCTGAGTATACGAAAACAAGGCCTGTATGCCGACGCAGAGGGAAGATCATAGTTTTCAGGAGCAACATACAAGGAATGTGTGCAGCCAAGTAGTAACGTATTAATACATTACAGTCATTACATTTTTTTGGCCAAACTCTGTACGAACGATAACCCTCCGATAGCAACTGCTTTTTTGTTTGGTTTTGTTTTTTCAAAATATCTCCTAAAAGTTATAGGTTTTGTTTGTACGGAGGGTGTATTCCAGTATTCAGTATGCGTTCCGTCAGTACACTCGGCCTTGGTACCATCTGCATCAATAGTGTTTCCAACTACATCTCCAAGGTCAGAGGTTTCCATAATACACAGTATTTGGATTTATTTTTTTCTGATTGTGCTTGACTGAGATATTTAAGTTTTTTCAATGGGATATGTGAGTAAAAAAAATGCATTGAGTTGAGTTAAATGTCTTTATTTTTCGGGAATAAATTGTTGCTTCCACAGCCTGAATTAGTCGGCCCTTTTTTTTTTTTATTTATTTTTTTGTTACCACTCCCTGTCACATTGAAGTACAAATGAATCTATAAAATGCTTCACTAAATACAGACATAAATATCTTGAGTTTCATCCAGTCGACTGAAAATTTAAAATACAAATCATGTCTGAAATAATTTATTAAGTTGTGATCCCACGGTGGAATGTCATAATTTGTTAATACTGTTCATACTATTAAGTAAAAGAAATGATGGAAGAAAGCCATCCACATGCTCAATTCAAATACACATAGTAAACCCTGGGCTTGAAGAATTGTTCCAAATATGTAGTTTGACTCACATTTCTGCTCTCCTCGTCTTAAGACTTCCTCATGTGAAGTCATTATGAATGGATGGAGGCTAAACACCTAAAGTCACATTTATTTCAATGGAAATTCCTTCTTGTCTAATTATGGGATACTTGCTTCCTAAAATTAAACTGCCGATGGCTAGAGCCCAGATTTCCTGTCATGTCTTCTCATACATAGTCCCAATTTATAAAACATAAAAGAAAGCAAACCTAGACTGAACAACACAAGAATAAATGTTTTCAGCAATGCTTGTCCCAGGCTTCAGTACTGAACCACAATATCGTCAACTCTCAGTGATATTGTAAAAAATGAACCCAGTGAACATAAAGAACTGTGAACATTGAGCACAAAGTTAAAACCGGTCCCTCATGATGAACATGTTTCCCTGAGCTAAGACACACAGCACTTATTTTAATGCAGGTTCTGGGGTAAATACAAATGTTGATCCACAATTACTGACCAGTGGTGTTCTGATTGAAATGAATACTTTTACCACCATACTGCAGTCGGCAAAATTACACCCCAGAGAGACTTGAGTGGAATATTTGTCTGGGTTTTAAAAAAATGAGCAGTATGTGACAAGTGTGTGTCCATACACGGTTAATACAGAGTATGTAGTCCCAGTTGTGGCAGCAGAATCCCAAGGACCCTCCGTGATGACACCATGTCAGAACAGTGAGATGGACACAGAGCAGCGGAGTGTGTCGGCTGGATCACATGTCACTCTGCTGCTGTTGGATTTATATATGGTGATGCACCGTCACCAACAGAAATAATAATAATATATTTAATTTGTTGGCCGCCTTTCAGAGCACTCAAGTTTGCCTTACAGACAGCATCAATCATTCAATAAAATGATAAAAAAAAATACCGTTAAAAGCATCAATCATCCAATAAAATGATAAAAAAAAATACCGTTAAAAGCATCAATCATCCAATAAAATGATGAAAAATACCATGAAAAGCATCAATCATTCAATAAAACGAAAAATACACTTAAAAGACATGATAAAAAAAATGGCTTTGTTTACAGTAGGTTTGTCTAAACACGAGTTTTGAGTCTGGATGTGAATTGTGGTAGCGAAGAACTGTCATCAAAAGAGGATATTTAGGGGTGTTACAATCACTGTCAATTATGATAACTGATGAGAAAAGTATTCATGGTTTTTAAATACAAAATGACAGTTTTTGAAAGTTTTTACCATGTTGAGCAGAAAAGGATCAAAAACTGCAAAGAAGACGGTCATTGCTGCTCTTTTTGCTTTTGTTTACGACTGATGCACCCGGAGATGTTTGGCACGGAGCATTGTTCATTTGCATTCTGTGTTCTGTTTGTTTTTATACTAGCTGTTGTATTCTTGAGCTGCTGTTTTGGGATCATTTTTTGTCCTTTGCTCTTCTAAGTCTAAGATCTCAATATTACTTTCATACAAAGCTTGAAAATACCGGTTTTGTCGTATTGGTTTTGTTCGCCTGTGTTCAAAGGTATTTGGCATGACGTGTGTTTGTTCAGTTTAGTATTTAACTTGTCAGTGTAAAATTCAAACCAATAATAGTACAAAATGATACAGAACTCAGAGGCTTTTTTATTTTATTTTATTTTATTTTAATTTAATTCCAAATGCAGTGACATTTGGATGCAATACTGAGGAGGGACTCTGAGTGGTGCTGTCCACCAACAGCTGTTATATTATCTCTCATCAACTTTAATCTTAGAAAAGAGTGTAAATGGTTCTAAACACAAAAGACAAACTGATTAACTCATGACACAGTTTGGGAATGATGCATTTAATGCAAAATGAAACATTAATTGAATTGAATAAGTGTTTATGTTTTTGTTTTGTTTTAAATAACTACTCCATGCACAGTTTCTTCTAAGTACTTTAATTTCACAAATTAATGGGGTTTTTTTCCAATCGTAAAAATACACATGATATTTGATAGGACTGTTGAAGTGGAACATGTTATTTACTTACCCAAGCACCTGATACTTGGAATCCAGTTGTGCTGAAACTGAATACACTCCTATTACTAACAGATAAAGAAAAACACATTTTTTTTAACAAGTTGTTATCATATTCAGGTGCTGACATAAATACTTGCTATTATTCGTGTATAATAGGTTATATTTTCTGAAAACCTTTTGACAAATATTCAAACCAATCTATCTATCTATCTATCTATCTATCTATCTATCTATCTATCTATCTATCTATCTAT
Source organism: Gymnapogon annona (assembly GCA_029814585.1). NCBI lineage: Eukaryota > Metazoa > Chordata > Actinopteri > Kurtiformes > Apogonidae > Gymnapogon > Gymnapogon annona. Next base: position 9,563,311 of record JAPTHA010000017.1, on the reverse strand, counting down.
CTATCTATCTATACTTGGCTTCACATGCAATGTTTACATTGTTTATAGTGCTGTTTACATTGATGTGTAATATTTTCACTGTCTATACTACTTTTTACACTGATGTGCAATATTTTTCACTGTTTTCAGTACTGTTTGCATTGTGGTGTAATATTGCATTGTCCATCTTACTTATTCCTTATTCATATTGACTGTGTGTCTTGTCACCTTTGTCATGGCTTTGGATTCACTTCAGCAATTTTGCACTTTTGTATTCTCCATATTTATTTTGTGTTATCATACTATAGAACTGTATAACTATATAACTATATATTACTATATAACTATATCTCTGTCTGTCTCTACATAACAATAAGGGTATAACCATAGAACTGTGTAACTATAGACCTTGTAATGTAATGTGTGATGTGATGTAATGTTGTTGTCTAATGAAAAAAAAAAGATATATATTTATAACTATAGAACTGTGTAACTATAGACCTGTATATTATCATATAACCCACGATGTATTTGTATATTACTATATAACAATAAGGGTAGAATTATAGAACTGTATAACTATAGAACTGTATATTACTATATATCTGATGCTGTCTCTGTATATTACTATATAACAATAAGGGTATAACTATAGAACTGTATTTTACTATATATCTGACGTCTCTTTATTGATCTTTACTGTTGCACTCAATCTGTTCTTTTCTTTCTTTATTTGTATTT
>JAPTHA010000017.1:9521067-9548797 GCA_029814585.1 Gymnapogon annona | reverse complement strand
TGTGCAGTAGCTATTGTTCATCTTTTTATATAGGTTGCGTCTTGGTTTCTTCTTGTCATATTTTACAGCCTCCCAGCCCATAAAATGAAATTCAGCTGGTCTGGTAATAAAGCAGGTTTCTATTTGTGCTCAGGTTCCTTCTCTGCTCTTTACTCTGTCCTTACTTTGTTATTGCCAGCCTCGTCCTGACTTAAAAGGACTTACTATGTTTGGAAGCACGCTGCTCCGGTGTAAAAAAAAAAAAAAAAAGTCCTCCTTTACTGTGAATCTGAGTGGGTTTTTTTTGTTTGTTTTTTTTTCAGGTGGAGCCAATGTGTGGGCAATCACTCCAGAGGAAAGGGGGAAACATGACAAACAGTTTGACACACTCGCCCCTGTCCTCGGCTACGTGTCAGGTAGGCTGTCTGGTGCATCTAAAAAAAAAAAAAAAAAAAAATTAAATAGCATCAGAAACATTTCCCCACTGAATTTCTGAGATATTTATTTTTTGCAGGAGAACAAGCCAGAAAATTCTTCCTCCAGTCTGGCCTACCTGCTTCTGTCCTCGCTGAAATCTGGTAAGTGCAGTCGAACCGCACAGTGAATGCTCATCCCAGACGTTGAAACCAAAGCAAGTGGGTCACTGGGTCCTTTGTTTGTGGACTGGATCAGTTTGGCCCTTTCTAAACTTCCCCTGGAGAATTCACTTCCTTTGTAGCCTGCCACACCTACAACATAGTGCAGGGAAGGGGGGGTGGGGGGGTAAAGTGTTTTGTTTATTGGGAGTAAAACAGAGCTCAGTTAAAGAGATGAAATGATGGAGAGTAAAGTCCGTGTTGTGGCGTTTTTGTTTTTTTCCCCTCCGGGTGCAGGAGTCTCGCCGACATCGACAGCGATGGGAAGATGGACAGACTGGAGTTCTCCATCGCTATGAAACTCATCAAGCTGAAGCTTCAGGGGCGCAACTTACCGTCTGCTCTACCCATCATCATGAAGCAGCCCCCGGCCTCCAACTCTGTGTCCAACGTCCCGTCGTCTGCCCGTTTCGGTGAATGATCCCCTCGCGGATGGGTTTTCCGTGTGTCCTACCTCCTTCCATTTCTGTCGATTTTTAACCACTTTTAACAATGTTCCTTTTGTGTGTGTGTGTGTGTGTGTGTCTCCTCGCACAGGGATGGGTTCCATGCCGAACCTGTCTATCGGTCTGTCGTCCATGTCGGCTATGTCAGCCATGCCCATACTAACCCCCATGTCCGTTAACCCCCCCATGCCGTCCGTACAACCCCTGATACCAGCGCCAATGACTCTCCCCCTCATCACTTCCCTGGGAAACGCGGGACTCCCCAACGGCAATGTCAACCTCCTCACCTCACCCCTCGTCCCCAACGCTGCAGGTTGGTTCTGCGGCGGAACCAAAATGATCCAATGAACAGATATCGACTGAAACCGGAGCCGTGGCGTTACACCCCAACATCCTCAGAAGGGTGTAAATACTAAGGGTTTTGTTTTGTGAGACAGAGAAATATCTAAGATCAGATGAGAATTAGCATGTTTTTTTTTGTTTTTTTTATTTTCTTAATCTAAATCCATCTGTTTGTAATCCCTATTTTTCCACATATGAGGCTCGTGGCCAAGTTAAATAACACGAGATGGAAAGAAAAAAGGGACAAATAGAGCACTTGTGTTCTTGATCTTGGATCAAAGCAGCGCGCTCATGTTCAGCTTCAGTGCTTCATTTAAATGTAAGTCTCCGTGTGTGGATTGTGTATGCAACATGAAAGGCCTGCACTTTATCTATCTACTCAAGTCCCTGAGGTGTGGAAGTATCTGCAGCATTTACATGCATACATTGCGGTACCTTTCAGTCTATAAGGCAGTGGCTTTTCATATAAGATAAAAAATTTCAATTGCTGTGTAGCAGCGTTCAGAAGGTCCTTATTTTCTCTTCTTTTCTCATCTTCTTCATATTGCCCTGAACTGCTCCTGGTTCATTATCGGTTCTTTTGGCTATAAAATGTTGTAATTTGTCTGTTTTGTGGTGTCTCTCCTATCTTCATCGCCTTCTTCCCTTGATGGATGAAAATAGACCGTTGCTCCCGAGACTAACCCTCTTCAGCGCAGACTCGCAGACAACCGCAATCACTTTGTTTTTTCGCCAGCTGTCAATAACCTTGCAACTGGAGTACTGTGTGCTGTGACTGTAAAGTGGAAGGAGATAAGATTAGATGTACACATGTTCAAGGGCAACCTCGCTCCACATGGTTACGGAGACTGATTACGTAACGCTAGTCCACGCAGTGCGTTTTGTTTACACGGAGGAGTTCACACGTTTTTGCCTTTTTTTTTTCACCTTCAGTTTGACAAAATGCTGTTAAATTATTATATATTCTCTTTTTTTTTTTCTTTTTGCAGGGCTACCTATGTCCGGGTTCTCCTCTCCGATGGCGTTTTCTCCAACCACTGGCATGTCTAAAGCCAACTCTCTTCTGGACTTAGGATCTAGCAGGTTAGATCAACTAATTTTCTTTTTTTTAACCCATAACGACACAGTGTTACCTTTATGGCAACCCCCAAATATATATTTTTTAAATTTGCAAAGTAAAATACAGAGGACAAGATTATGAGAACTGGTTACCAGTTCTCATAATCTTGTCCAAGACTCTCACTGAAAGTTGTATTTTCTTATATTAAATTTGCTGATCATGTTTTGCTGATCATGTCGATGTTTACAAAAACAAAGTTGTGGGTTATTATTTTTTATTATTATTATATCAGAAAGACAGAATACTCAAAAAGTGACAATAACTGAACATGTAACGGAGTATCTCCATCATTGATCCAACTCCTGGGGTTTTACTGGTGAATCAATGTTGTAGAAGATGCTTAGATTAGACTAGATTAGATTAGACATGCCTTTATCAGATACCTTTATTTTTCCCACTTGGGGGAAATCCAGAATGATGGTGTTTCCATGGTAACTATGGACCCTCTATACGTCCAAATGGGTCATATCTGATGACCGTAAAAAGATGAGTAGATAGATATACCTTTATTTGTCCCACTCGGGGAAATTCCAGTTTACAGCAGCAGAATAGATTACGCACAGTACACACACAAGACACACACACAAGAGTTACTCAAAAACTTGGAACAAGTCTTAAATAATATAAAAAATATAAAGGAAAGGACGCGTGCCACGTGTTCAGGAAAGTGTCATTGTCAATGGTGAGGTTCTATTATATATTCTATTCTAACACCTGACAGCTGCAGGAAGGAACGACCTGCGATAACTCTCCCTCGCACACTTGGGGTGTCTCAGTCTGTCACTAACTGTATTTAAAATATCTAAAACTATAAAAATATAAAATGACTGTATTTTACACCACTTATTTAACCCCTGTGTACATATTACAAGGTGTGACATTGCCCATTTCATTTAGTTTTCAATGTACCAGCAGCACTGAATGTTTTTTGAGGGAAAGGCTGTTCCGACATGTTTTGTACTTGAACAACCGCTGAGGAAGATCAGGCTGCGGGCAGAGATGAGACGCTTAGATAACGGGGTAGAGCAGGAAGGGCATTTTGGAATCAGACGTTCGAGTTGACAGATGTAGGAATCAGACTTGCTGTGAGTCACACGTGTTTAGAGGGCAGGATTCTTTGGCACTCTTTCACGAGGGACTGGATTTCTTCGCGGCGGTGTCGGGTTTTGTGCAGTTTCAGTAGTGTCTAGTGTCGTCGGTGCTTCTCAGGGTATTCTATGGGTTTTGAGAAAAGGATAGCAGCCGTATCCGGTTTCCAGGTTTTTTTTTTTTTCAATGTCCCAGTGCTTCATACAAAAAGACCTGACCTTAGGTGTCGTCGCAAAAAAAGAGAACGTCACTAATGGCGCCAGATTACCAGGAAGTCTAACACCGGTCCAGATTGAACTAATAGTAAGACGACATCACTTAAAACCCAGTGACACCCGCCTTTTGTCCTTGCCTTTCACACTTGCATCTAGTTGTGTAACAACTTTTAACACGAGGGGATAATATCGTCCTCCTCTGCGGCACCCACTTAGCTTTAACACACGGATACAAGGCCTCGGGCGGAGGGAGTATCCCACTCTCCATCTTCTATTGTCTCCCTCAGACCTCTTTATGTCCTTCAGAGGAGAGTTGCAACTTACCACTGTGATAGAACGATGGGAAAAAGCAAAACAAAACAAAAAAAACCCCACATTCTTCTCAAATGAACACCACAGACCCAGCCTATGCTTTTGCTATTCTTGCAGACACATTGTTTATAATAAAAACAGAATAGCTGATTAGCATAGCCTCGGAGTAGAGCGCTGTCTTGTTTCAGGGAGTCATTGTCTCTCACCAGCTTCAACTGCAGCTAATTAAGAACCGAGAAATAGCACCGGGGAGTCTCGGAGCAATTAGTGACTCTAAGTTGAGGCTCAAATACGAAGGGAGAAAAGGGAACGCTGACCACATCCATTCCACACGTGCAATTTCTCTATAGGTTAGAACGTGACGCGTGACGTGCCCTTTTTCTTTCTGTCCAGTTCCAATTCTTCCTCCACCACGTCGTTGGCCAGTAACTCTCCCAAGACGGGGGCGGGTGATTGGGCCGTTCCACAGGCCTCCAGACTCAAGTACCGTCAACAGTTTAACACGCTGGACAAGCTCATGAGTGGCTACTTGTCAGGTGGGTTACAAAAACAGACACACACACACGCACACACACACATGCACGCACGCTCGCTCCAGCCTAAACAAACAGGAGGTTCTCGGGTCCACTTGGCCGCTCAGGAGTGCTGTTGTTGACATTTAACCGAGCCCACTATGGGTCGTTTTCTTTCCATGCACATGCACTCACGTACACTTGCCACTGCTTCTCACTGTCTTGGCAGTTTGACAGAAACACACACACACACACACACACACACACACACGCCTATTGGAGCCACATCAGTTGAGGAGAAGTTTCTTTAAGTGTAATTTTGATTTGATTCCAGGACCTCAGGTTAGAAATGCATTGATAGCATCCAACCTGACCCAGACTCAGCTGGCTACCATCTGGTGAGTATAAGGCGTGTGTGATTGGATGGTTTTGTGTGTGTGTGTGTGTGTGTGTGTGTGTGTGTGTGTGTGTGTGTGTGTGTGTGTGTGTGTGGTAGCGTCTCCTAATCAATGAAATTATATCCGTATTCGGATGCTTTGGTCATGTGTCACTTCCTAAAAATCACTATTAAAGATCAGATTTGTGCATGTTACAGCTCACAGTCACATACAGTCAGCGTGGGATTGAGAACATAGCTGCAGGAACTTTTCCCAGGAGTTAGGAATCTGTGGAACAACACACACCACATCTCCAGGGTCTAAATTTAGTTCAATAGATTTTTTTATTTTTTTTTTAATACAGGCTCCAGGCATAGTTCTTTGTGATAGTCCAGGAACTTTGGGAGGTCAGACTTATAAAGTTGAAGCTCTGTACATTTTGGTTTTCCTTCGTGCTTCATGATATTACCAAACAATTACAGATGAAAACACGGGGCAGATGGATTGAAGATGAAGTCCAGATTTTTTTTTTGTGTAGTTCTATAGTCGTGCAGAAATTAAGTGTCAAAACTGAGAGTGCAGAGGAAGGGACTTGCATAAGGCTGCTGCAGCAGATATTTTTGGCATCATTTATTTTGTGAAAGCATCATTTACAGGTCTACATAACACATCTGTGCAATAAGACAAGCCAACAAAGCAATATAAATGTACAACAAACAGCTGTGCCCACTATGTGATGGTGTTTCCACGGTAACTTCGGAGCCTCTGAATGCTCAAATTGGTCACAGTTTTACGCCAAATGCTCACATATATATTGACAGGATTAATGCATCAACAGGTATTAAACAGTTTAGATCAGTAGAGGCTTTGGGTCATTGGTGGATATTTGGGTCTTTATGGGATATATTTTATATATATATATATATATATATATATTTTTTTTTTTTTCTTTGAGGCCTTAGAGGTTCAGATTCAGGTCTCTTTATTCATACCCATGGGTAGATTTGCTCTGTAGTTCAGTGAATGTGAATCCGTCCTTTCCACACTACAACACACACACATGAAACGGACTACCAGTGTCACCTGATTAAAATACATAATTAAAATACCCTTGATTCCACCAATCAAGGCACAAAAGAATGATAAAAAGAAAGGTGACAGCCACGACCAAGATCCCATCTCTTTTGGCTTTTACGTTCATTGTTGTGTTCGTTCTGGACTGAATTCTTCGTGACTGACACCATTCTTCATCGACAGGACCTTGGCCGACGTGGATAAAGACGGTCAACTGAGAGCTGACGAGTTCATCCTAGCCATGCACCTGGTGGACATGGCTAAAACGGGCCGTCCTCTACCTCTCACACTGCCTCAAGACCTGATACCCCCTTCGCTCAGGTACCACATACACAGAACCGCATCCCCGTTGGATGTATAAATGGACGACAGCCAAAGACACCTGCTGCTCTCTTCGTTTCAGAGGAGGAGTCAAGCCCACTGAGCTCGTTAATGGGACTGGACCCTACATAACGCCCTGTTTAATAGATGCAATCGAGATCGAAGCTCCGCCAAAGACCAAGAGTAATGGTGTGTTCCCTTTGGCTCTCTCCATATTTTGCTATGTTTTGAGATTCCCCTTTCCTCCTCTGCGTCAAACCTCTCCGTTCTCTGTTTTCTCAGTATCCTTTGAGGACAAACTGAAGGAGAACTTTGCGAGAGGCAGCGCCGAGCTGGAGAAACGGCGGCTGGCGCTGGAGGAAGAGCAGAGGAAGGAGAAGGAGAGGAGGGAAAGGGAGGAGAGGGAGGCTCACGAGCGCAGGGAGAGGGAGGCCAGGGAGCAGGAGAACCGGAGGAGGATGGAGGAGGAGCGGCGGCTGGAGAGGCAGAGAGAGATGGAGCGGCAGAGGGAGGAGGAGAGGTTGAGGGAGCTGGAGAGGAAGGAGGTAAGGAGGAGCCGGCGCCTCCTGCGCAGGACGCTCCACGTCCACGTCACGGCGTCCACTGACTGGACTTGTTCTTTTAGGCGGCGAAGCAAGAGTTGGAGCGCCAGCGGAGGGAGGAGTGGGAGCGTGGGAAGAGAGAGGAGCTGGGCAGGAGGAGAGAGGGGGAACAGGAGGAAATCACACGACTCAGGGCCAAGAAGAAGAGTCTGGAGCTGGAGCTGGAGGCGGTGGTAACGCCCACGACACTGACACCTGCACAGTTAGCATCCAAGGCAGCGGCAGTAGCGCTTTCTCATGGATCTGTCAGAACCAACACTCACTGTTCTGATGCACGAGGAACATGAGCACACAGACACAAGTACAGTACATGTAGAAAAATTAGATTAGATACCTGTATTGTCCCACTCGGGGAAATTTCAGATTACAGCAGCTAAATACAAAAAGGAGAAAAGCAGAGTATATACAGATATACAACAATGGAATTCTTGTACAAGATGGACAATATGTATGATTGAAGTCACCAGAGATGATAATGAGGGACTGTGTATGTGTCGTCTGGAGCTGAGAGACGAGTGAATGGAGTGAATGTCCTCGCAGGCCACCGTAGCGTAGCATTGGCCACTAACAGCTAACCGCTAACAGTTCAACGCTTCTCTTACACTTAGACTTCCTTTAATTGTCATCACACAGACGCATACAATGAATCTGGCTTCGAAATGTCATAGATTGGCAACTGATAACACAAATAAATAAATATGGAGAATACAAAAATGCACAATTACTAAAATAAATCCAAAGCCATGAGTGGCTGCAGTGCAAGGGTGCGAAGCTGACAACAAACACAGTCAACATAAAAAAGAAATAAATAAGATCTTCACAGCGGTCATTACACCAGCTCTCTTTCACATACATCACCAGTCCCCCCCCCCCAGTCCCAGGGGGTCTGGAACTGGAACAGGGTTGTATTAAGGAGAGAAAAGTGGGTACAAATAAATGGAAAGACGCCTCATAGCAACATTTTGTTCAATCAGATCTACATCAAACACAGACGCACAACAATAAAGGTGCAAAATGTAAACCTGAGTAAAAACAGATGAATATTTCATCCAATGTCATACGAAAGAGTAAACCCGAAAATGAAATCGATAGTTTTTTCACCTTTAAATAAATGTAATTATGATTCCAGTTATGAAAAAATATGTCTTTGGCATAAGAATAACCACCCCACAGTGCTGCAACAATCCCATTTGTACTGGATTTGTCATATAAAAACTTATGGTTTGATATATATATATAGAACTGCTTAACCAAACACGTTCTACCACAGAGAGGTGGTTTGTCTTCCAACACAACAAACTTGACAAGTTTGTGATTTATCAACTTTTTTTGTTTCTGTCGGTGGGGGAAAAGTTGCTTGCACTTTTTAAAGGCTTCTAGCAAGATGTGTTGTCGTGGCTCATCTTTCTTCTTGGCTCCTGCTGCCTGTATAAATTCATCACCTTCATCTCTGTGTGAGGGGTTGTGTGTTGAAGCTCCTGGTGTTGCGTTGCCACCCTCAGAACATATATATTGCATTCTGCCGTGTTTTTCTTTTTGTTTCTTGGCTGAGTGAGTCTAAAAAAAACCTTCACACCTCTGATATGTGGATTCTGCTGGTCCAGTAAAATGTGGCAAAATGCATTAATACACATAGTCTACAGGAACGGCAGGCTTTGATGGTACCAAGTAATATTAGATTAAATATACCTTTATTTGTCACAATATTCCAGGTAATTTTGTATGCAATAATAAAATAAATCTGATATATAGATGGTGATTTCTTTCGGCTTTTTCCCTTCTGGGATCACCACAGCGATTCCAATCCACTTATTTGATTTGGCAGGAGTTTTTACACCGGATGCCCGTCCTGACACAACCCATTGGATGCTCGTAGCGGGGATCGAACTCGGTATCCCCTATGCACCAGCCAGGTGCCTTACTAGCTGAGCTATCCAGCCGGGCATTGATAGATAATACATTAAAAGAGAATAATGTCAAATGGATAAAATATCAAATAAATACTAAAGAAAAAATAAATAGGTAATAATAATAAAAAATACCACTGTTGCCTTTATAAAATAGATAGGAATCTCAGATGGACCAATCTCAGTTGGATTTCACCTGCGGGTTGCTCCCATTTTGCTTCTATATATGGAATTATGGTTAATATAACATGCCTTTTTTTTCACACAAACTAACAAAAATAAACTCTGCAATATCAAGGTGAAAACGCATTTCTACAAAATATCATCATCCATCTATTTCCTGAAATGCTTAATCCTCCACCATTCCACTCAAAATAATATCAGTTAATTAAAAATTAATATAAAACATTAAAAATGAATATAAAACATAAAAAATTGATATAAAACATTAAAAAATAACTAAATGAATACTCGATCCCATTAAATTGTATATCCTGGTAAATGCATCATTTATAGCCACCACTGCACCTTGTGATGAATCTCCCTCAGGCTGTTGGTCTGAACGCTGTGATTTTATTCCATTCTTTGCAAAAACTGCACAAACTCTCGATCAATGAGCGGAGAAAACATCCACAAGAGTCAATACTATTCATAGGCGCCGTAAATCTCCAGCCACTTGGTATCAATATCAGACCGTACCTCTACTCAATACCTGATTGACTCATTCTCAGCAGCGTCGCAGCGTTTGTGAAACACACCCTGACCATTAATATCAACCGCTCTCACAGGGCAATAAGCACAAGCAGATCTCCGACCGTCTGCGCGATGCCCAGAGTAAGAGGCGGATCCAGAAAGCTGAGGTGGACCTCATCAATCAGAAGAGGGACGCTCGAATCACCGAAATCAACACTCTGCAGCTACAGTTTGAGGTGGGAAGGCCGACCTCTGTCCTGGTCTCTGACAGAGTTGGTGCTGATTATGATGGTCATGACAGCCTGTATTTGTGTGTGTGTGCGTGTGCATATGTGTGTGTGTGTGTGTGTGATCGCCATAGGACTGGCAGAGGAAACTATCCCAGCTGGTCCCCGAACAGCAGAGGCTGACAGAGAAACTGCGCAACATCAGCCTCAACAAAGTCTCATGTGGGTAACAGAACGCCGGCCGCCACTCGAGCAGACGCGCAGACAAATATCACTCAGCCCATAAGTGACCTATGGGAGTTGGCTCTGACCTCCGACCTTGGCTTTGTAGCGGGGGCTTTGACGACTGTGACCGGGAGCGTGACGGAGAAGGGCGTGAACTGCCGGAGACTGAAGGACCAGCTCGACGCTCTGGAGAGGGAAACCACCGACAAGTTGGTGGAGATGGAGCAGTACAACAAGGAGCTTAAGGTCAGCGGTCGGCGAGTAGCATTTTAGAATAAATGTCCGACTCGGAAATGTGGAAAATGTCTCAGAATCGCAACACTGTGTGGAATATATTCAGAATTACATTAGCACGGATTAGCACGGATATACTAAACCTGTAATGTTAATTTATTTTGGTAACATTTGGTAACAGTGGCTGTGGCTCAGTTGTTAGAGAGGGTCGTCCAATGGCTGAAGGGTCAGTGGGTTGAATCCTGGCTCCAACATCTCCACATGTCGAAGTGTCCTTGAGCAAGATACTGAACCCTAAATTGCTCCCAGTGTTCCCCCACTCACACTGGTGTGTGAATGGGTGAATGTGAGGCCAATGTAAAGCGCTTTGGGCACCACTGTGTAGAAAGCTATACAGCAAATAAAAAAAAATAAAAAAATTTAATCTCTGACTGTGACTATGACACTGTTATCCAGAGTGACAGCTGCTGTGGCTCTACACACACACACACACACACACACACACACACACACACACACACACACACACACACACGCACACACATTGGATTAGAACACCCAAGGCAGATTCACACTTAAAATAATGCCATTAAACCCTGTTAAACCGGTCACAGTGGCTCTACAGTTTCGTCCTTCGGGCAGTGTAAACCCTCTTACCTCACCATTACTGCACACATTCAGGCTGAGCCGCACACATGCCCTGGCGGAACGCCTGCAAAATCCAATACCTACGAAGAATGATGTCATGCACCTGCACAATCTCTTTTTACTCTCATGCTAATGATTGCAGCACTGGACGCCTGCTCTTGACTCTTCTGCTCCGTTCCCTTACTCTGCTTTTGAAAGCTTTTAACCCCTCTTTTTTTTTTCTTCTCTCTCTCTCTTTTTTCTCTGCTCTCGTCTACCTGGATTTTCATCCCTTTGTCGTGGTTTTCTCCCAACTGTGCTTCTTGTGTTCCCTTTTGTCTGTCTGCTCTTTTTATCCTTCCCTCATCTCATGCACGTTTTCTCCACCGTCTGTCCACCGTTGCGTCTTCCTCCTCCTCCTCCTCCTCCTCCTCCCTCCGTCATCGGCCGTGTGTGTGTCTAATAGCTGGGGGATATGGATGACTGTGTCCTGCGGGGCCTTCTGTCTCTGCTCGCCTGCCTCAGTCAGCTCTTCCTTCTCATCAAGGTTATCCTTCTTCCGCTCTGTCCGTCCCTTTACCTCCCACCGACTGCTCTTTTACAGCCCACCACTCCCTATTCATTTCTCCTAATGTTGTTTGCTCCTTCATCCTTGACGTTACAGCTTCAAGCATCTTTCGTCTTCTCTCTTTTTTTTTTTTTTTCTTTTTTCATCGATCTTCTGCTTGCTCATGCTCGCCTCTTGGTCTCATTATTAAACAGGGCTGCACTTTGATACCACGTCTTCTGTTGTTTTTTTGTTTTTTTGTCGTGCCTCTTTGTTGGACTTGTACTAGTCTGTTTTCTGTGTAAACAGGACGCACCCTGAGGGTAAAACAAACACACACACACGCACACACACACACACACACACACACACACACACAGAATGCTTAACCTGCACAATTGTTGTGTTAGAAAGAAACATCAAACTCGCATATATGCCCATTTTCATTTTAAAAGCTGCCAGTTGCCTTTCTATTCCCATTTTGCATGTGTGGATTTGTGTTGTTGCATCCAATACAAGACTTTTCAACGGTAGGAACAATTTTTTTTTTTACTTTGTATTTGACATATCTGTGGGGGGTTTTTGTGCTTTTTTGTTTGTTTTTATACACAATATCTGCATTAGGAGCTGCGGGAGAAGCAAGTGAAGCAGCAGACTGTCCTGGACGACCTGTACCGAGTCAAAGACGAGAAGCTGAAGGAGCTGCAGAGGCGCAGGGAGGAGGAGAAGGAGAGGAGGAGGAGGGAGGAAGAGGAGGCGGCGCGGTGAGTGAGAAGGCATTGACCGTATATATGGTACGGATGTGATTCGAGTAGAAAGCGGAGGATTTGCCATCGTGCATCGCGTGAATTTGCGTTTCCTTTGATGCGCGGTCTCAGAATCTTGATGCAGTGTGTCTAATATGAAAAGTAAGTAAAGCTGTTGGATAAATGTAGAGGAGCATGAGTGTAGAGTTATGTCAAACGGAAACACTACAGTACAAGTAATACATTTGCATATAAGTGCAATTCCTTACATTAAAAGTTCCTTTCTTTTCTGTAAGTCTTGCTTGTTTTTTTGTTTTTTTTTACATTTTTTGGACGTTTCCCATTTGTTTCCAACAGACAGGCCAAGCTAGAGCAAGAGAGAAGAGAGCAGGAGCGCAGGGAGCAGGAGAGAAAAGAGCAGGAGCGCAGGGAGCAGGAGAGAAGAGAGCAGGAGAGAAGAGAGCAGGAGCGCAGGGAGCAGGAGAGAAGAGAGCAGGAGCGAAGGGAGCAGGAGAGAAGAGAGCAAGAGAGAAGAGAGCAGGAGCGCAGGGAGCAGGAGAAGAGGGAAAAGGAGGAAGAGGAGGCCCGGCAGAGGAGACTGGTGGAGGAGCAGAGGGCCCGGCAGAGGGAGGAAGAGGAGAGGGAGGCGCAAGCTCGCCTCCACGCTGCACAGGAGAAAGCACAAGAGGAGGAGAGGAGGAGGAGGGAGGAGGAGGAGAAGCAGAAGAGGAAGGAGGAAGAGGAGAGGAAACGGAAAGAGGAGGAGGAGGAGGCCAGACGGAGGAAAGAGCATGACAGAGCGCAGCAGGCGTCATTGTCGGTGCCTCAGCGATCAACCAAACTGACCACATACAGAGCACTGTACTCGTTTGTGGCTCGAAATGCAGATGAGCTGAGCATCGATGCAGACTGTCTCATAGAGGTGGGTGTGATCGATCGATCTATCTATCTATCTATCTATCTATCTATCTATCTATCTATCTATCTATCTATCATCTATCTATCATCTATCTATCATCTATCTATCATCTATCATCTATCTATCTATCTTCATACTAATTAGATACTAATCTAATCAAGCCGCATACAAAACATTTGACTTTACACATCTGTAGATAGTTAAGTTTCCAAAGCCTTTCATACTTATATATATATATATATATAGATATATGTGTGTGTGTACAGTTTATGTATGCATTCTCGTTGTGTGTTACTGCTGTGAGATTATTCTGAAGCCCAGCTGGTCTAAGATGACCACCTTTGGGAAATACCACGTGTATTTTCACCCCCTTACGTGCGGCGATGACGATCAAAGGGTATTTTCCATGATGCAGGTGGAGGAGCAGACGGTTGGGGAGCCTGGCTGGCTGTGTGGCAGTTACCGTGGAAACAAGGGCTGGTTCCCCCAGAGTTACGCAGAGAAATGTGTGGTCCCTGGTGCCAGGGAGGCCACCCCATCCTCACCGCGTCGACCCTCCTCTTTACCACAGCCACTTATCACGGGGTAGGTCCAATCTGGAGCAGCACTGACATCTCCTATGTGATATTTTCAGTGGCGTCCATTAAAGACCGCACGGACGCTGTCGTCATCTGCCACCGCGTAGCATTCGTTTTTCAGCTTCTGAATGTGACTCGCTGTTGTTGCCAACACCGGGCTCCTTCCCCTGTGATTTGTTCCTCTCATTTTGCAGAGTCCCAGAAGTGGAGCTAATAGGCGACAGCACCGTGCCCGATCAATCTGATCCTTCACAGGTAAAGAGGAAATGACTTGTGTTTACTGTGAACCCAAGGCATGTGGGGGAGTGTGTCTGACATCATAACAATCACACTTAATAGACCGAACCTCGCCGTTGAGCTGCTGCAGGTGGAAATCGAAACCTTGTTGTGTCGCGTCAGAGAATATCTTTAATTCTGCTCAAGCGGTATATTAAAGTTTTAAGAGTGCACTCCTAGCTTCTAGGCACAAGTTCCAACAATGTCCTTGGAACGGTTTTCAGGATGAATTATGTGTGTATGCCGCAGCCCATAAGGGGGAAGTCATTTTGTTTTCCCATTTTTGTACCTATGCTATGATTATATACCGAGTCCCATCATAATTCATCTATCCAGAATAAATTGCATTGTCACAATCATTTCACAATAAGAGGTAAAACATTTTATCCCACCTTAACAGTTGTTACGTCCCTGGCGTAGGGACCCCTGCTCATCCCATCCCCACATATTTTAAATACAGAACTGTCCGTATTACTGCCGTTATTGTAAAAGGCAAAGGTTGGCTTTCTGCTTCTTGCTATCTGAAGAATTGTTATTTATTTATTATTTTTTTGCAGGGGAGGTGGTCATCAGTAAAGCAGTAAAGACATAAAGTCTGAGTTTGTCTCTATTTACAGGACAAATAATATGTGGATAAAGTTACAGCTTTATCTGAACTGAGAGCAGTAGCAAACTGTGATGTCGAGCTAATTTGTGTGCAGCGAAGACATCCGTTTTTGGGTCGTTATTGCATAACGCCTCACACTATTGCATTTTCATCATAAAGAAGGTGCAACTCCTGTAGCGAGGGATTTTATTATATCTTGAATTCGGGCTGCGCAGGTGTTACTCTGGGGAAAATGTGTCATATCGACTAGTTATTACATAATGCATTCTTCCACAGCCGGCACAAAAAAAAAATCACATTAAACGTTACGGTGGACTGTGTTATTTTTTGATATTGATTCTCAGTCAGCGCTGGGCTTGTGTCTGTTGTAGTGTCTCGTATCTGGGCTATGAACTGCCTTTGACAGTCAAGGAACTAGGTCTGGCTGGGGTACACACACCCGCTGCTGCTGACAACCAACAAACACACACACAACAGCACTTGTATGTATTTATAGCCCTCGTCTATGGGGAGTTTGTTTCTCTGTGGGTCACATGGACATTTACAGTTCTCCATCTCCCAGTACATCGTATTACTGTTAGTAGATCTGGCATTTGTAGGTCATGTCTCATGATCAAAGCCGATTCAGATGCATTGATTGTGATTTGTGTGTCGCCACAGGTGTCAATGTCTAGTTACTTCACAGGCTGAACCAGGGAAACAATACATGGGAGAACAGTAAAGTCATACTTTGAACATATTTGCATATATATATATATATATATATATATATACAGTTTCCTTAAAAATCTGAATTAATTATTAAGAAAAATACGCCTCAGTTTATTACTTACACACGCATTGCAACCTGCGTTACAATTACACGCAAAACATTTAGTAATGTTTACAATATTGGGAAAATTGCACTTTTCCTCAGACATGTCAGGTTCTTCATACTCATTTTCTCACATTTTCAACAAGGATAGATTGCACTCTTTTTACACTAAAACTGAGAAAATGCGAGATTTTCATTATTCATAGGCTGTTATGATAGTATTCTACTTGATATTTTTATCACATATAATATTTTCAGTAGTGTTTTTGCACAGTGGTACATACAGTAGATATAGTATTCTACCACTTGTTCATAATCTGACCCCTCAGGCGTCATTCCCATTACTGGCTCGAGCCCTCTCCTCATGGTCGGCCACGTCAGAAACCAACCTCAGCCTCTCTGCCGGTGACGCCATCACCGCGCTGCTCAGCTTCTCGCAGGGTGACCTCATCAACGTGCTTCAGCAGAGGGACGAGTGGTGGTTGGGACAGCTGAACGGGACACAGGGATGGTTCCCGAAGAGCTACGTCACCGTGGAGGCGGGCGGCAACACAGAGTAGGATACATTCTCAACACGCACACACACACACACACACACACACACACACCTCCGATGATCAGACGTCAACTCCATAAGTTAATGCTGTGTGTTGTCTCCTCTTCCAGCGTGGATTTGTTTGACACAGGTGACTCTATTCAGCTGGAGGGTGAGTAAAACCAATGCAAGCCAGTGCTCTGTCTTTGTAATGGGCTTTGACTTTGACGTGTTGGTATGTCATATTTCCTAGAATACGTTGCCCTGTACACATACGAAAGCCCTGAGGCGGGGGACTTGACGTTTAATGAGGGGGATGTTGTCATGGTGACGGAGAGAGAGGGAGAGTGGTGGCGAGGGTGCATCGGGGACCAGACGGGCGTTTTCCCTTCAAACTACGTACGGCCTGTGGAACCAGAGGTGAGTGTCACTGCCATTGTCAGTCAAAATAATCAATATCCAAATCTCCTTTAGAAAATGTTAGGAATGACTTTTTCCGCTGATATTGCAATTAAAGTTTCTGTCTGTTTTTATCAATTGTTTGTTAAATTCTTTTCATGTTAATGTCGCACCAAGGTTCAACGTCCATTTACTGTCATTCATTCACTGTTGCACATGGAGAAGGAAATGTATATTGAGGATAAAACAAAGAATGAAAAAAATCTTTTAAAAAAAATAAAGAAATTCAACGAATGAATGAAGAAATAAATAATAATTTGGTCAAAAAAGTTTAAAACCTGCATGCTTATGTCACTATTTACTCACCTTTTACTTTTGGTAATACAGTCGAACTGAATCTTCATTTTCAGAGGCTCTTAAAAGCTGTAGGAATCATGCTATTTCTTTTTCATGTTCATTAATTATATGCGATCTTCTTATATTTTCATGCACATTTGACATTAATGCTCATGCATCATTGACTATTTAATCATTTGTGTAGATGACAAGAGCTGGGGCTCCAACCAAAAAGCCAGGTGAGGATATACACCTCAGACACACACGCACACACTCACAAACACATACGTGACCTATTGATTCACGCTATTATTCATCTGGCGTTTACCCACTCTGAATTTACCCCCGGCCGTCTGTGTTTGGTCAACAGAGATCGCTCAGGCAGTCACCGCCACCGTCTCCCCGACAGTGCATCAGCTGGGCCTGTCTCCAGGGCAACTGATTGTGGTCCTGGCCAAGAACTCCGCTGGTTGGTGGCTGGGGGAACTGCAGGTCAGACCTCAACTCTGCAACGATAAAATCTCCTGATTTATGTCAGCGAAAAGTACGCATGGGAATATAGGGTTTTACATTCTGGGTCCAAATGTGTTTCTCTTTTTATGAGATCAGGCCTTTTCTTGCCAGACTGACATTCGATTATAGACGACTGTGGTGTGTTATGCAGGCCACGCCCTGTTAACACGTCTGTTAATAAATATTTGAAGGGGTAAAAGAGCTTGGAGTGCAGGCGTGCCTCATTTCTGCAGAGAAGGAGAAGAACAGCCAATCCTCCATCAGTCTTTGTTACTGAATGTGACCTGAGGGTTAAAAGCACAGATTGCTCTGAGGATCTTAATGAAGTAACTATTACAGCTTTAAACTCTGCCCAGTAATTCTGTATTATATTGGAACTCTATCCTCTGCCCACACGGGGATCGTTTTCTCACAGTGGATCTAATAAAAAGTGAAACATCTACTACATGCCATCACACTTCCACGATAGAGAAGAATTAGGACGATTAAATTCAAGAAAATGTGCTGTTACAGTGTCAATTTCCGTTGAGTTTGCTCCTTGAATGGGTGCCCGTCGATTTACAACATTTCCTTGGTTGCTGTTTAACAAGGGTTGTGTGGTTTAGTCCATAATATTATGTAGAATAGTGCGAATAGACTGGATAGCTCAGTTGTTAAGGGACCGGGCTGGTGCGTAGGGGACCCGAGTTTGATTCCTGGGATGAGCATCCAGTCTGGGTCCTTGGGCAAGACCCTTCACACTGCTGCCTACAACTGTACCCTCAATGTCTTATTGCGCCGGTCCCAAACCCGGATAAATACAAGGGTTGAGTCAGGAAGGGCATCCGACGTAAAAACTCCTGCCAAATCAAATATGCGAATTGGATTCGCTGTGGTGACCCCGGAAGGGAAAAAGTCGTAAGGACTCATCAGTAGAATAGTGCGTGGCGCTTATTCAGTCCTCATATGGTTTCGTGAGTCTAGTAGTTAACAGTGAAGTACATAAGAGTGATGTCACTGTCTCCCACGTCCGTACGAAGGGAGCACAGAAAACGTCTGGTGTACATCTAACTCTGGACATATGGTGTCAAACTGTTTAACGGGCCATGTTCATTATAAGCTCACAGCTAATAACGTCAGCGCGCTACTACCCGCCGACCCATCAGATCAATGCAGAGCCGTTAAGAGGCCGTGCGGAGGACACTGGACTAATAAGTGATTTGTCCATGGCGAAGAGAGGTCATTCACCGGCGCCCCAAATTGTGCTGAAGCCACAGTTAAGGCTGTGAGTTAAGCACTGGGAGACTGACAGTGTAATGAGACTGGACTGAACACCATTCAGTCAGTCCCAGTGCAGCCTGGAATCCTCCCACAGTTTTCTCTCAGTCTGGATCCTTCAGAAATGTTTGTTGAACGCAGTGAGATAAGATAAAGTGGACGCCGAGTCAGTCACTCCGCAGCTTTGAGGCTTTAATGGAAATTTTTTTTTAAAAAACCCCACAACTAAACACCATTGGCAGTTTTGTACAGATCCCCGTTCTCCAGTCAGGAAGCGACAGGTTCGGCTCTGGGCCGAAACCAAATGGATTCACCACTGTTTACATGTTGAATTCACATCCGACACTGACTCAGGACGTCTGCTTTTTCCTTCCAGGCTCGCGGTAAAAAACGGCAGCGAGGCTGGTTTCACTCCTCCAACGTCAAACTCCTGGGTCCGTCCAGCAGCAAGTCATCACCGTCGCCTCTGCCAGGTTTGACGCTCACGTCTAGTCCTATTGATAATCCCTTTAAACTTTAAACCAATCACTTTAAACCAATGTGAACCTGTAAAACAACCGAATAAAAGCCCTTCTGTAGCTATAACACTGTCAAAATATTCAGATATGCATTTGTCAGGTACGGAGAATTAAGATGCTCCTCTGTCACCTTGTTAAAAAAAAAAAAACAGGTAAAATAGAATAAGACGACAGTGTAATGTTTATAATAAAGCACTCTATGAGTCAGTCTTTTTTTTCATTCAGATTTTTTGGTCTTCAACTTCAGTTTAATTTTAGTTATGTATATAGTAGATTTAATGTATTTCATTTAGTTTTTTTCCATTGGTTTTCTCCATCCACTGTCATTGGTTCAACTCCATGGGTTTTACTGTTGAATCAGTGTTATAGAAGACCATGGTGTTTCCATGGTAACTATGGAGCCTCTGCACGTCCAAATGGGTCACATCTGGTGACCATAAAAAGATGAATAACTGTTTACTATATAACTGTATAACTATTTTACACGCATTAGATTAGATACCTTTATTTGTCCCACTCTGGGAAATTTCAGAAATTTTTCGATTCAATTATTATCATGTGTTGTTAGGGTTAGAGGATCAACAGGTTGAACTGTTTAGATCAGTGGCTGGTTTTGCTTCTTCTCACACTGATTTTTTTGTTGGTGGGATATTGTGGCGGTGGGGTTTTAATCAACGTGCTTTCCTTATTGTGTCAGTGTGCCAAGTTATCGCCATGTACGATTACACCGCCGCCAATCGGGACGAGCTGAGCTTCTCCAAGGGTCAGCTGATCAGCGTCCTGGACAAGACCAACCCCGATTGGTGGAAAGGAGAAGCCAACGGGGTCACAGGCCTGCTGCCCACCAATTACATCAAGATGACCACAGAGTCCGACCCCAGCCAACAATGTGAGTACAACCTCCTTCACACAGCCATCACAGGGGAAAGGGATATTTGATTTGAAATGGGCTTTGACTGGGAAAATCAGTAACAGTAAATCAGTAACTCACATGGGATTGGTGGTCGGTAACGTGCACAAATGGAACTGATATTTTTTGCTGTACAAACAAACTTCTGTCGTGTCACATGAACACATCTAATGGGCTGACTTGACTCACTCCAGGTTCAGTAGATTCCCAATCCATGTCAGAGCATGGAGAGACTGACGGTAAGATGTCAACCACTGTGTGATCATTGGTGAACAAGGTCTCACCGGACTTAAAAGGCTCGGTTGCTGACATGTTGTTGATGTTGTTTTGTTTTTTATTATAATACTTCGAACTGAATCCAATATTTCATTCTCAGATGAATTAAATGTGCAAGGGAAAACCCAGATGACGAAGCAAACACGTCGACCGGGCCTTTTAAAGCCTCCCTGAAATGATTACACCAACATCAATCAATAATAAAATCATTAAAACGGGTACCTGGCTATTAATAAATCACCTCATAACAGAAGACAAACTACATTAATGGTCCACGGTTCAGCTTTTCACTCATGCGTTCACCCGGTGGAGATAACATCCGACACATGGTCCACTGTGCATGTTAATGTACCGTACGTCCAATACAAAGCACTGCAGCGGCACCGGTGGGATTCACTGGGTCAGTCACAGCTGGTCTGAATGTTAAAAAGCATCTTTTTTTTTTTTTAATTTATTCATTTATTTTTCGTAGACACTCTGGTTCGATAGAGTATTCAAAGGCTGGTGTCATCTGATTCCGTGAACAGGACTGAACACACTGCACCTTTTTAATTAAGACAAATAAAGTTAAAGCGTTTTAAAATGTAATTCAGGTGAACATGTTTGTGTAATGGATGTCTCTGATTGTGTTGGGGTGGTGGGGGGGTGGTTAAGAATTGCCATCCTGCTGATATGATTAGTGGTAACACTGACATTTCCAGCAGTACATTAATAATGCACCTGCATGCAAGAGTCCAGCATTAATATCAAAACTATATTAATGTCTGCTGTCTTTTCGTCTCTCCTCATCTCACTCACCTCCCCCCTCCCACGTCATCTTTTTTGTGTTTTTGTTTTGTTTTTTTTTTGTTTCCTCTGTAGGACAGTAATGCTGGCTTTCCTCTCTCCTCCTCCTCCTCCACCTATACCCCCTCCTCTTCCTCCTGCTCTTCCTCACCCCTTGTGTCTGAGCCAATCCGAATTGCCCTGTCGCAACAGGAAGCCCAGCCGCCAGCAAGAACAGCCCAGCCCTGCGCTCCCCACCCCACTCCTTTAGGACTGTGGTGTTTCGTGTTTTTTTTTTTTTTTCGTTTTTTTTTGGGGGGGGGGGGTTATTCTGTCTCTCCTCTTCTAGTCTTTTCCTATAAAGGCATTGATTTGTCACCTTTACCCCCTCTCGCTCCCGCCCTCGCTCTTTTTCCCCCCCTCTCCCGTGTCTCCCCTTAATTTTTTCTTGAATTTAACTATTAACCGAGGGAGCGAGGCAGAGGCAGCTAGACACGAGTTTTAGAAGCTTTTGTCCCTCTGACGAAATTTTAAAAAAGGCACGGAACATGTTGTTTTATCAGAACGGAATGGAAATATAAGAAGAGTTTGGTTACACAGTTTAATGAAAATAGTCTTTAAAATTAGACCGGACTCATCTAGTTTTCTAAATTAAGCTTTCACTCACGATGAAGATAGAGTTTTTTTAACAGGGTCACTCATTCTTGCACTAACATTAAACCTTACTAAAAAAAAACAAACAAAAAAAAAACGGACCAACGTGAAGACTCATCATTGCTCTAACACCAGTAACCTCGATTGCTGCTCGCTAACGCATTGCTTGGATCCCAACCCCCAATCGATTGTGTTTTTTTTTCAAAAATATTACTCATTCCTTACACGCGCTGTTCCACCTATTAATGCTTCCAAGTGATAAAGGTCGAGACCCATCCTCTGTACTGAACTGTGAGACCACCAGCAAAACGAAATAAAAAAAAAAAGAAAAACACGCAGCCATTCGCATACACGTAGATCAAGACACAATAACCGCATAAAATCAAGACACAATAACCGCATTCACAACAAACGTCTGCCAAGTTGCAACCTCAAAGACTTGAAGCTCTGAGTCTTCCACACCTCCTCCACGTAGCGTTAGCTCCTTTACTCATCCACACCTATGCAATCACTCTGGAGTTGCCGCTCCTGCACATGAATGGTGCTTCAATTTCCTTTTAATCCAGCATCCCTATTTGGTAGCAGCCTCACTAGCATCAGCATCGCCTGATATGTCCCTCGAGTTCATGTACCGCAACTACGACGTGCCTCACACTTGTCTGTGCATTAAATGTAAATAAAATACCATTCAAGTGATAATAAAGGGAGATTTTAACACGCTGACGTGTGACGTGTTTTCGATAGAAGGTGCAATACTAGTGACTTGACAGGAAGGTTGTCGCACTTGCCCGTGTGTGTGTGTGTGTGTGTGTGTGTGTTTGTTTGTGCATGGATGCATGCTTGCATGTGTGTTTGCTTGCACGCGCATGTGTGTGTGCTATAGGGTGTGCTGACCTGATGACGCTGGACACCATGACCCCCCAGGAGAGGAAGAGGCAGGGTTACATACATGAGCTCATCCAGACTGAGGAGACATACGTGGAAGACCTGGAGCTGGTGCTGGAGGTAAAGATAAAGAAATACATCACATGTAAACAGGGATATATCTAATTATAGATGCCTTCACGGAATGTGTTTTTTCGATTTCTAGTCTTTGAGTGCTTTCAGTGGTTTCGTTTTACCCATTGTTTGTTTTATTTAGATTGACTTTTCTGATTTACTTGACTTTTTTCGAGGAAAGCCTTGAATTATAGAAGAAATCATGACGTGAAGTTTGATTTATAAATCCGCAGTCCATTAAATGTTCCACCTTATATAAATCCATTTTTATTTTTGTAAGCCTCGAGCCATTAACATCAGGGGGAAATGGAAGACAAAACAGATTTTACACGCTGCTCATTACTCATTGTGTTTGTTTTTTTTTAAATGTGGTTCCTTCAACGACTGTCATATTTATTATTTAAATTGATGCCACGGATATTCGTGTTATGCAAATCTATTTCATTTACTTTTGTCGGTTTTTCCTGTCTGTAAGGTGTTTTACAAACCCATGTCTGAGTCCGGCCGTCTGACAGAAACGGAGATGGGCGTCATCTTTGTCAACTGGAGGGAACTGATAATGTGCAACACCAAACTACTCAAGTACGTACCATATGCCACCGCATTTAAGACCATCAACGCACCAGTGAAGTGGATGATTTTAGCTGTTATTTGCTTAAGTTTCAGGTTCAACTTCAGGTTACTTTATTTATACCTGTGGGTAGATTTGTTTTTTACTGTTGGGTGAATGTGAATCTTGAATCTGTGATCTTTTCCACACTTAAACACACGCACACACACACACGTATACACACACACACACACACACACACACACACGCATGAAATAAGCAACCAGTGTGAGCAGAATATAAATGACTAAAATACATAATTAAAAAAACCCTTGGTTCCACCAATCCAGGCACAAAAGAAAGGCAAGAAGAAAGGTAACACCATTTAATAAAAATACAAAAATACAAATAACTTAATAGAACAACAGACATATAGATATCAAGAATAAAACCAAGGCTAAAAACAGTACATCCTGCTAAAACTTGTTGAGTGCTGTTACAGCAGCAGGAACAAAGCTTTTTCTTTGTTGTTGGGTTTCGACTGTTGGGACTTTAAACCCCCCCCTCCAGAGGGAAGAAGCTGAAAGTGGCTGTGGGTGGGAGTCGTCATTTAAAATGGAGGTAGTGATCCTCTGTACCTGCCGAGTGTACAGGGATGATCCACTCAGCTATGTCTTCCCCAACAGACGATTGGACCAATTGACAATGTGGTCTAAGGATTTTCTTTGTTTTAAAGTCACCTGACCGAACCATGACACTAAAGAGAAAGATAAGCATCAACGTATATAAGACGTCTCCATATTAATAGTTAACATGACATTCCCTGATATCAACATCACGTTCAACTATATGGAAATCTGTTCATTTCCTGTTCACTGTTGAATATATCTGCATGTCTTAGTGCACTTTTTTTGTGTTTTCACTGCTGTTAGCACTGATTTAACCACGGTGAGATCAGTAAAGTCATGTCTTTGTCCCTGTTCATCCCCGCGGCCCAGGGCCCTGCGAGTGCGTAAGAAGACTGGTGGAGAGAACATGCCGGTCCAATTAATCGGAGACCTTTTGGCCTCAGAGCTGGCGCACATGCAGCCCTACATCCGCTTCTGCTCCTGCCAGCTCAACGCCGCCGCGCTGCTGCAGAGCAAAACCCACAACCAGCCCGACTTTAAGGACTTCCTCAAGGTACCAAGTTCTGCTGCCGTTGTTGGCGTTGTTATAGTTTGGAGTCATGGCTTTCACCAAGTGACATCACACCTTTTTTTTTAACCCTTTAACCTCTGGACTCCGTCTACGTCAGGGGTGTCAAACGGGCCAGAGGCCAAATTTGCCCGCCGAAGGTTCCATTCCAGCCCGTAGGATGAATTTGTGAAATGCAAAAACTAAACCTAAAATAATTGCAAAAATTATAGTTCCATGTACAGACTGAGAGAAATATTATCATAATAGCCTATAAATACTCACGACTACAAATTGTTCTTTCTGGAAATGTATATGTATATATATATATTCATGGAATTTTCCTATATTTATACTAAAACAAAGTATCATTTTAGAAAAAAACATAAATAACCTGAACAAATATAAACAAGGTGAAATGTCTGAAGAGAAGTGTAATTTTAACAATTTTCTCCCTGTCGTTAAATGTTTCGTCTGTGAGTTATAATGTACATGTATAAATTATAAACCGAGGTATAATATTGTTGAAATTACACTTTTCTTGTTGTTAATGTTATTCACATTATTTTAAAGGACAGTTTGTGGACATAAACATTGTCATCGTATACAAAACGTTTGGAGTTGACATTATTGAATGGTAATTCTGTTATTATTGGACTGGTCCGGCCCACGTCAGACCAGATTGGGCTGAATTTGGCCCCTGAACTAACATGAGTTTGACGCCGTCTCCTTTTCCGTCCTCTCGAGCAGAAAATCGCCACCAACTACCGCTGTAAAGGGATGCCACTGTCCAGCTTCCTGCTGAAGCCCATGCAGAGGATCACACGGTACCCGCTGCTGATCAAGAACGTACGTAGGAAGCACAGAGCGGGACTGTGTTTAAACAGCAGTGTAAACAACACTTCAGTCTGGACGCTTTCTCCTCCAGATCCTTGAACATACTCCAGATGGCCACGGAGACCGCGGCCCCCTCCGAGACGCTCTGGACCGAGCCGAGGAGCTGTGCTCACAGGTCAACGAGGGGGTCAGGGAGAAGGAGAACTCGGACCGGCTGGAGTGGATACAGAGCCACGTCCAGTGCGAGGGACCCATAGAGGTAACACAGCCAGCACCAGGTCTATTTCCATCAGGGACAATACCAGAGGTCCAAGGTGTCAAACTCAATTTAGTTCAGGGGCCACATACAGCGCAATATAGTCTCAAGTGGGCCAGACCAGAAAAACAATAAAACAAAACGGCAAAACAATGTATAATTAATTTTTAAAAAATGAAATATTTGTCTTTGTTTTAGCACACAATAGAAAAACTGCACTTTTAAAAATATTGCACTTCAGTTTATTATTTACCACTTGTATATTACAATTTACAGACCACAGTGGATCTACAAACGCACAAAACTTTTAGTAACAGGTAGAATATTGCTAAAATCACATTTTTGACATATGATTTTATTAATTCCGCCAGAGAGAAATTATAAATGGCAAATGTTTTCATCATAATTCTGCTTTCTGCACCGCAACATCAAGGGGAAAGTTTGTAATTGGGATTGTTTATATAGATTATTATGTTATTATTTTCCTTGTTTGATCCACTTGAGATATTTTCAGTGTAATTTTTGCATTTGACAAATTCATCTCACGGGCCAGATCGGACCCTTTTACAGGCCGGTTTTGGCCCCTGGGCTGTATGTTTAACACCTCTGGTCTATACAATCTAAAACACGTATTACAAAAAGCAACTGATGAGATGTTTTCAGCAAATTTGTTCTGTTGTCACACTTTTTTTTTTTCTTCATCACGCTGTGGGATCATATGCAATCGAATCGTCGGTCCATTTTTCTTCCATCGAGTAGATTAACAAACTGGACGGAACTCGTCTCATTCAGTTTAAACGAAGGAGAAAAGGATGTTTTTTGTAATCGATTGACTCTGGCTTTGAACTGCTTTTATAGAACACTGCAGTCAGACTTTTGGTGCCCGTTCAAGTCACCAATGCTGTTTTAATATGTATGTTCTTAATTTAGTGTTTTACGTATGATTTTAGAACTTTCTTTTATTGTGTTTCATGTATATTTTTAGTGTGGGTGTTTGGTTGAGACGTTCTGTTTCTGTGTAACTGCCGCTGCCGTTGGGGATGAGAAGCAAAAGGTCCGTGATTTCAATGATGCAACAAAGAAAAAAAAAAAGTCATTATCTACTTTGGTCTTAGACTTCCTTTATTGTCATCACACAGACACATACAGAGTGAATCTGGCAACGAAATGTCATTGATTGGCAACTGACAACACAAAATAAATCCGGAAAAATACAAATGTGCAAAATTGCTGAAGTGAATCCAAAGCCTTGAGTGGCTGCAGTGCAAAAGTGACAACACACACAGTCAATATGTATGAGGAAGTAAATAAGATGGACATAAGATGGACTTTATATTTGGTAATAACTGCCACAGATTTGTCCGTTCATATTTGCTTTTGTAATACGTACTGTTGAAGTGTATAGAGACTTTATGGACACCGTGTATAAATATACCTCACAGACACTTCTGCACTTCATAAGATTTGCTTTAGGTGCCAGGCCTTCGCTCGGTTTCATCCCACTGTCACATTACCATTCATCATCAGGATTTGTTTTCACTCATCAAAACACACACACACACACACACACACACACACACAGCAAAACCTGGAGAGCGCTTTCCGCCGCTCTACTCGCTGCACTTGACAGTTCCTCCCCTCGCTCACCCGACATCTCTCAACCCTTTATTCCTTCTCCGTTCCCTCCTTCTCCCTTTCAGCACTTGGTCTTCAACTCGCTGACTAATTGCCTCGGGCCTCGCAAGCTCCTTCATAGCGGTCGCCTGTACAAAACCAAGAGCAGCAGAGAGCTGTGGGCTTTCCTCTTCAATGATTTCCTGCTGCTCACACACAGCGCCAAGCCCTTCTCGTCGTCGGGACCAGACAAGCTGTTCAGCCCCAAAACCAACATACAGCTCAAGATGTACAAAACTGTAAGGGACTGGGCCGCGGGTGCACCGAGAACTTTGAATTAACTGTCAAACCACAAACACTCCGGGGCTTTTAAACACTTGTACTATATGCAGTATACCATATCTGCCCTCTGCCAAATGTCTTGCTATAAGGGGTTTTAATACCTCACTTTTTTTTTTGTCTGCAGCCTTTGTTTTTGAATGAAGTTTTGGTGAAAATGCCTCCTGATCCTTCCAGTGATGAACCACTGTTCCACGTGTCCCACATCGACCGTGTGTATACGCTCAAAACAGAGACTCTGAATGAGAGGTGAGCATGCACACATTACAATACAACAGAAGAAACTTTATTGTCCAGATAGATAGATAGATAGATAGATAGATAGATAGATAGATAGATAGATACTATAACTATAAACATTTCATCCACTAC
>JAPTHA010000017.1:9415832-9426108 GCA_029814585.1 Gymnapogon annona | reverse complement strand
ACCCTCTCTCCTCCCTCCTTTATCCGGTGGGTCATTGTCTGCATTATGACTCTGCTCATTTGAAAGTGAGTGTTGCCGTCTCTCATTTCTTTCAACACCCCCAGGTTAATGAGCCACAGGGTTGCCCCCCCCCCTTTCCCTTTTTTTTCCCTTTTTTTTTTTTGTCCCTCGCAGGTTTTTTTTTTCACACTCTCTCTATCCGTCTACTTCTCTTGTAATTTCCTCCCGCCTCTTCTCTTTTCTCCTCTCTTTCTTCTCGTCGTTTCATGCTGCATTTCAGCCTTTGTTGCCAAGGTGCAATTAGACTTGTTTTGGATACTGGGACACAAAGGGGGTGAGGTACGATAAGTTTGAATTCCCACTGACGCACACAATGAATTTTTTTTTTTTTTTTCTTCTTGTCGCTGTCGGAGCTGCACCAACAATCTTTTTTATGCAGAGTTGTGGATTAATAATCTGTCAAAGTGAATATCCCATCACATCTGATCACCCCACTCTAATGCCATTTCATTATGAAAGCAAAATGCCAGCGCACTCCCTCCATCTCCTCCGATGCATTATAATGACAGAGCACAAAGTATATCTCACCTGTCAGAGGCTCGACACAGCAATATGGACGGTTGTGATGGATGGCCAATAAGGGTAGCAGTGAGTCATTTTAAAAGGAAACTCAAATCACCTTTGAGTCCTGTTTTTATAGTGGTTTAAGTGGATTAGAGGTGAGAAGTTAAGGGGCGGGGGGGGGTGGAGAGAAATTCAAATGCCACGATATGGACTAAACCTTTAATCGGAAAATTAAAGGAATGTTTCAGTTTTGCATTTTAAGGCTGAAATGTCTGTGAGATGTGAGACACTAAAGCTGGTACAACCTTGTGTGGAGGAAGACTTTGATCTCGATCCACACTTCTGAATTTCTCCACGTAGACTTTCATACGTATCAACTCGGTGGCTTGAATTACCAGACCAATATTTTTGTGTCTTTTAGCGATCTGTATTGGTTTTAAGTTTCAGTGTGTCAGATTTAGTGGGATCCGAGTGCAGAAATTCTATATAATGTTCAGAAATATGTTTTGTTACAGTAATATCACCCGAAAATAAGAAGTGTTGTGTCTTTATTTCTTCAGAACCAGCTTTTTGTCTTCTTTTCTGTTCAATGGATACATCACCACTACCGTATAAGCAGTACTTATTATTGCTTTACGTGCTTTTATAGGTACATATTACTTTGGGGAATATATGAAGGGTCAGAGACCATTTTTTTTGCTATCCAGTCAGTTTTGCATATGATGGTTTTGTGTTTGAAAATTATGTATATATATATATTTCCATTGTAGATTCTGACTGAAGGCATCAGAACTATGAATGAACACGTGGAGTTATGTAATGAACAAAAAAAGATGAAATAACTGAAAACATGTTTTATATTGTAGTTTCTTTACTCACCCTTTGCTCTGATCACTTTTTTGCACACACTCTGGATGAGCTTCAAGAGGTTGTCACCTGAAATGGTTTTCCAACAGTATGGAAGGAGTTTCCAGAGGTGTAATATGAAATAGTCATGAAAATAAAGAAAATGCATTGAAATGAGAAGGTGTGTCTAAACCTTTGGCCTGTACTATATAGTTAAAATAAAACGTATAACATATTCACTAATTCCCCAGAGGAACCTTCCCAAGGGATTAATAAAGTTTCTATCTCTATCTATCTATAGCCTAAATTGGACTGGTTTAGTAGATCCTTGCCGTGGTATATTTCTGTCTCACTGTTGCCGACGAAGTTGGAATAATTGTGTTTTCACACACCTTCCTCTTTTTTTTATTTCTATTTATACACATCAGTAATTACTTTTGTTCAGGTGCAGCGGTTATGTACTGAGTCCCACTTAGACTTTATCAAGAATAAATCACTTTGCCGCAATCATTTCCTGAGAAGAAGTAAAAATATTTTATTATGATTTTGTGGGCAACAACGTATTAAAAGAGGACGAAATCACTGTTGAAGTCAAAGCTGTGATGATGTATTCATTGAAATCCAAACGAACCTTAAGCAGGAAGTTACGATGACGCCACTTCCCTGTTTTTCACATTCTGCTGATTCAACCATTGTACGACAAACTAAGTTTTTTGACTTCAAATCATATTCTAAAATGAGAAATATACGTACAAAACAAAATACTCAAATCTTTTTATGTCTTATGTGACTAAAGCCAAGACGTGACACTGTTTAATTTCTGGGCTCGTTCCCTTGTTGTTCTACCAGACATGTTCTACCTGTCTGCTGGGCTCTGGTCCTATTAGTTCTGGTCAGTCCGTCTGTTACTGTTTGTCCATCTCCTTTGTGGGCTGTAGAGGGGTCAGTCGCCCGTGGCCGTGGTTTATTCAGGGGGTGGTTAAAAGCAGCCCGTCTCTTTGTTTACCAAATGACTTGTGGCTTTGGCAACACTTATTTGCATGTCAGGAAACAGGCTTGAACATCCATCTGACCAGAGTGAGATCTCAAGCGGCAGCAGAGATGGTCTGTCATATGGCCAGTGTGTGTGAGCGTGTCCCTGAGTGTGTGTGTGTGTGTGTTTCTCTGCATATGGAAGTGTGTGCAGCAGAGAGAGAGACGGCAGTTTTTTTTTTTAATGTAAGTTTAGCCTGGCGACACACAGTTGCGTGCCAGTATGTGTTGGGGTGTTTATGAAGACACATGCTTTAAAATATGCCTGTAAGTGTGTGTGTGTCTGTGTGTGTGCGTGGAGCTGGTGTAACATGGATCTATAGTACATGTGGAGAAGTGAGAGCCGGTGTGCGATTTTTATTTTTACATTCACACATGCATGCACGCTTGACGCCACAATGGCATAGTGCATGTTTTCAGAATGTGTGTGTGTGTGTGTGTTTGCGCAGATCACATGCCTGCGAGCCGACTGTGCACCTCAGATGCTTTCAGATGCTTTTTTCTCCTGTGTGTGGTGACAGAGTGTCTGTTGTGGTCACATCCTAATCCAATAATAGAGTAATGATACATAGTTTAAGGCTCATAAGTGCAGCACTTCAGATACGAAGAGGGGTTTATTCTAAGCAATTATAATGGAGGTATTAATAGAAAGAGGTCCAGAATAAAATACATTTATAAAGCAGTTTGTCAATGTTTGTAGTTGAATAAATATAAGGCAGTGATTCTGATGGAAAAAAAAAAAAAGTAAGTAATGTGTGTCTGTGTGTGTGTTCGAGAAGAGACACAGTGGGAAACGATATTAAAATGTAATTTGTGCCAATAACCGCTTAGAGATTTGAAAGGCGCATAAGAAATAAGCGAGATTGTGAGGGTGAATTCTAGTTTGGCCATTTCCCTAGGTTTGCTTAAGCAATGGCTCCCTTTGAAAACAAAGTAGTGTATAGGCAGTGGATTTGCATATGTGGGAAATTTCAAACGGCTGGTTTAGATAGGACAGAGACGGATGGATGGATGGATGGATGGATGGAGGGATGGATGGAGGGATGGAGGGATGTAGAGCCAGACAGGTGACAAGGAGAGAACAGTGTGATCTCCTTGGTCTGTTTTGTGACATTCACGATAATATATTCGCCTGTAATTTAATGGTAAAGATATTCCGAGGTGCCTCTTTACATATTCATGATTGATATTTGTCTTAATAAAACTAATCACAGACCTCAACGCCTGGTCTTTAATATTAATAACAACACCAAGGTGACTCGGTGTAATGTTGTGCTGACCCAAAAGTAAAAAAAAAAAAAAAAAAAAATCATTCCGATTCGGTAATTTAATAAGAACAGAACAGAACTGCGTATATCCAATCACCATAAAGTCTTCCCTCTCCTCCAGACATTTAGGCAGGATGTCAGTGAGGGGCTTGGACCCCGCCTGTCCCTCCTCCATAAAGCGTGAGCCCTCCAGCCCCAGCCCCAGTTCCCAGGGGGACGTCAGCCCGGCCCAGCCCAGTCCTGGAAGCTCATCCTCGGACACCAACTCCAGTTACGGGCCCCTGACGAAGGGCCTCGGTCACAGCAATGGCCTGGACTCCCCCGGCCTCTACGGCCACACGGCTGCCAACAACGGAGAAACAAATAGGTCTGTGGATGCATTTATTTGGTTTGTTTTTATCACTCTGTTAATACCCCACCCATAAACCCGTTATCTCCAAATTATATAGAAATGATGTATTTATGTTGTAGACACACACACTGGTTGAAATAATACATATCCTTTCATAAGTTTATACATTTCAATATGTTATATATAAATATATATGTGTGTGTGTGTATACAGGGTGTCCCATAAGTCTTCATACATAGGAAAAATAAACGTTTCTTGACATAAACCATTTTATTTATATAACAGGCGCTATATGATGGCCATTTTGTCGGGAACACATTTCAATGCGTGTCCTCCACTGCTGAAGAACACTTCTAAGAACATCTGGATTTATGTTTGAAATGGTGTTTGCCATGTTATGTATGGAATGTATTATGTCTCCTATGTATGGAGACTTATGGGACACCCTGTATATATACATATAGATATATATTCATTCATTCATTTCATTCATCTTCCAAACCCACTGCATCCTTTGCAGGGTCGCAGGGGTCACTGGAGCGTATCCTATATATGAAAAATAAATATTTCTCGACATAAACCATTTTTATTTATACAATATGCTCTATATGACTGCCATTTTGTCGGGAACACATTTCATTCAGTTGCTCTTTATTCAAATGCATTCTTTGGGTTATTTAAAATATAAAGAAACACATGTTCGAACCATATATGTATAGAATGTATTATGTCTCCCATGTATGAGACTTATGGGACACCCTCTATATATAAAACCTTTTACCCTTTTAAAATGAAAGATATTTGTACAACTTTTTACATTTGTACCAAGTCGTCACTTCTCCGTTCGGAGCTCACTGCATTAAAAACCTATAAGTCCGGTCCTTTGTTACCTCTTCTATTCTCTGCCTCCATTGCAGGCGGTTTGGGGTGGACGACGGCCAAGTGAAGTGTGAATTCATGCTCGGTACGGTTGCCAAGCGGCTGTGTCTGGTGTGCGGCGACGTGGCCTCCGGCTACCACTACGGCGTGGCTTCCTGCGAGGCCTGCAAAGCCTTCTTCAAGAGGACCATTCAAGGTAAGACGCAAAACACACTCGTGCACATCACACGAACGTGCCCCGTTTCATACTTAGTAACAGAGTTTATTGTGCATGGCTGATAATACCTTCCTGCATCATAAAATAAAAACAAAACAAAACCTGTTTTACAAGCAACACAGCGAGTCCGAGTCGTAGCCCGAGCGTTTGTTTTGGGATAAATAAACCCTGATCAGTTAACTTGCAGCTTCCGAACACTGCCTCTTAATCTACACACCAGACTTTAAACGCAGACCTGTTTGCAAACAGTTGGTAAGCATTTAAAGTTATGGCCCGGCGTGTATACAGTCAACATGTTGAAGTTTAGGCTGTCGGGTCGCAGATAACACACCCACGTGCTACGGAAAGTGCTTATTCGCGGGAGTTCTGCGGCTTTCAGCGCAGAGGGCCGGCTGTGGCGGGTGTTGGACCTGTCTTCTATCGGGTCCCGGGTCGAGGACTTGGCAGTGCACGTTGCATTTGGGACTCTTGACATTAGCGACTGTAGATGGGCTGGAGGGGGCGAGTGGGAGATGTGGTGTCTGGCTCATCAGATACTTCCCGTTTGGAACGGAGGGTGCCAGCTGAGCGCGAACGCCACGGCACTAAACGTGCACATTACCCCTCCAGCAGCGTGACTCTGATTTAGATGACGGATGTTTTGCAGGCCTCATTTTAATCACTGTGAGCCAAGCAGCCCAAGTTAATGTTTCGGGGTCATCCCGCTATCGCATATATCTGCGGTTACTCATGAAAACATGTGGTGTGTGTGTGTGTGTGTGTGTGGGGAGGGGTCAAGCTTAAACGGGCTTCTGACAAATTTAGGACATTTAGCATGTTATGAGTAATGAAGTATTTTTATGGCAAATACCCATTAAAAATGTATTCAGAAGGTTATAAAAGGAACCTTTAACATGTTATGTGTAATGAAGTATCTTTATGGCAAATACCCATTAAATTAAATGTATTTAGAAGGTTAAAAAAAGGAACTTTTAACATGTTATGAATAATTAAGTATCTTTATGACAAATGCCCATTAAATATGTATTCAGATGGTAAAAAAAAGTAACTTTTAACATGTTATGAGTAATTATCTCAATAGCTAATACCCATTACATAAATGTATTCAGAAGGTAAAAAAGGAACTTTTAACATGTTATGAGTAATGAAGTATCTCAGTGGCAAATACACATTAAATTAAATGTAGTCAGAAGGTAAAAAAAAGGAACTTTTAGCACGTTATGAGTCATTACTCATGCCATCTTTATGGCAAATACCCATTAAATATGTATTGAGATGGTATAAAAAATGAGCTTTTAAGATGTTATGAGTAATTATCTGAATGGCTAATACCCATTGTATAAAATGTATTCAGAAGGTAAAAAAAAAAAAAAGTAAAGCATTGACTTGTTATAAGTGTCCTGTCACTATCCCCCCCAACACACACACACGCATCTTTTTATATCATGGTGATTCAGTTGAAATGCTCTGGGATGTGGAGTATTTGTTCACTACTGTGTGATGTGACACTGAGGACCCGGTTCAGTTAATGCACCCGGTGGCAACAGCTCCATCAGCTCATGATTCATTTTCCAAAAGGCATTAAAACCCACAACGCACGTGTTGTAAAACTGGAGATGGGATTTTGAAAGGCAACAAAATATTGTGACTGGCCTTTTGACAAATCCAGCTGCATTATGGGACATGCAGGAGTTTGCAGTGTTTGCAGGGCTTCAACCATACTCCGAATGGTTAAAAATCATAAGATGGTGCTGCCATGATGAAGATAAATAAAATAATTGCTAATACACGCATTGATGCTGTATTATCCAAGATGGCGCCATGATAGGCAGCCTGTCACTGCAACTCCCGAAACTTTTCCTACTTTAAGTTTTTCTCCCTCGACTCTCGTGGTCGAGTTAGTTGGATTCTTTTGCGACATGGACATGTAACTTTTTTTTTGTGAGGGTAGTACCCGTTTTGCTGCTCTTATGGGACTCAACACCACAACGGGCGTTCTTGTGAGCCGGTTCATTTTATAGTCTGGGTCAGCTGTTGGTGTTAGCAACAGCAGGTACTCCCGGGAGAGTGACCCATGATTCCGAAGGAATTATGGCTTCGGAGGGGGGATGCAGAGCTGGAGCAAGTATCGGAGAGGAGGAGACGGTACAATTCCGTGCATTCCATCTGTCCTAATGGGCAATGGAAGTTCTGTACCAACATGAGGCAAGAGCTAACGGCGCAAACCAGACTGCAGCGGGAGTACAAACAGAGCAGCGTCCTGCTGTTTAACCGACACCATAACAACATCTCACTGGACTCTCTTCAATAACTTTGAACGGTTTTCTGTGTTTGTGGTGCAAATTCCTATTTGTGTATGTCATACAAGAATTCAACTGATCTACATCTGTCTGTTCTTTTTTCTATTCTTTGTATTTGGCTGCGGTGACGGACAAATTTCCTTTCCTGGGATTAATAAAGTTCTAATCTTCTTCTTCTTCTAATAATAATAAATTGTTAATTGTTGTCTCCCTCAGGTAACATCGAGTACAGCTGCCCAGCGTCCAATGAATGCGAAATCACAAAGCGAAGGAGGAAGTCCTGCCAGGCCTGTCGATTTGTGAAGTGTCTGTCCGTGGGCATGTTACGAGAAGGTCAGAGCTCCACCAAAAACACACCTCCGCACCCACGTCACCCACAAACTCTCATTGAAAGATAGCGAGTTACTTTTTTTTTCCAGGATCGATCGGCCGGTAGCTTCGGCAAACGTTCAAAACTCATTCTTCTGACAGTGGAGAGAAAGCGCCCCGGTGACCATAGAGCCCAACACAAGTCTGAGGGAGGTTTCATTGTTGTGCATTCCTGAAAACAATACTCGGATCTCCTTCCTCCTTTTATAACTGACACCCTGTGATTATTACTAAATGCCTTTAATGTCTCACTTGATAAACTAGTAGTTTTGTAGAGTGCAATGAAACTTAAGACGATTGACAGTTAGAGTTATGGGCCAGTTGTGAAGTGTGTGCGTGCGCGTGAGTGTGTGTGTGCGCGTGTGTAGTAAAACCAAGCTAAACAATGCGTAGCTACGTCTTAAAAAGACCAGTACCTTTTAACCATTCAACCGTGGCAACTCCTGCTGTTGGACATTGTATCTGTATTTTTGAAACGGTAAAGCACATTTTTGCTTCTATTTAGAGAAATTAACCCTAAAAAAATAAATCAAAATAAATACATTTTAAGTGAGGGACGTGTTCCAAACCCAACGCACGACATCTTATGTTTCGACACTTTGTTTCACGTCACTTGCATTGTTCGCATCATTCTATCAGTGGTTCCTCGAGCGTGTTTCTGATGCTATTAGCAAATGTACAGGTGCGGGCTTTTTAAACGCAGGAAAAAAAAAAAGGGCATTAACGTCGACACGTATACATTCCGAAGCGTGTCTGCCCCAGCGGTCAGGTGCCGCTGTGTGCCTGTCTGCTGACATACCCTCGTCCAGATTTAGAAGTGACTCAAAAAGGAAAACATTAGCGACCTCCTACTGTACCGGCCTCTTGTTGCACGCTGCTTCTGGACAGCAGATGATAATAAAAGAGGGGAGGACAGATAAATGTGTGTGTGTGTGTTTAGAGCCAATATTTAGAATAGAATAGAATAGTATGTCTTTATTGTCATTGCAAAAAGTACAACGAAATTGAAGGGTGCAGTCGTTATAAGGTGCCATCTTAAGTATAAAAATAAAAAATAAAAACAATAACAATAAAACAATCAAGTGTAAAATATAAAAATAGTGAATAAGACTAAAGAAAAAAACACATATTTGTAGGAAGAGGTGTCAGTCTTATTTAGGGCATAAAACAGTTTCATGTATTTGTTTGTTTTTTTTTGTCAGTTTAAGAATACGAATCTTCATGTTCACTCAAAGAGAATTTCTTAATCAATGGACAATATTTATAATAGAAAAAAAAACTATATTGAATTAAAAATAATGTAAATAAATATTCTGTTTGCCATAATGTTTACATTAATTGCAATGCCTGTCTCTTTTATACTCCTTATTTATATCGACGGTATCTGATGTCACCTTTGAACTGCAGCCACTCATGGCTTTGGACACTTCTTGGGCTTTTTTTTTTTGTTTTTTTTTGTTTTTGTATTTAAGCTGTATTTGTCAGTTGCCAAACAACCACATTTCGTTGCCAGATCCATTGTGTGTGTCTGCGTAATGACAAATAAAGGAAGTCTAAGTCTAAATAACAATAACAGGCTTTTGTGTGTGTGTGTGTGTGTGTGTGTGTGTGTGTGTGTGTGTGTGTGTGTGTGTGTGTGTGCGCGCGGGTGCATGTTGTGTAAAATGTATGGATTAAGTCATTAGATAGTCAATGTGAAGACAAAGTGTAGTATAGAAAAAGAATAATAAGGGAATAAAGGTTATGGTTTATGACGACTTGGGTGATATTTCTCTACTTTTTATCCCTAATTGTGAAGAAAAGGATGAACGACAACAAAAGACATAAGCCGAGGAAAATGCCCTCACGCCACAGGATTATAGACCCGATTTTGTGAATGTTTCCCTTTCTTTTATAAGAAGTGACCGAGCAATATCTTGTTTCCTGCCCCATTAAACCTCGTTCTCCCAGTTTCCAGTCCTCAGTTTTTACTTTGGAACGAGTGTGTGATCATAACCGACGAGAAATGATACCCAAAACTATAAAAAAAAAAAAAGAAAAACACACACACACACACACACACACGACGCCCAACTCGTCATAAACCAGAATCATCTTTTAATGCTTCCTACTCATTTCTGAACACGCAGCAGCATCCTTTTTTTTTTTTTTTTTTTTTTATGGCTGCAGCACGCGTTCACAAATGCATCGGCTACAGATTTGTGGAATTAAATCATCTTTACATGAGCCGGTGTGTGTGAAGATTTATTTTTTAACGTATAAACACACATCGTCACACACACACACACACACACACACACACCTCTTTGTGTCGTTGTGCCCTTTTTCTAAATTAGTCGCTTTTAATAGGACAGGGACATCAACAGCATCCCGGTCCACCTCTCAGCTATCCCCACCCCCCCCACCCCTCAAACCTACGCCCCCTTCTCCCTCGCCAGACCCTCTTTGC
>JAPTHA010000017.1:9307936-9318539 GCA_029814585.1 Gymnapogon annona | reverse complement strand
GGGGGGGTACGATAAGATAAGATAAAACTTTATGTATCCCACCACAGGGAAATTTGTGCGGCACAACAGTCAAATACACAATATACAGCAGAAATAAGAACACAGATACATAACTGATATACATCAGCTGAATTCATGTACTACATACTTGTATTATTCACACAGTACTGAAAATATTTGTACTGCATACACAGTTTACCTTTGTACTGCATACACAGTGTACATTTCTACTACATACACAGTATACATTTCTACTACATACACAGTATACATTTGTACTACATACACATTATACATTTGTACTGCATACACAGTATACATTTGTACTACATACACAGTATACATTTGTACTACATACACATTATACATTTGTACTGCATACACAGTATACATTTGTGCTACATACACAGTATACATTTGTCAGTACTCTTAACTACAGTGACAAAAATCCTAACAACTGTATAAACATTAAAAGTTAAAACCCATTCAGTGAAATGCACTTAAAAATATTTATAGGTTTAAAAATAAAGCTGAATTGCACCCCCCCCAAAAAAAATTAAAATAAATGGAAACACACTGTTCAGTATGCATTTGTACTACATCCAGTTTACATTTGTGCTACATACACAGTATGCATTTGTACTACATACACAGTTTACATTTGTACTACATACACAGTATATATTTGTACTACATACACAGTATATATTAGTACTACATACACAGTATACATTTGTACTACGTACACAATATGCATTTGTGCTACATACACAGTATATATTTGTCAGTACTCTTAACTACAGTGACAGAAATCCTAACAACTGTATAAACATTAAAAGTTAAAACCCATTCAGTGAAATGCACTTATAAAAATATTTATCGGTTTAAAAATAAAGCTGAATTGCACCCCCCCCAAAAAAAAAATAAATAAATAAAATAAATAAATAAATAAATTGAAACACACTGTTCAGTAAGATTTGCTCTCTTTTTGATCTGGATTCATGAGATCTAAACAGAATGTGTGTTTTAATGTGATATCTAGTAAAAGAAGGAGCATTTTTCTTTTCCTTATCCTATTGCATCCCCTGCTGGACATTATGATCAATTTGCTCAATGCAGTGCTTGCTCTCCAGGAAAGATGGTTCAAAATAATATAATAACGTGATATGAAACTCAGTAAGTATGATGATTTTATGGCAATTTTTCCCATGTATATTTCTGTCTGAAAAGTCTCCCGAGGTGGCAAAAGGTGTCAGTAACATATGATAGACCTGTTAGAGCACAGGTGTCAAACATGTGGCCCGGGGGCCAAATCCGGCCCGCCAAAGGGTCCAGTCTGGCCCTTGAGATGAATCTGTGCAATGCTGAAATGACACTGAAAATATGAAAGATAACATTAGTTCAGGTTCCACATTCAGACCAATTCAATCTCCTGTTGGTCAGACCAATAAAACAGTAACACTACATGCTATACAATACAACCTAATAACGAAAAAATACTCGCAACTCCAAATTTTATCATGTATTCACAGTAAAACAAAGTAGTTTTTAACAAAAAAAATTGAATAACCTGAACAAATATGAACAAATGACTTAAAAGAAGTCAGAGCCATTTTAACTCTATTCTGCCTGTTATTAAATATGATGTCAGTTATTATGTACTGGACATGTGTAAATGTTAAACTCAAGTATAATATTGTTAAAAATACAGTTATCTTTTCAGTTTGTTCGTGTTTATTCATGTTGCTTTGAAGGACAGTTTTTAGATGTGAACAATTTTATCACATAATTTGACTTGCTTCACTCTAAAAACAGAGGAAATTTTGGAGTTGAAATTATTTATACATTATTATGATATTATTTTATTTATACATTATTATGGTATTATTTAATTGGTTTGGCCCACTTCAGATCAAGCGTACCTGAATGAAATGAAATGAGTTTGACACCCCTGTGTTAAAGTAAGTCATGCTAGTTTAAAAGAAAAAAAAACACTTGTAAAGTATAACATTCACAAGATTATCACCAGATAAAAAAAAAAGAACAAAAATGAGAAAAACTCATAAAAGTGGCCCGAGGTTCCCGAGGGTTAACGTTTAACTCTAGACATAATCATTACCAGTCTCTCATTGATTATACCCCCCCGGCCCCATCCGCCACGTTCATTGTCAACAACAAGAACAAACTGAAATTATTGAACAAGTCATTTACAATAACAGACCGCATGTTTTTTCTGCTGAGGGCCGCATTATAAGGCGATCCTGCGGCGAACTGATCACTTTAATAACACATGTCAACCACAAACATTACATTTACTGCCATTCATCCGCTTGAGTGAGGATTTAATATAAAACACTGCAAGTTCTCCTCAATATTAGGAAACGGGATTTTACATATGGGGAGAAGCCGGTTAAATTCCACCACTACTTCCGGTTTCGAGGTCAGCTGATCGTTACGTCACATGAGTCGCGCTTCCCGTTCCATAGACCCCGCTCAGTTTTTATGTTTCTGTGCAGTCGTCGGCTGGATACAAGGTCTGTCATAGATCTGTAGTCTGCAAAAGCTCCGGTTCAAGGACCGGAGAGCTCATATTAGAAGATCCTGCTCACTTTTGCACTTAGCATCCGTTCATATCGTCTCAGAGCTCCGGTAAGTCTTTCACTCGTTTAAAACGACACTAATTCAATACGCACATTTTAAAGTGATAAATGTTGTAAATGAATTTGAGTTTACATTTAATCTCCTCGTTTTTCGGGGAAATGGACTTGTCACTTTTTGCGTACAAACAAACAGCAGAGATCCAACATAGTCAGTGTCTCTCAAAGAAAAAGATGTTTATTTTTTATTTTATTCATTTATTTTTGCTCTTTTACTTCTGTCATGATCATGTTTGGAAATCAGTCAGCTGATGAAATTCCAAGACTCACGGGAGATGTCACAGAGTAGAAATTTTTTGAATTTCCTGCACAACATAGACAATATATGCAGTATACATGATTGAAGTCCCTGGTGTGTCACACCCAGTCAGGTGACACTCCAGGGTGATGTGTCTGTTCAGAATCAGAAACATAATTCCTTTATTATCCTGGGAGGAAATAATTTTTTGAAACATACATGCATCAACCACAATTGTATAGAAACAAGAAAAGAAAAACATTCCAAAAAGTAGTTGACAAAGGTCCTAAGCCCAAGATTGTGCTTAAACACCAGTGCAAGTATGTAGCAAACAGATACACACTTTGAAAAACATATTTACAATATATACAAGTCCGGCAGCAAACTGACTCAGTTGACTGAGAGTGAGACTGTTGATAGTGTATTAACCAACAGGGCCGTTAATGTTAATGCTGCTTCATTTAAAAGACAGGGACTGAAGTGCTCAGGTTTAGTGATCTAATTTTTTTTATCTATTTTTTTTTTAACACGTTCCCACATAGGTTTGACTGTGGATGTTATTAACCGCTTTATTCTTCTTTCCTCCATCTATAGCTATGCGTTTGGCAGTGTTTGTTCTGGCATCAACACTGTCAGTCTCAGCCCTCGACAATGGCCTGATGAAGACTCCACCGATGGGCTGGTTGGCGTGGGAACGATTCCGCTGCGACATTGACTGTGAAAATGACCCCAAGAACTGCATCAGGCAAGGCAATGTATAAACATCCTGTACTGACATTCAGGGGCCAGATCACGCCATTTATGTGAGAAGTTACACGAGTGTTTTGTACCGCAAATAAATATGTCACGATCCTGCTGCCTCTGTCAGTTGGTCAGCAGCCTGCGATCCCAACCTTTCGCCTAACAACCCCCCAACTGTCATTTAAACCAGCATCCTGTTTTCCCCTCGTCACTCGCTTCTGCCATAACTGCTATGAATCAGGTCAGACCAGGTCTTTACAGTAATCACCGGGACGATGGCCATCAACATTGAGGGCTATAAGAACTCCCCGCTTGAGATGACACGCCGTCAGATTGTCGGCACACATCACTGGGTTGCATTCCGGTTTCTCATGGAGACCTGACGCGACCTGCCTTCCCGTCTGAATCCGTAAGACCGCATCAGGGATCCATTACCCCACATCAGGGATCCATCTGTCTGCCAGAACCCGCAAGCCCACACCTGGGACCCGTCTCAATACCCGGACCGGTAAGACGTGCCTCAGTGAGCCGTCCACCTGTCTGCATCTGTAAGCCCAGACCACGTGAGAAGACACCTAGCTTTCAAGCCCCCCCGCTCGCACACCCAGTCTACCTCTCCCTGTTCCCCCTAACGTTACGCATCTGAGTCCTCTCCTGTCTGTTCTGGTGGCCCCCAGTCTGAGCCGTGACAAAATAAGTGTTTCTTTGTTGTTCATGAAGCATTAATAGCAGCTTCATTAACCAATTACAAGCGACAATTAACACAGTAGCATAGATTTATTTTATTTAACCTTTATTTTTCCAGGTGAGTCCACTGAGAACTGGTTCTCATTTGCAGTGACAACCTGGCCAAGAGGCAGCACATACATACACACACACACTTACATAAGAACGTAAAAGCTGGAACCTAAAAGGTGGTACACAAAAACTGACACAGTTAAACGAGGTGAGTTAAATTAAGAATCACAGTAACACAAGTCAAAAGAAACAGATAAAACAATGTAGAGACATAAAAAGTAGCGTAGTTTTAGAAATGACATGGAGATGTGACTTGATAAGACGTGTTATCAGATAGGATGTGATGTGTCCCATAGTGACTAAGCACAGGTGCAGTAGTGTTTGATTATGGACTGGATTAAAGACTAGACAACCCAAGAATGATATAAATTTGCTTCATTGTTTTTCTTATAGAAGCTTTTTCCAAATAAACTCAAAACCTCCATATTCCTTTTTTTATTTTTATTTTTTTAATGAAAACATTCTTGCTTTTAATACTTTCTTCCAATATTCTTCCACCAGGTTCAGCAAATACCTTAGCATGAATGAAAGCATTGTAGTGCTCTGTTTTAGTTTGTCTTTGATAAGCGCAACGCTGTTTTATCTGACAAATCCATGTTCCTATTTGTGTGTTTGTGGCGTTTCCTTTTTGAACACAATTTTCCTTCTTCCAGTGAAAATCTCTTCATCGACATGGCAGACAGACTCTCGGAGGACGGCTGGAGGGAACTGGGTTACGTCTATGTGAACATCGATGACTGCTGGTCCTCCATGAACAGAGACAAGGACGGCCGGTTGCAGGCTGACCCAAAGAGGTAGAGTATTATATGTACATGTATATATATATATATATATTGGGTGGCCATGCCTGAGTTGGTAGATCGAGTTGTCCAACAGCTGAAGGGTTGGTGGTTCAAATCCTGGCTTCGACTGTCCACATGTTGAAGTATCCTTGAGCAAGACACTGAACCCTAAATTGCTCCCAGTGGGGCCTGGCATAGTGTAGCATGGGTAGATGTGAGGCCAGTGTAAAGCGCTTTGAGTACCATTATATGTGTAGAAAAGATTAGATTAGATAAAACTTTATTTATTGCACCACGGGGGAAATTTGTGCTTTACAGCCGCAAAAATACAGAGCAGAGAATAAGAGCAGAATATGTACTGTACATGAATTGGAATCTTGTACTACATACACAGTATACATTTGTACTACATACACAGTATATATCTGTACTACATACACACTTTACATTTGTACTACATACACAGTTTACATTTGCATTACATACACAGTTTACATTTGTACTACATGCATAGTATACATTTATACTACATACACAGTATACATTTGTACTACATACACAGTATGTATTTGTAGATGTGTTGCGATATGTGTCAATAAATAAGCCAGTAGGCACGCATAAGCAAAGCATATATACATACATCTATACATGTACATGTCTACATACACACATGTGTATACTTACCTGCGTATACTGCATATATGTGTATATAATGTATATACATGCGTGCATACTCAGGTATCCACACACACGTTGACGTACACATGCAACATGCATACCTACAAGAGCGCAGTCCATTTATCATTTGCTGTATATACAGATCATTTTGCAAAGTAAATTCATGCAAACCGAAGCTGGTTTATCTGCTCTGTAAACACTCTGCAACTTTGGAGTTCATACGTCAATAAAACTGAGTGTGACAGTCATATGACTAGCAACAAAATCTGCTTGGAGAGCAGGTTCACTATTGTGCACTGGAACTAAATGCAACATCAGCATGTAGCAAGAGACAGATGAAGACACGG
Organism: Gymnapogon annona; assembly: GCA_029814585.1. NCBI lineage: Eukaryota > Metazoa > Chordata > Actinopteri > Kurtiformes > Apogonidae > Gymnapogon > Gymnapogon annona. The sequence continues at coordinate 9,312,298 of JAPTHA010000017.1, read as the reverse complement.
GCCGGAAGGAGTATGTGAGCAGTATAAAACAAAACCCGGTCACACATTAAAAATCACGTCTCACATTAAAAATGAAGTCATAGTCGTTGTGTGACAGTCTTACTCTATAAATGCTCCAGATTACAGACAGCTTGTTAAAGGTGAAGAAAACTATTGCACGTACTTATTACCCCATTCACGTACTGTATAATAAATAGAACCTCCATGGTAATACTCAATCCAACCACATGATGACAGTGCACTCCAATTTACTGTACAGTGTTGTTATGATGAATTGCTTCTCTTCAAACCAAAAAAAGATATTGAGATATATTCAGGTATTGTAGATTTTCCTCAGCAACTTTACACACGACAGTAATTATATTAAATTAGATTAGACTGGATATACCTCTATTTGTCCCACACATATAGTGATTAAATTACATGATACATGCAGCCAGTTACTGTCCAGGAATGCCCACAATTAGGCCGATTTATAATTAAATTATTTAGTGTCTTGTACATGCAAAGATTTATCCTGTATCAGAGACAAAATAGAGCCGTCTGTGTTCACGTCATTAATTCATAGTGGTTTCTTTGCCTTGTGTGGAACAATTAACAAGTGTTGCTTCACTAGGGATGGATTCATCGCTCCATCTGTAAGTGACCAGCGGATGGGAATTCAGTCTGAATTCTTTAATCCAGTATAACTTAGAATTCTGGTTGTTCCCACTATATGTCTGTGTATGTACTGTGAATACATCATATAATACAACTGCCCTTTACTTGCTCTACAGGTTTCCCGGAGGCATCCAGAAACTGTCCCGCTACATGCACGACCGGGGTCTCAAACTGGGTATCTATGGCGACATGGGGACACACACCTGTGGGGGTTACCCTGGTACCCCACTGGACAAGATTGAGCTGGATGCCAAGACCTTTGCTGACTGGGAAGTGGACATGCTTAAATATGACGGCTGTTATTCTAATGCTACGGAGCAGGAGAAGGGTACGAATACTACTACTACTACTACTACTAATACTAATAATAATAATCAACTTTATTTTTATAGCACAAGAGTTGTAGCCCAAAGTGCTTCACATCAGTCAAACATTTACAAGAAATAACATTTTCATAAAAAGGCTCAAGACAGAGATGAAATATGAAATACACCGGGCTGGTGCATAGGGGACCCGGGTTCCATTCTGGGCATGAGCGTCCAGTGGGTTGTGTCAGGAAGGGCATCTGACGTAAAAACTCCTGCCAAAATCAAATATGCAAATTGGATTCGCTGTGGCGACCCCGGAAGGGAAAAAGCCGAAAAGAAATCATCATTATCATTAATATATGATTACACACTAATTGATAAAAGTTCAGCAAGATAAAATTGCAAGAAATTAAATCAAATTCAAACAAAATTGCATAAACAGGGGTGAAAGTGTGCAATACTACAATAAATAAAAATAAGAAATAAAACTGGGAGGAGCCAACTGGTGTTGGTTGGTGTTTCTTCATGTGACGGTGTTTGTCTTTTTATCTCCTGTTCAGGATACCCACTCATGTCCAAAGCTCTGAATGCAACAGGCCGTCCCATTGGCTACTCCTGCAGTTGGCCCGCCTACCAGGGTGGCCTCCCTCCGAAGGTAGAATCAGGAAACTATAACTTTTTACTATTCATGTATTTCTTACCATTCATTGCCTGATGTTGTGCTACATAACATTCTTTGGTATTAGACTCGAAAAAAACTTCCCCCCATAGTAACGGTGTTAGTAAAACCTAGTTACCCATTAACGTCTGTGGTTGTTTATATGGAAGGTCCTTTATAAATGTATGATGTGACTCTTACCTTAAAGGCTGTGTCTGTTCTTATTTTGTGCTTTAACAGTTATGAATTCATCTTATATTTTCAGGTCAACTACACACAGTTAGGAGAGATTTGTAACTTGTGGCGTAACTATGGCGACATCCAGGACTCCTGGGACAGCGTCCTGAACATCGTTGATTGGTTCTTTGAAAATCAGGATGTCTTGGTGCCTGCAGCCGGGCCAGGAAGATGGAATGACCCAGATATGGTATGAGCTGTCTTTATTTTTGAGTATGGTTTTGTCAAATCTGCAATTTTTGAGTATTGGTGCTTTCATTGCTGGTCACTCCTAAACGCCAACAGGTATTCATGGAGGATGAAGTGCTTCAGAGCATGGATGGGTGGATAGATAAAAGTAGATTTTAAGTTTTAGAAAATCTTCATTAACTTAACAAATGAGTACTTTTTGCCAGTATTGACTTGAAACCTATGTTTAATGACATTTATTATGATCTTAAAAAGGTCCAAAATTGAACATGTTGACACCTATTGAAAATTAAATAAATAAATGCAAACATTAAAAAAAAAATCAGTTTTCATATGAAGACCCTCAGGTAATTTTTGGTCATATTTTAACATAAAACATACGACTGTCAGACAGATGAATGTCTAAATGCAATCGTGTCTTTGTTTGTGTAAATGTGACCCTCGCAGCTGATTATCGGGGACTTCGGCCTCAGTATGGATCAGTCTCGTGCTCAGATGGCGCTGTGGGCCATAATGGCCGCTCCTGTTTTCATGTCCAACGACTTGCGCACCATCAGCAGCGGCGCCCGCGCCATCCTCCAGAACAAGATGATCATCAGCATCAACCAGGACGCTTTGGGCATTCAGGGACGACGTATTGTCAAGGTGATCTGTCAGCTTCTTTTACATCAGTGCGTTACAGCTTCACCCCTCTGAGTAACGGGTCAAACACAAATTGTAAATTAGCACCTGTGCTAATTTCCAATTACATCTGGTTCATCCAATGTTATTGCTATGGCCATATTAAATAAATAAATAAATAAATCCGACACAAAATGACATAGACAGTCAGCAGAATGGTAGTGAGTGGCTTCTGTTATACGCTTATCTGAACAGATGTGTTTGTATGTGAGTTTTGAAGGTGGAGTCAGAGTCAGTGTCATGGTTGGTTTGGATTAACAATCGCTGTGTGTTTTAGGAGGAGAGTGGTATCGAGGTGTTCTGGCGGCCATTGTCAAACAAAGCCAGTGCTTTGCTTTTCTTCAGTCGGCGTCACGACATGCCCTATCGGTACCAGACAACCCTCAGCAAACTCAATTACACCACCGGCAGCTACAAGGTCCGTCCGTCTCCATCGTACGCACACCGTGTCGTCATGTCAGAACCGCTCTTCTCACTCGCCTCCTTTCTTCCCCTTTCAGATCATCGACGTCTACACCAACAAAGCCACGGGACTGAAAGACTCCACCAGCTTCGTGGTGTCAGTGAACCCCACGGGTGTGGTCATGTGGTACGTGTCTGCACCTGCACGTCTGAGCCTTCGCCATCTCTACAGAGGTGGTAACACGGGTAAAAGCCCGGGTTCTGCACATCACGATGACGACAACGCCATCCGTCCAGTGTTCCTCTGATCACAACCTGGGCTTCATCACGTGATTTATCTTTTTTGTTTTTTTTACCTACAAGGACTTCATGTCTACATTGTCAAGTAATGAAGGACTTGTTTTTTTTCTGTGCAACACCAAGTGCTGATTCTTTAAAAAAAAAAAAAAAGGAAAAGTTTTTAAATCTTCTTCACTTTATGAAATTACTGTGACCTCAGGGACGTTTGTTTTGAATTGTGACTCGTTAATCTGAAGCTTCTTTGGTCAAATTGCACACGGAGCCAAAGGCAATACTGATTAAATCAACGTGACCTCAGAAAATCCCATGTAACATCAGAGGGAGGAACCGGTCGATTCAAAAGCAGCGGTAAATGTTTGTCTGGCAACGCACAAATGCCCGGGGGATTGATTTTACTGTCAGTGTAAATCAGTGGCTGATGGCTGACTTTTCACCGCAACTGTAAATCACCTTTACAGGGATTGGTTTATTACAAACAAACATTTCCTTCGTGCAAACTGAAATCTGCATCTTAAAAATGTTGGAGGAAAGACACACTGACAAGCTGTTTTTATCTGAATATTTCCATTTTATTTTGGTTTTATTTGAAGGGTAATTGTCTTATTTTGTCCAATGTTCTTTCTGCTGTTATTGGCGAGTGGAATTTGGAACCGTTTTTTATATATATATATATATATATATATGATATTCTCCTATTTCACTGGAATAAATACTGATTTCGATGAGTCTAATGCTCTTCTTTCATAAATGAACGTGTAGTTGTAGAAACGGAGAGCACAACTGTGGGACAGGAAGTTTGTTTTTGTTGTATGGAATGAATAGTGAGAGAGGATAGGTGTTTTAGAATATTGTATTTTGATTTTTCTTTAGATAATATCATCAGTCACATTAGATTAGACTAGATTAGATCCCTTTATTAGTCCCCTA
>JAPTHA010000017.1:9168435-9181090 GCA_029814585.1 Gymnapogon annona | reverse complement strand
AGATAGATAGATAGATAGATAGATAGATAGATAGATAGATAGATAGATAGATAGATAGATAGATAGATAGATAGGACAGAAGGTTTTGCATCATATATAATATATTTCTAGAGCTGCTTTCAAAGCCACGGTCAAATACTCACCCGTGACCTCGTCTCATCTCCATTACAGCAGCAAATGAATGAGTTAAGAATAGAAGACAGGCAAGGCAGAGGAGGAGTATAAAAAAAGGAAAATGGATGAAATCAGTGGGTTTGACAGTTTTAGAGGTCAGTATAATGTTAAGAGTGTCCATAAAAGCGTTGGCTAAGTGGATCGCTGTCAGTTCAAGTGTGTTACGAGTGACACGTTGTACTTTTTAAGGCTCCGGCTTTGAAAAAAAATTTTTTTTTAAATATTATTTCATTTTTGACTTTTCATAAGAAAAAAATGACAGTTACATTTATACACTGCATGACAACATTCCCAACCCACAATGACAGGATCAGAGACCACAGACGAGACACAAAAACAACAATAACAACAACAAAAAAAACACAGAGCGGAAAAACAACAAAAAACATCTCCACAGAGAGCACCAAAAACACAAATCGGATACGATGACAAAAAAAAAAACATATATAAGTGAACCGCATGAGTCACAGAGAGACATAAATTGACCTCTGACCTCCTGAGTCCTACAAACCCTTCTCGGGTAACTTTGAAATGTTAAACTAACCCAGTGGTTAGCATCAGTTCAATGTGTCCCAAATGAACAAAAAATACTCTATGAACAGCCATGGGTCTACATTTCCACTGAGGTATGAAAAAAATTTTTTATTATCTACACTTTATTAGAATGTTGGCACATCTATCCATGACGGCAAGTTCATGTCAACACTGAAACCACCAACAACTGGCAGATAATGAAACAAACCACTAAGTATTATTCACAAAACTGCAACTGATGTGCTTTTTAATGTTTGTTTGTTTATTTTTTTGTATAAGATGAGATGAGATGGGGGCGGCCATGGCTCAGATGGTCGAGCAGGTCATCTGGTAACCGAAGGCTTGGCGGTTCGATTCCCTGCTCTCTCCTGATCATGTGCCGTTGTGTCCTTGGGCAAGACACTTCACCCAGCTAGCCCATCCCTGTATGAATGTGTGCGTGAATGATGAACCTGTGATGAACTGGCGACTTGTCCAGGGCCCCCCCACCTTCGCCCTTGAGTATCTGGGATAGGCTCCAGTGACCCCCGTGACCCTGCAAAGGATAAAGCGGGTTTGGAAGATGAATGAATGAATGAATGAAAGAATGAGATTAGACATTTGATGCAGTTCCATTCGTGAGACCCTTTAAAAAGGTGACAGTCAAAATGGTTGTGAATGTTAATGTGTGTGTTACATCCCACTGTGAATCTGAGGATTGGTCACGAATCACAAGTTGAAATCATCACTTTTTTTTTTTTTTTTGGGGGGGGGGTTCTATATTTATCAGATTAGCAACTATTTCAACGCAAGTGACAAAAAATGAGTTTTTCCATCCTCAACCTAAACGATCCACAAAGGCTAACAGTGCATTGCTCTTAACCTTTCCCAGATGTGAGAGGCAGCAGGGGAGAGACAGAAAGAGAGAGAGAGGGACAGAGAGAGAGAGAGAGAGAGAGAGAGGAGGGTGTGGACAAACTAGGTGCAGCAATAAGATGGGGAAATAACGCTAAACAGAGAGATATAGTGGAGCAGTGGGAGAAGGACAGTATAGACGGGTGAGTAAGGAGGGGAAAGGGGCTGTCACTGCCTCCAGGGGTGAGGCAGGGGGGGCCAAAGGTGAGGGAGAGGGAGGTCTGGGCTGTCTGGGTGGTGGGACCACAGGGGAATGACAGCGTTATTAGGACGAGCATCTGACAGGAAATAAATACAGTGTGGGCAGAATGGCCGAGAGGCAGACAGCCAGACATTGTTGAAAACTACAATAAACTGCCTCGTATATGGGTTAAGAAAACTTGTCTCGGTTTGCTGCAGACATTAAGAAAATAATTCATTGCTTCCAGAGGGCGTTATGCAAAGAAACTTTACTTTATTTAATTCCTGAACTACACTTGACTCAATGCACTTGATTAAAATAGTGAGAGTTTGTCTTCCTATTAGCAAAAAAAAAAAAAAAAAGAAAAAGAAATAATTGAACACACCAGACATGACGTTGTGATTCCTGTTTTGTCAAGCCTTGCCTCGGACGTCCACCGTGTTGTTGTGTCTAAAGTTTGTTGTGGTGCGTTGATTAACAGATGGGGCAGGAAGACCACTGGATACCCCAGAAGCTGGAAGGGTCATCCATCCTCTCTGTCATTTGTAGAAAGGATATTTGAGAGGAAAAGAATGAGCGGCATTGGAGAACACAAAGAGACGACAGAGCGCTGACTTTGAAGAATCCCGTTGGTATATGTCACTGTCAAGGGTTTTTTTTTTTCAGACAGAGTGGAATCTGGACCCCTAAGCAACACAAACAAACAGCTGAAACACTCCGACACAAGCAAAGACCTGACCCGTGTGACGTTTTTTTTCTCAGCTCGGGACGTCCTTTTCGGTTACGATCCCTAATGGTTTCCAGTGAAAGTCAGAGGCAGGAAAACCTCACAAATAAAATAATGAGCAATGACAAATTCGCCGTGAAACTGCAGCGTTTATAACCGTCGCAATGTGAAGGTTGGAATGTCGACGATCTACGAGTCACTGTAGCGCTTCTTTAATGTGGTCGGAGCGTTCTGAATGACTCAAGTGAATGCGCCAACAAGCGACCCCGACCAGTAGATCGGGATCCAATATCATTTGTAATGTTTCCGGACCACTAACCAACAGAAACCACATGACTCTGATAATCATAAATGAACCAAACGGACAGAAGAGGCCATTAGATGAAAAAAAACAAAAAACATCACTTTCTAAACAGCTGCTAACTCTGCTCTTATGAATCACCTGTAAATGTTTATTCCGAGGTTTTAAACACTATATGAGTCATCAAAACAATGATAGAGTCATTCTTAAACTATTTCTGCTCTTTTTTATCTATTTACTCCATTGGAGTGTACATATTTATAAGATTTTATCCTGTAGTTTTTTTGTACATGCCTATATTTTCAGTATTTTGTGTGATATTTTGCTTTATCTAATCTAATATTTTTAGATAGTCTTTTTTGTTTTTGCTGCTAAACAGAAGAGGGCGGCTCCACTGATTTTCATTCTTCCTATGACAGTGACCATAAAGACCTACTGTATCGTCTGTTTCTATTTATAAGATTTATTTAGACAATTTGTCTCGTAAAATTGTTGACTAAACTGACAAACAGCATATATAGAAATAATGCAAAATAGCTTCTTGTCTCTCCTCATTGACTCCTATGGACAGGACTTCACCTTCTAATGTAAAAGGACGAAGCTTTTTCAACCTAATTATTAACACTCACACATACTGTAATTTATTAAGTTAATGCTACTGGTAAGCAGTAGCATATCTTATAAGGCCATGGGTGAAGAAATCAGGATTTAAAATATCTCGAAAAAAAATCAACAAGCAGTAATAGAGGAGGGGGGGGGGGATTTTGAGTCAATCCTTTTTGTCTCCTTACAGTTATTTCATCATGAGGTGTTTAACTGCAACTAAGCCATGTGTTGATATTTATTGAACTAGAATCTTCCTCTGTTTGGTTTAATGAGCCGTTTTCTTAGAAGGTATTCGTTCAGATGTTTGGGGGGGGGTTCAAAGAGCGGTGAATCCAAATCACTCGTCTGTTTGGATTCGAGATCTTTCTGTGTTTATGCTAAGACTAGTCTGGTTCCAAACCTCTGATTTGCCCGCACACAAACTCTAAATTTCTTTTTTTAAAGAATGTCTGGTGTTGCCTTGTCTCCCTATTGTAGCATAAACCTCCGAGTGTGTAAACTTGAAGATTCAGAGGGTGTGACTGCACATTTAATGGATAAATACACTTGCTTTGGGGCAGAAAACTTCATTCCCCGACGCAAAAAAAAAAAAAAGGTCAAGAAGTCACACACGTGTAGCAACCATGAAGTTACATCAACATCCATGAAAAATATACGTCCATTTTTATGCAACAGATCCAATATTTTCTTTGAATGTTTCCTCGAACATGTAATGTAAGTTGGTGCTTAACAAAACATAGGACTGTATCAGCCAAAGGGAGCGTGTGTCCAATCATCAACATTATCTTTAGCTATCTCAAAAGTAATATTATTCTGTAATTTTACTTTATTTTTTTTCTAAATGTGACCACCGTGTCGCTACGAAAAAACGAGATAATTCAATTTCCAGCAGGGCCTCAGTGCAGAGAGGCGTACTCTGCCCGGAGCGGATCTAGCGGGATCCCCCGCCAGGATGTAAAGATCACAGACCAACACAGTGTCTCCGCTAGGATCGCCACATGGCTCATGGTACACCCGCACTTGTCTTTCATAAGACCGTTTATGTCTTTACTGTACCTACAGTGGGTGGACGACAAAGATAATTTAACTTTCTTGTTCAACGTCTGAACGTCTGAAGGCTGAACCCCAAGTAAATGGACCCTGAGGTCCTTCTAAACCTTTACCACGTCCCAAATCTATTTAATGTGGATACAACATAAACATTCTTGAGTCTTGATAAGCCATTTGGGATATAAGTTATTGTGATTTTCATTATCCCTCAGTTCACTGCTGGGATTAAGCCATATGTTGTGAATGAGGTAAGACAATTATACCCCGCGCGATACTAAAGATTAGGGTTGTAGTGCTCCCAATAGGAGGTTAGACGTGCTGTGTAAACACATTACAAGGATTTTGGCCTTTGTAAAAACCTTAAACTGCTAAAACAAGCTGCTTTCTTTCAGCGTGTCTGAGAAAATGTATTTAAAGATAACACAAACATGACTAACAAACAGCCCTTTCAAAAGAAAGACCCCTGGAGTGTTTAGTTTGATTGGCCGTCTTTGTGATTGCAATCTGGCTGACATCCCAGGGAAACGTTCAGAGAGCGGGTTTATACGCTGTATATGGTCAGGTTAGAGGTTGCCTGTGTCATGTACAACAGAATTAGCACCCGTATAGACAGCCTTCCTTGAATTCTCAGCAGAATTGTTCAAAAAACACATTAAAAAATGGACGGCAGCTGTCAGATATCGTAGCGTAGGACGAATGTGACTGAGCGCAGAGCAACCCGGGCAGATGTTTTACATCTGGGCTCATTTTCATTAGCGTTGCTCAGAGTGAAGGGACAAATCGCTGGTGAATTGAGTCGGTTCAAGTTTTATTAACTTTATTTAGGACCTGGTGTAACAAAATGTATGCAGAGGGATCATAAAATAAAGAGATGAAAGCGTTCCTGTTTATCAAACGAGAAACAAATAATACTGCATCTAGAAAAACTAAAACATCATCTTATAAATTAAATGAATAGGAGTTTCTAAATAGTTGTGGTCCCTCAGCATAGTTCTTAAACTGTAAACCACTTTGTAAAAAAAAAATAAATAAACGCCAAATTAATTTTAAAAAATGTCCCATGGTATAAACACTATAAACGATCATTTAACCGCTCTGTGCAATTTTCTTTTCATTCAAGATTGAGTGCATTTGGGAAATTAAAAAATTTCAAGTAAAACAAAAAAAAAACCCAAAACAAAACAAAACAACAAAAACCAGTCAAGTCCAGCAAAGATCCTTCAGAACTTTGTAATAGAGTTGCAAATATTTTGACAGTGCGTGAGTTTAATGATGTCGGACTATCCTATTACTATTGGCATGCAAACTCTATACCTCTTGTCAGTGAACGCTCTGTTGCCTCGGGCTAAGCAGATATTACTTCAGGGAAAAGAATCTCATTCAGCGTGCAGGTAATACTGTGCGCGTCCTCAGAGACCGCTGTCTGCGATCTGGATTTGAACGGCCGTGTGCACTGCCCAGAGCAGAAGGGTTTTAACATGATTTTCTGGATGATGACAAAGGTATGTCTTCCTTGTAAGTGTGGCCTATTGTGGCAAAAAAAAAAAAAAAAAAAAGATGTAGTATATCTGTTTCACATTACTGCCCCTCCGAAGGTTTACCCTGCAACTCATTCAACTTACAGCTCCAATAATCAGATCCACATTTTGGCTGCGGGGAAGGATTTTTAAATTTTTTTGTTTGTTTTTTTTTTTTTTGTTGTCAGAGCAGCATACAGTTTACACTGTCAAATTGCGTAAATGATGTGTAGGTATCCGTCACTGTTTCAGGTTATACGTCTCATTTTTATGATTTTCGTAGCTTTGAATGGGGCCAACACATGTAGTCTATTTTAACATCACGTGAGGACAATGTGATGTTTGGAGTAGGAACTTACCACCGTGAGGAATATATATCACACACATAACAGCTGGGGTGTATGATAGATGTGTAGTGTGTAGTGAATGATGTGTAATATTTACACTGTTTATGGTATTGTTTACATTGATGTAATGGTTACACTGTTTATAGTAATGTTTACATTTATGTGCAATATTGCACTGTCCATCTTATTTATTTCTCATTTATATTGACTGTATGTGTTGTTCACCTTTGCACTGCAGACACTCATGGCTTTGGATTCACTTTCAATTTTCCATATTTATTTTGTGTTTCAGTTGCCAATCAATAGCATTTCGTTGCCAGATTCACTGTGTGTGTCTGTGTGATGACAAATAAAGGATGTTTAAGTCCAAGTCTGGAGTAAGAAAGATTCCACGTGAGCAGAAACTGCCAATGACCAACGTGTGCAGTTTATTGTCAATAACGTGAATGAGTGGTGTTCTTTTTTTGTCCAGCTTTTTGTTCAATTTTTGGACTCTGCGGGAAGCGGAGACACAAGTTCTTTTTGAAGTTTTCAAAGAGATCTTCCACAGATCAAATATCTACAGATTTCCTGAGGATCAGCGGTAGATGAGCTCCAGTAGTGATGGAATCAGACGGAAACACAAAGATCTCCTTAACATCTAACAGGCCAGGATGGCCCACGTGAAAAAAAAGAGATTTTCCTCAATCAGTTACATGGAAAATAAACCGTACGCTATATGCGCTGGTTTTTTTTTTTTTTAACCAGTGTAATGATTAGCATGTGGTGAAGGAGGGTGAAAACAAGAAGAACATAACGACAAAGAAAAAAAAAAATCTGTCGTCATATATGTTTGAGCCTCTTTTGGGTTATATAGATTTGTCGAGAGAGAAAAAAAATCTCTCCGGAGGGGAGTTAGAGATGCTTGGAAATGATATCATGATATAAGAAATGGAAAGCCTTTTCATTGTACATGTTCAAGCTCACATAGGGAGTGAAATGCTGACACGATCCAGATGCAGAGAAAGAGCAACTTGAAGCGAAAGCCTGTTTTAAACATTATTGATAGCTTAGAAATACCCCCGTTACAATAGGTAGAGGGGTCTCTCATACAGCTGATGATGATGATCATGATGATGATGATGATGATGATGAGTCCTTTCGGCTTTTTTCCCTTCTGGGGTCGCCACAGCAAATCCAATTTGTATATTTGATTTGGCAGGATTTTTTTTATGTCAAATGCCCTTCTTGACACAATCAGGCTTTAACCAGCACCATGAGATACTCGCCCCATTGTGGCTACAGTAGGAAGTAGCATGAAGGGTCTTGCCCAAGTACCCACACTGGATGCTCATCCCAGGAATCGAACCCAGGTCCCTTATGCACCGACGTGGTGCCTTGCCAAATGAGTTATCCAGCTTGGGTCTCTCATACAGCTGTGAGGTCAAACACATGAAAGAGCACATGACACAATGATCAAAAGTATACGACATGAGGGACCCGGGGTCTTTGATGCTCTGATCATCATGTACTTTGTGTGTGTGTGTGTGTGTTTGGGGGGGGGGGTGTACGTGGCGTGTGTGTGTGTGTGTGTGTACTGGGAGATTCAGACAACTGGGTGTCTATCGCACACGAGGAGGCTCCGATCAGCTGAGAGACCTGGGCGTTTGTTCTCCACTGTCTTTGTGTGTTTCCTCTGCGTTCACTCTGCTCTTTAATCCTTTTCCTGCGCCCCACCATTTTACAGCCCATGATGGTCCCTTGTGAGCTCCCGGTGCTCGAGATCATTGTACTTACCACAACAAAGAGAAAACATCCCACGTTTGTAAATGGGCTCCCGCCAGTTGGACAGGTTTCTCTAAACAAGCCTTTCAGCGGCGGGGAGAAGGAAGTCTGCGCGTCTGAATCTCAGCAGCCAACAGCGTGGGTTTCGGGGGCCAGAACGTGTGATCCAATCAAAGCTAATTAGATTTTCACAGCGTTTCACCGACTTGACACCTTCCTTCTCGGCTTTCTGATGCAAGGTCCTCTTGTGTGTCTGTTTACGTCCCGAGCACTAAGTGAGAGCCCGAAGATTTCGCATATAATCGCTGTGATTCTTTGCGAGCTTTATGGGATTTATTAATCAAAACATTGACTTGTTTCTTGTCCAAGTTTTTTTTTTTTTTTTTTTTCTTGGACGGTATTTCTTTATTGGTTTTTTTTTTTCCTTTATGGGAATTAACATGCAATTTCTAAGCCAGCCAGATGTTAAATGTTGAGGTTTCCTCTGTGGTTCGGACCTAATAGGCCTTAACAAAAAAAAAAGAAAAAAAAAAAGATAAGAACAAAAGAATTGTGTTATTTCCTTACTTCATCTCCGGAGTATAGCAGATAATCCTGAATAAAATATCAAATACAAATGAGGAGTTGTGTCCCAGGAAGACCAGTTGTTTTTTTTTTGCAGCACGTATCAAAATACAGCTTCATATTCTTTTAATAACAGTGGAAATATGCCCAGGTATTAAGGATAATTTGATCTGCAGCATCAGTGCCAGTAGAAAACCCCGCACAATAATCCAACCCTAACGGCAAATATCTACACAAAAACCGACAGATTTATTCCAGTAATCTGAAAGGGTTTGGAAGGAACCCTTAAAGGTCCAGTGAGTAAGATTTGAGTGGATTTACAGGGTTCTAATCGCATAAGTTATGCATGATTGTGTTTTCATTCATGTATAATCGCCTGAAAACAAGAACCGCTGTGTTTTTATTTGACCTTAGACTGAGGCGATCTACAGCCGGACTGGACCAGGGTTAGGGTTAATAGATTTCTTTATTGCAATAACATCCATTGTTATATAATAACAATACAAGTACAACATATATATCCCATTTGAGATGTAAACAAATTACTGTAATGATGATGTTGATGATGTAATACTGATGATGATGCAAAACTGTACAGTATTTACCGTACATAGTTTACTGTAACTGTAATTACTGTAATAATCTGTAAGATAATTAAATCCACAGTTCTCTGTGTTTTGGTGCATGTAAGGATCATGGGAAGCCAAGTCAAGTCAGTTTTATTTCTAAACACATTTAAAAACAACAGACGTTGACCAAAGTGCTGTACAGAGTCAAGATACAATTTAAGATAAAATAAAAAAATGTAAAATCAAGTAAAATCAAATTAAAACAAATAGGAATACCAAAAATGTCAAAAACTCAGTCTGGTTTAAAAGCCAAAGAATAAAAAAAAATTTTTTTTTAAACGGGTTTTGGGAAAGGGAAGAGGTGAATCAAACCTGAAATCAGTGGAAAAAAACAATGTTCACAGATTGATCTTCATGAAATGGATGAGAGGTTATCAGTCAATGACGGACTGTAATCATAGTTGATGACTCAGAGTTACTGAAACATGTGACGCTGTTCAGCAAACAACTGTATACCTCTATTAAATGTTGATATAAGTTGTAAACGGAAAGAATTAAACATGTGGGTGGACTTTTATTTCACCAAAAAAAAAAAAAAATCTGTTCCTGGGAGAAAAAAAAAAAGAAGCAGCTCTTCTTTCATTCCTGCTCTTGGTCCTGTGTTTGCCAGCGATGGAATTTTCCTGAAGAGTTTGCCTTGTGTTTGACTTCCCAGTCCTTATACATGGCGGGTGAATAGTAGATGGAAGGACTTCAGGTTTGCTGCTTTTTCTTTTTTTTTTCTTCTTCTTCAGCGTCCCCTCTTTTGTTGCATCATGTCTCTTTCTGCCAGTGAATGTCCACTAATTAAGCCCCATGCATAAAGACTGGAGAAACTCTTGACTGATTGCCCTTCACTGTACGACTCCTTCTCACCATGGCGAAGCAGACCGGACACACACACACACACACACACACACACACACAAAGTAGTTTTTTTTACATTCTCATTCAGGGGGATAAGATGTATTGGACACGGTGTTAAAATTCAACAATAAGAGGGTAGTAAAAAAAATAGGGGGAAGAGGAGGACTCAAGTTGTTTCCGTGAATGACCCCCAACTGGGAAATAAAGTTTGCAAGGGACAAAGATCATGTACTCATCAAGGGAGGGAGACCACATAACATGTCTCGCTGGTGGAAAAGAGGGAGGGGGTGGGGGGGGTTGTAATGTCTGGAGAGCATTTGTGGAATGAATTCAATTATTTATACCGATCTATCAGTCTCTAAATGATTCACTTCAGCTATGTTTTATTATTTAACCCCGGGTGCTTGAATGAAAGGTGCCTTGAATGCCCCCTGCTGGGCTCCAGCTGTCTAAGACAAACGCACGACAGATACTCAGCTATGTTCTTTATCTACCCTGTACTATACACATTTGCACTGTTTTCAGTCATTGAACGTGTCAGAGGAAAAGGCGACGGGGCTAATGAGGGGAGAGAAAGTTCTGCGGTGAACTTCGTGACACCAGAGTACTTTACAACCCAGGTGTGGCTCACATAAAGAGGAAAGGTTCAAACCTGCAAGAAATGTGCACCTCACACTTTTTTTGTGTCCCGTGGGAAAACAGGTGAGGGTTCATTTTTGTTTTGTTTTATTTATTTATTTTTTTTGGCAAACCACATGTTCCCATTCACTGGAGGCTTCGGCATAAAGTGCAACAGAGTGGTTTTATTTATTTGTATTTTTTTTTATTTATTTATTTACTTAAATTTTTTATTTACTTATTTTTATTTACTAATTTACTTAAATTTGTATTTACTTATTTTTATTTATTTATTTACTTACATTTTTTATTTATTTCTTTATTGATTTTTATTTATTTATTTCAGAATCTCAGCCTCTGAAAATCCTGTAAAACTCATTGTCCACCAGAGCCTTTGGTTGACAACAGGCTTAGATTCAGCTGAAACAAACAGTACCGTGAGAGTGTGTGACGTACGCATAAGATAAGAAGTGCTAACGTGGTGGAAAACCATTTGATTTTTGCAAAAGAGTTTGACGTGGATTCCTATGTCATACAAAAGAGGGGGAAAGAAAGGCCCAGTTGGAGACAACAGGGAAAACGTGCTCCAGACTTTGCACACCAGAGTGATGTGACATGTTTGATTCAACAAGTGACGTCAGGTCTGATGGAGATTGGTCAAATCTGGGATCATGAACCTGACTAGACACTCACGCCCAGACATGAAACAGGACAAAAATATAAATCAACAAAAAAAAGTGAAATGCATGAAAAAAAAATATAACACTTCCTTGAACGTAGACGGTAACTTCATAAGTCTACCTGTCGACAGCCCTTTAGTGCAGGAAAAAAAAAAGAAAAAGTGGACTCAGTTGACTCGAAACCATCTGGTCTATGTGAATGCCGCTGCAGGCGCCATGGCAACTTCCACACGGAGGAAGTTGAGAGGGGTAACTCAACGGGGCTGCGCTTCACAAATCAGCCCGGCATGAGACAGACCTTTATCATGTTAAAACATCCTTCAAGAAACATGCAAGAATCAATTGGTGGGACTTTTTTTCCTTTTTTTTTTTTTTTTTTTTAAAGTTGCTCCTGCAGGTGAAACACTTTTATTGAGAACACATGATGTTGCTACAAAGGCAGACTTTTTCATCTGCGGTCGAGGTTTTTTTTTTTTTTTTTTTTTTTTTTCCTCGACTATTAATGCAGAGTTTCAGAGTTTATACACTTTGTTACTGTGACTAATGTGTTTAATATCTGGTGGACACACTTCTCTGGTCGGCACCACACACACACACACAGACACAAACACAGACACACACACACACACACACACACACGGTGCATTCACTGCCCTGGTTTTTCTTCTTATTCTTTTGTTCTTATTCTATTATTCACCATAAAACCCCACGTGTGCGAGCTTTGGAACTTTCCACCTGCCGTCAGATAAACACACACTCAGGCTTGCGTTCAGGTTTGTGTCTTTCTGTTTGTGAAAAAAAGATTGGGTTTTTTTTTTTCCATCCTTTTTGCTTTTCTCAGAATTTGAGAAGTAGAAGCAAAGGAATTGTTTTTGTGATGGATTCCCGCTGTAAATATCATCCATCTCAACCGCTCACAGTGCAGTCCGACTCTTTTGTATTCTTTCCTTTTCCCGCTGTGATTCTGAAAGTACACTGAGGAAGAATTACAGGCGTTATATGTACGGTTTTTAAAAGTCTGTCTCTAATCTTCACATTTCATCAATGACCATTATCTGACATTCCATTCATTTTGGACAGAAATGTCCTTCTAAAGCTGGAATGCCAAAACTCATTTTAGTTCAGGGGCCAATATGATCTAAAAAGCAATGATAGATAGATAGATAGATAGATAGATAGATAGATAGATAGATAGATAGATAGATAGATAGATAGATAGATAG
>JAPTHA010000017.1:9156814-9168335 GCA_029814585.1 Gymnapogon annona | reverse complement strand
AAAAGGCAGAATTTTTCATCTGCGTTCTTGTTTTTTTTTTTTTTTTTTTTTTTTTTTCCTTGTGACTGAAGCGGCTTCCTTGTTGCTATCCACTGGGGGTGACCCTTCGTTTTTAAAGGTCAGGCAAACACAACTCGGCCCGAGGAGACTGGACCTCAGGAGGCACAGCACCAGTTTCCAAACTAAAACAAAAACAGCATCCTAGTGGGCAGAAAAAAAATGCAAAAAGGAGAGTACAAAATGTTTTCAAACATCTGAAGAGGGCCACTCAGCAGCCAAGGAGCTATTGTATGACAGGCAACGCAACCTGCATGGAAATTGAACAGACTCAGAGGGCCGCCCGTCATCCATAAAGCACATATGGAAGAAACACAGATTCATGGGAGGATGTGTTGGAGGTTATGCATGTGTGTGGGTGTGTGTATGTGAGAGAGAGAGAGAGAGAGAGAGAGAGAGAGAAAGCGAGATGCGAGGATAGAAGCCGACACTCTCGACGAGCCAAGCAGAGGAAAAATGGGGGATAAGAGGCTCTTCAAAGAGCAGTGAATTTGTTAAAGAAGCCAGTGCCATTTAGCACGTACGCCCCACTCGCCCAAATAAGTACGGGGAGGGTAGCGAGTGAGAAGGCAGAAAAAAAATAAAATTAAAGAGGTTGGAGGGGAGGCGGGAGGGTAGGGGAGGGGGTGTTGGCTCTGGCTCGTTGATACTTTTATGGGTGAAGAGACCCGACATCAAAACGAGCAGGAGAGAGATCACGAACGGACCTGGAACCTCGACTCGACTGTCTGGTTGATGAAACCTGCGTGTCTACTTTCCACCTGTCAAGTTTTCGCAAAGCTTATTTCTTCTCACCTCATTTTGCCAGCAGTGGGGGCTTTTAACCAAACTCATTCCCTTGAAATGGGCTAATTGTGTTCAGTTGACTTCCTTGGATGCAACAGCCCCTTACAAGTTAATCACCCAGGAAAGCCTCTTAGTGACAGCTACGCCTTAATTGCATACCAGACTGTGCCCATCAATTTGGATGGCAGCAAATCCAGACATTCCATCTGCATGGGAATGAGATATTCTGTCCAAAACAATCGACTCTCGGGGAGGAGGGAAAAAAAATCGTTATCTAAAAGAAACATACAGCACAGAAAATGTATAGGGGTCATTTAGATTTAAAGCTATACCGCTTTAATTTCAACTGATCAGATCCCACGGTTTTGGCTGTTGTGACCCCCCTCGCAGGTCTCTTTGTGCTCAGGCCCTTCAACGCAGGCTATCACCAGGGGCCCTCCAGTGCTCAGCAGAACATGAAGGGCAAAACAAACTGACCGGTATGACAATAAAAGGGGAATGCAGTAGGGTGGGTGGGTGGGTGAGTGGGTGGGTTTAGATTTGCGTTTTTTTGTGTGAGGTGACCGTGCCCACTCATCTTTGCTTCTGCGGCCTTAGCTCATCTGGTCGCTCCATGCTGGGTTTTAGCAGTTTATCCAGGGAAGCGGGTGAAAACGCTAACCTTTTCCACACAGCAATAACTTCCCACCACGACAGCGAACCAACATTGCCTCAGTGTCCCCCAGCGCTCGCTGTGAAAATGTCAGACGAGTTCTTTTCATCTGAGGGAAATCCTATCTGATTTACTCTACCCCCCTTCTTCCTCAGCTGAGGCGCCTGTTTGTACAGGGCCATGTTTCATTTGAATATCAAAGCCTCGGAGAAGGTGGCCAGACACTTTAAACACCATTTTTGGGGGGTTTCACTCAAGAAACGAGACTGCTTAAGTGTCCTCGACGAAGGCACCTGATCACGGAGACAATGTGTTCTTTGTGGCGGTACGGTGACGCTAATTTCTGTCTGTGTGCACTCTGCTCAATGGACGAGACCATCGCAGACGTGAACATTTGCATTTGAGTGCGCGGCTCCTTTAGCTCGCGCACAGATGATGGAATTGGAGAAATAGTTCACATTTTTTGGACACGAACCCAAGTAACCAATCACATCTTAAGGACACGCTGAACACGCTCCCGCAATATGAACATGTTCACCATCAACTTAAATGCACAAAGGCAGCCCTGGACGTATGTGACAGGAACCTTGATGCTATTTCTGCACTTTTAACAACTTCACATAAAAATCACCGACTAATAAATATGAAAAGAATTGTTATTTTAGACATTCTGAGAACAGTTTTTGTGGTCTCCTCTTTGTCATGTTTGAGCTGTTGAAAAGCTGTCGTCTTCACTTTGAGCGGAGATCGGTAACAGAGATCAGAGAAACAATCCCTCGTCCCATTTAATTTGACTCAAACTAAACGTCCAGGATGTGAACCGTTTCACGTCCCGTCATTGTTTTAAATCAAAGGCACTTTTGCCGAAATGATCAGTCTAAAGACAGACATCAAAAATACTTTGTGAATGTGTCAGATTTCTGTCACCAATCAACTTTTTTCGGAGGATGATTCCATAAATTAGTGAAGAGTGCATCTCACTAGAGATTCATTCAATGTTAATGCTGTAATAAAGTTAGAAATTTAATCTTTCAGGTCTACGGATTTATTACATTTATGCAGCTTTCCTTTTTGTTGGCTTTATGTGCACAATAAATAAGCAAGTAAATAATTAAGTCCCATATAAATTCATTCATCTTCCAAACCCACTGCATCCTTTGCAGGGTTGCGGGGGTCACTGGAGCCCATATAAATTAGGTAGTATTATAATTATCTTCAAGTTGAATTTTATTTACTTATTTAAGAAAATAGTTTAAATGAGTTTATAAAACAACAGGATCTAAGCCTGTATTTTTTTTATTTAAACATGTGAAACAATTAATATACTAATCAATTAATACAGTGCCATATACAATAAACATGTTTTAAATTAATATACTAATCAATTAATACAGTGCCATATACAATAACCGTGTTTTTAAATTAATATACCAATCAATTAATACAGTGCCATATACGATAACCAAGATGTTTAAATGCTGTTTTCATTGAAACAGCCATATGAATGAGGTATATTGTGAACCTGTCAATTCGCATATGTTGTTCACTCAGTTTATTCGCTTACTGTAAGGAATGCCTTCTGTAAGCCGATTCTATCTTTCAGCTTCCCTGCTTTCTTTCCAAACAGATTAACTTGTGAGATAGATCCTGCAAAATAGCATAACAACTGGACAATGGTGTAGTGTTCTCACGATAACACTAGATGAGACATCAAACTCCTTATCTGGTCTGAGTCTGTTTATCTGTGTCCAAACAATCTACCTATATCATTTGGTTTCTGCAACAAAAGTTCTGGTATGTTCCTACACTCCTGATGCCTGTCATAGCTACAGCGCTTCCATGTGATGAACCCGACATGAAGAGAGGAATCTGTGACTTGATCTCTGATGTGAACTCTTGAGAATTTTAATGTGAGAATGAAACTCGGTTTGGGATGGAAGAACATGGCAGTCGTTCATGCGGTTGGATTTCTTTTTCTTCACAAATTTGACAAGAAGTACAGAGTACATCTGGTTATCGTCTTTACTTTTTAGACTGAAATTCCCTTGGACTTAAAAAGTCTTCTGGCTTGATCTGACTGCTATTGTTATTTTGTCTCGTCATAATTATATTTTATTTGGCCTCGACAGCAGGTTGCCTGCATTGCTTTATTTCTCTTGTTTAGTTTAGTTTTGTAAGTAATTGCAGACGTGTTAGATTTAGGTATTGGCTTATGAAATGTCATCCATCGAGACAGAGACTTGTGTACTTCATCATTAATACATTGGGTTTTGAGAAAGGAATTTACTTTGGATATTAAGTCAAGAAGAGTCAAGAATCGTTATTGTCATTATGCCAGGCACAACAAAATTTTGTTGAAGAGCTCTCGGCTTAAGGCAAACAGACACATACAATATATTAAAAAATAAAATAAAAATAAATACATAAACAAATAAAACACAAAATATATGGCATGATATGGCATTTTTAAAAGTTAGAATAAATAAATAAATGAATAAATAAATACATAAATAAATAAATAATAAAATCAACTTTTCCACAGACACAAAGAAGGCAATTTAAGATCACTTGTGATATCTGCTTTGTGTGATTGAGACTGTCCTGAAATGTTCTGTGCTAAAGATTCAGTTACACGGCTTTACCAACAGTGTCGCTGTTTTGAGCCTATTTTTGTATTCTCGCGAGATTACCATACAGGAAGTGTAGAAGGTCAAAAATTAGACATGGCGGCACGCAGTATGTTGAGGTCTGTGTGGACCTCGCTTTCGAGTTTAAAATTGGGCCCTACGGCCTCTAACGTTTGTAGTCTGCAGAGGATAAATGCTCCCCAGCTTTCGGCTTTAACCATACAGAGTAGAGGGATCCGTGAAGGTAAGTCTTCTCCGAAAATTTGACGATTTTATCTGCTAACGTTAGGTCAGGTAGCTAAGTTAGCATGGACGGAGCCACACTAGATAGAGAAAAGGCATGCAAGAAAAGGTAAAACGTTCAGAGCAACCTTATGTCCGATTACTACACAAAAGGGAATGCAATGTTTTATATTAACGATATATTATGACTAAGGCTCTTTACGCTGTAAAGTCTTTATGATTTGTCAGGGATTTGCAATAAAACTGTTGCTGCATCATTTTTGTGACTGATAAAACACCTGATTTTAGCCGTTTCTCTTTTCTAGTGGTGGAGAAGAGAGAGGGTAAAACTACAATTGTAAGTACAAACTAGATTCCCTATTGTCAGAGTCTATGCATTGTGGATTTAGCTATGAGATCCAGATTTAGTAGCTTTGTGTCGTAAGCATTCTTTTTCCCCCCATTCTCTCAACATGCCAATAAAGATGACCATTGGTTCGTGTTTTACATTCTTCATGTAAATAGTCTGGATATAATGTGCTTCTGAATTAAGTGTACAATGAATCTGTAGCATTTGCTATACATTGTTTGTGTACTACCAACAAAGTTCAAGGACTAATAAGAAGCTATTATGTGTTGATCTGTTTTTAATCCTCTTATTAAATGCCTTTTTTCCTGTGCATATGGCATTAAAGTTTACTTTAAAATCAAAGGCAGTAAACACAGAAGTCCACTTAAGAGGCAATTATTGAATGATAAATTAAGCCTCGTAAGGCGTAGGCATATCTGCATGTAAAATGTCATAAGTGTTCCTCCTCAGGAACAGATTATGCCACAAGGTGATACTGTGACACGTGCCTCTGTAGGGTAGTTACATGTGTATGGATGCAGTTCAGTATGGCCCAGCAATAAATATAATTCCATTGCTGTTGGTAAATTTAAGATGGTACTCACAGGACCGGCAGATATGAGAGGATGCTCTTTTAGTAATTTTGCACTTTTATATTTTTCTATATTTACACTGTGTTGTTAGTTGCCAATATTTCGTTGCCAGATCCACTGTGTGTGTCTGTGTGATGACAAATAAAGGAAGTCTAAGTCTAGAACCAACAAACTGCATAATACATTCAACCAATCACAATCTAAAATCACTTACATCCTGCGTATGCATATTTTCACAGTAATAAACCACTACACTTGTGTTACCAGCATAACTTTCGCCATGTCACAGTACTAATCGGATTAATGTTTGTCAGATTGAAGGCAAGACAGTGGAAACTCCACCAGCACCCGAGCCTCCAAACCCTGCAGCCAAGTGCCCTATCTACAGATGGAACTTGCAACACAAGTACAACTATACGGTGACTATACGAACAAGCATGAAGTTAGTGAAAATAAAACAGAACGTCTTTTTTGGGAGGCGTGGGTTCTAATGCAGTGTTATTCCTTTCAGGACGTGTTGTTGCTCAGTCAGTTCATCAGGTCAGATGGAGGGATGTTGCCCCGGAGGATCACAGGTCTTTGTGCAGAAGAACATTTTAAGATTGCTGTTTGTGTCCAGATGGCGCATAGAGCAGGTGTGTTATTTGTGTGTTGTCCTCCTTTGTTCACCATCCCCACTAACTTCAGTCAAAATAAACACAAAGTCTATTCTGTTTCCAAGGTCTGCTCCCTGACCACAGACCCAAACTTCCAGAGGGACATGTCCCAAAGCCCAAACCCAAGTTCAACAGGTGCGTTTCTACATCTCCCTCTGCTGTCTATTGGTGGTCAGTGATTGGCGGTTTTAAGTCATTTTAATAAGAATGCTTTTTGCTGTACAGATACCTGACACGGTGGTCTATCGATTCTGTCAAACCCATCTATAAACCTGGGCTCAAGTGGTGTAAGAAGCGCATGGCTGTCGGCCACCCGGCACTGAAGAACAACGTGAGATACTCCCCCAAACCACTTTATATAAAGCACTAGAGGCAAAAGGCCTGACCAATCAGAAGAGGATAAGTGGAGCCATTCTGCTGGGACAATTCTTAGTGGATTTTCACCTAAGCCAATCTTCCAAATACATGCATCTGGATTTACACTGACTGTTGTTATACTGCCCTGGGAAAAGAGCTGAGAGCTTTATCCATCTGTATTTATTTTACCTTTTGTTTATGAAGCTGCGTCATGTTTGTAATGGATCATCCTCAGCCCCACCCACAGTCATTTATTCTGTGACTGTTGGCTTTCAGAAAGCCCTTGAAGTGAACTCACTGACAAGTTAATGTGAACAACTGGGTCAGTATTACACTTTCAAAGTAGGTGGTATGTTGACTCTGTATACTCAAGGCAACACAGATGTGCAAATAAAATGTGTCCATTTGCTCGGCCTCTCATCGTGTGTTTACTGCATAGAAGTAGCTTTTGTGCATGTGATAAAGACCGGAGGGAAAGTCACAAAAGTTTTCCTGCTTTTATATACTTTATTTCTCAATAATCCGAGCCTAAATCTCAAAATATTGTGTATAAAGCAAATTAGCTTAACTTGGCTCAATCAACTGTGTTTTATTTATATAGCGCCAAATCATGATGATGAGTCCTTTCAGCTTTTTCCCTTCCGGGCTCGACACAGCGAATCCAATTTGCGTATTTGATTTGGCAGGAGTTTTTATGTCAGGCGCCCTTCCTGACGCAACCGGGCTTTAACCGGCACAAAGAGATACACGCCCCTTAAATCATAATACAACTAATCTCATGATCTAACTAATCTCACAGATAGCGTAACCAGACTCATGGGGATTTATAGGATCCTCCTGTAGCAAACACTTGTTTTCTTTATAGCATGAAGGGAAGGTCCAGATTCTTTGTCCCGTCACCAACGTAGATGTATCCGTGCTGTGGCGTCATCGGTACGTGGTAGAAGGACAGACCGAGCCACAAGAGGCTGCGAATCACACACACTTTGCTGGCACTCTCAAACTGAAGGCTCCATGACCCTGCGCACAAACACACAAGACTCTTGTTAGTCCAGCCAATCAAGTCAAACTATAAGTTCCATTTATCTAAGGAGGAAGCCAGATCCTCATCCACAGACTGTATTTCTCTGCTTCCATATTAGGTCGTCCGCGCTTTACACAGCTGTCTTCTGCTGGATTTAATCTAAACCGAGGAGCAAACAATTTCATGCAGATTGTGGCCATGTCGTGTTGCGCACAGCTTTGTAACATTTGGGAATCATTCCACCCTGACTATTCCTGCAGTAAATGACCTTTTTACTCTTGATGTCAACAGTACTATTTGTTGGTCGGATTGCATGTGACCGTGAACATAAAATCCCAAGGAAATGAGAACAAAAACTCAAACCTGGCCCAAAAAAATGGCTCAAGTTTGATGGATTTCTTCCCGCGCAGGAGGGAATCGCATTAATTTACTGCTTTGCTGAACATTTAAGACAAATTGTGACTAAGAAAACCTGACATCATAGTTGTTTATGTGTAACACTGTCTTGTGCAGTGTTTGCAACTGAGTTTTGGGTTCATACGTGTAAATCCATAAATCACTAGGTGGAAACAGTTTGCAGGATTTTTTTTTTTTTTCGTGTCGAAGGGATGGAATGCGTAAGTCAGGATCCCAGTGGAAAGCACCTGTCTTTTGGTGGAGATAACATCATACCACGAGTTCCCCCGTGCCTCGTTTTGGGAAAATGTTAAAGTCCCATTTCTTTCGGCAAGAGCGGCGAGCGAGGCGTTGAGACAGCTGCGTACTGTCTGCTGCGGCGATGACACCGCTGACAGCCGCATCAGCTCAGAGAACACACACAAACATATACAGTACACATGTGCAGCCCTCTTAAATCAAACCCCCGGTGCGTGTTGTGGTCATAGGCGCTACGTTTTTTTTTTTTGTTTTTTTTTCTTCCTCCTGAGCACATACAGTTTCCTCTGTTCGCCACAGCCCGGGGTGCTCACTTCTCCCAACACATGTGAGATTGTTCCCAAAGCAGGAGCTACAGTTTCAACCTTCTGAGATTCTAATCCGAAAGGCTTACGGCTCGAATTATTTAATGCTTTTTAGAAATTCTACGGAATGTTGTTTAGAAAATTCCCCAACGGCTAAAACGTCAGTGATTAAATAGCTCCAGTTTGTTTCTTTTTTTACATCACTCTTTTCCTTTAGATTTCCTTTTCCATGTTACTGTGGAGCATATTCTCCAAAAAAAAAAAAAAACTTCATGTGTAGGTTGGTATGACATCAGAGGGTTTATATATTCATTTTTACCAACAGTGTCTCGCCAAAACCAAAAAGTTTCAGCTGAAATGATTTGGTTGGTTATCATCCTTTGAAAAGAAATGTGCTGACTCTCATTCAGTTAAATCTCCATCATGGCTTGAATGAAATCACACTTCATTTGGTTCTAATCTAGCGCAATAGCTGGAACACCCTGACATAAATAACCTCACACTGTGGTTCTGGCACTGTATTATACCTCTATACTAGATTTCCTTTCCTTATTTTTTTTTTTTTTTTTGGCTTTCTCCAACATTGACGGTAAAAAGGAATTAAATCTGATATGGTTTTTCCAGTGAGCTATACACACTTGCCACACAGTACAATGCAGTATAATGGCATGTGCTGATACTGAGCCAGTTGGTTTTTTAGGTACCTTTAGGGATGTCATCACTGAGTGCATCCATGAAGTCAATGCATGGGTTCAGATCAGCCATCTCCAGAATGGATTTCTTCTTCAGATTCTTTTGTTCAGTGAAATGTAGGAAATTGTTCAGCTTTGACGTTTCTGAGGTAGAAAGTCCTGAGAAAGAATGCAAAAAAAAAATAAAAATAAGATGAATCAAAGGCAGCAATTATGCAACGTCACTGAAGTAATAAATAGTAAATGGATTTCACATATGGATTGCGCTTTTCTACACATGTACACATTCACCCATACATTCACACACTAGTGGGCTGCTGCTGCCGCCATGCAAGGCGTTGCCAGGCTCCACTGGGAGCAACTTAGGGTTTAGTGACTTGCTCAAGGACACTTCAACATGTGGCCAGTCAGAGCCAGGATTCGAACCGCCGACCTTTCAGCCATTGGACGACCCGCTCTACCAACTGAGCCCCAGCTGCCCACCCCATCATGTATTAATGAATTCACTAATACGTTAATGAATTCATTGTGGGCAGGTACTTCCACGTGCATCAGCAAAATGACAATACTTCTCAATGAAGCACAGACACACACACACACACAGTATACATGTATATTTACCACCAAAGCTACGGTTCATCTGGACAAACCCATGAGAAGTCTTGATGAAGGCGCCGCGCGGCACCACAGACACTTCCACATCAATCTTATTAACCGTCACTGCCAGCCTCCTTTCCTCGTTCACCTTAGTCTGTAACAAAGTATAATAGACTTAGACTTAGACATCCTTTATTGTCATTGCACAGACCCACACAGTGGCTCTGTGCATTCTCTTACTCTTCCAGATGACCATCGTTTTCAATGCTTTACATAGTGTAATTCCCACATATCGACACGGCGTCTCAAAAGAGAGCCTGAGTGATGCACAAGTGTTTGATCATTCCAACTTTACTGGAACATACAAACCTCATGTTGACCGGGGAATTTGGCGTAATATTGTGTACGAGATCACTTCTTTATATTTAGTCAAGTCAACTTTATTATCAGATGTGCCATACAAATATAGCATGAAGGAATTTCGGTCCTCAAGGACACACAGTGCGAACAGGCAGAAAGAGAAGTAAAAAAAAAGAAAAAGAAACTACAATGGATAAAAAAACTCATGATTGCAAAAACATAAATAAGTGGTAATACCTAATAAATGGTCCAAGGCACTTAGACTAGACTTCGACTTACACTTAGACTTCCTTTATTGTCATTACACAGACAAACAATGAATCTGGTAACGGAATGTCATAGATTGTCAGCTGATAAGACAAATAAATATGGAAAATAGAAAATTGCACAGTTGCTGAAATTAATCCATAGCCATGAGTGTCTGCAGTGTAAATATGACAACACACACAGTCAATACAAATAAGAAATAAATAAGATGGTTAATGTAACAATGTAAAAAGTACTATAAACAGTGAAAATACTGCACATCAGTGTAAACAGTACTATAAACAGGATTATAAATAGTACTATAAATAGTGAAGGTACCACATATCAATGCACTTGAGAATATACCAGTACAATAAAATGCAAAGGGTCAGTGAAAGTGAAATGTACAGTTCCTGAGTTTAATTTTTGTGTGTGTGTGTGTGCGTGCGTGCGTGCGTGTGCAGGGTACGGATGGGGGAGGAGCGGGAGAGCAAGGAGGGAGTGGAGTATTTGTATTTATATTTCAAAGGAATCATTTTAATAATTTTAAGTCCAACATTATCGGCCACGTGGGTGTGTCCCACAGCATCACTCACCACGACCTGCTCCCTTTCATCTTCCTCTCCCTCCACTTCCCCCACTAACTCAAAATGCTCGTACACGTATGAAGGATCACCGATAAATCGACCGGCGGCAGCTGTGTCGACCTCTTCCACCATGGAGTCGGTGATTGAAGGGAGCAAGTACCAGTCTATGCAGTTGAAGCTGACGAGAAGGAAAATAACATTAGTGGGAAAACGAATAAAATAATAATAAAAACACACACACACACACACACACACACACATAGTACAGAGTTGGTGTGAAGTGAATACAATTAACCACCACCTATATAGATATTTTCGATCGTTCATCTCGTCGTCTCCTCTCCCCTGGGCGATGAAATAATCGTTCTTCAAAGTTAATATTTTGCCCCAAAACATAACCCTGCGGAACTTGTAGTTTTTCTTAAGGATGACTAAAGACGTCTGCAGAGCGGCTCTCTTCTCGAGGCTTACAGTGTGTCCGCAGCCGGAAACAAGATCCAAAGAATAATACAACGAATCCGAGTCCATTGTTTATATATATAGTTAAAAAAAACCCGGACGTATTTACGTAAAAAGATTGTGGAAAAAATAAGGTAACGTGGGTAGCTAATGTAGCAGCTAAAGCTCACTCGGACGTTTGTTTGGTTGCTAACGACAACAAGCGTGGTCCGCCTGTCGTCATAGCAACGGTTCGGCTTAGACGTTTTAGACTTAGGCTTCCTTTATTGTCATTACACAGACACACACAATGAATCTG
>JAPTHA010000017.1:9143019-9154420 GCA_029814585.1 Gymnapogon annona | reverse complement strand
ATGCAGACAGAAAGCTAATGTTACAAAGGGCAGCAAAAAGATAACAAATCTGGACATCAAAACACTACTAAAGTAAAAGGTGCACATTTTTAAGGGTAACTTAGTGGCTTATAGCTGCTGGGTAGCTCAGTTGGTACATAGGGGATACCGGGTTCGATCCCTGGTAAGAGTGTTCAGTGGGTTGCGTCAGGAAGGGCATCCGGTGTAAAAACTCCTGCCAAATCAAATAAGTGAATTGGATTCGCTGCGGCAACCCTGAAAGGGAAAAGGCTGAAAGAAATCATCATCAGTGGCTTATGACTTGACTTGGCTCATGTTCAATTTCATAGGATTGAAATAATTTTAATAGGATTTACTGCAAAGAAATTAGAAAGAAAAGCTACATTGTTAGTTAAAAAGGCTGAGGCTTTAAGAAATTATTTGCTCACATTTGAAAATGTCCAAGATCAAGGATATTTTGGAGAGAGGGATAAGTATAACTCTGTGCAACATCATTTTACCAGTTGGATCACACTTGTTTTTTTAATCCACATAATTCCTCGTGGTTAGTTCACCATCTTTCTGTGATTTCATTCATTCATTCATCTTCCAAACTCACTTGATCCTTTGCAGGGTCGCGGGGGTCACTGGAGTCTATCCCAGCTGCTTCTGTCCCATAAATGAAGGCCTCTTAGTGGTTTTCTCTTTTCCATTCTGTCCTGTGCTGGTCTCATTCATGCGTCATTGTATGTATATCATAAAATATCTTTCTACAGTTTCCTTCAAATCTCAATTATCTCTTATCTTTCAGAGCCAACGTGTCTGAAATGAACTTTTTTTTTGGGAAAATGCTGGCAAAGAGTTCTTTCATGAGTGTTTGGGCTTATTAAAACAGAGTGGCACTATCGCAGGTTTCTCTGTGTAGTGTCACGTGCAAATCCTGTCGAAAAGACACTAAATGAGCATTGGTTGTTGGGTTTGTCCTGGCTCTGATCCAACTGCCTACGCCAGTAAAAGCAATGCGTGACACTGGCTGAAGTTTCACTAAAAACACAACTGGCTGCCATCCAACAAATGATTTTGGACAGTTCGGCTGCCTAGGATTGATCTCGCACTTGATTGTGCTATTTTCATCATCACACACTGCTTCAAAGTCTTATCTTGCACTTTGCTCCCTCCTACTAGATACTTGACCCTTTAATCCTAGCGTGCGCTTGAATTAAAAGTTGACTAATAACAGCATCTCCACTAAATAACAATAATCTTTGACGCGATTGAAATGGCTAACAACAGAAAAGGCACACAATGCAGGTTTTTAATTTTAATATCCATTCATTCCCATGCTCGCCTGTTCCCATACCACGTTGCATTTCCAGAACTCTGTGTGTTGGCTGTAATTGTCCAAACAAAAGAGCCTCGGTCTGGAGTCACATGTTTCGTCAGCAGTGGTGATTTCAGCTGCCTGGCCCTCTGCCCCTCTGGCTAATGTAGTCCACCAACAGAGGGAGGGAGGGAGGGAGAGTGGGGTGACTTTTCCTACAGAGTACCCCACACAGAAGAGAACAAACAAGGGACAGCCCCTTCGCCAACCCACTCACTCAGGCACACAGACAAACACACTTTAAGCTTTTTTCTGCTCAGGATGGCACCTCATTAGAGTTGGCAGTGTAGGTGGAAGTTTTTGGGGGTTGGAGTAGGACACACACACCCCACTCCAACGTCTTCTTTCCCAATTGGCCGGGAAGGAAGTAAGACTTGGAATGCTACCATCAGCGGTCTGTTTCTGGTCGCCTGGTCTTGCTGCTCTGGGAAACTCACCTCCCAGGCGACCAGCGTTGCCACGGCACTAATCCTGATGGACAAAAGATGGGAGTGCCACAGAGCACGATGCTGCCAGACGCTCTCATTGGCTGGCACCATCCCACGCGATGCTGTGATTGGCCAATGCAATGTTTATATACAAATTGGAGCAGTCAGAGGTCACATCCATCGATCTTGACGCTGACATGAAGGAAACCTGACCCCACACCACTAGGCCCAGAACTCTAAATGGGTCTTAATTCCTATTTGATACACACAGAGACACACGCACACACACACACACATGCACACTCACACATACACAAGCTCTTTCTTAAGTTCAGTAGCCTGGGAGTGTAGAATTAAGTGAATACTGAGAGAGAGAGAGGGAGTGAAGTGACTCAATAATAGTGTCTGCCGTATACAATAGCACAGACAATAACAATACCAAGAATGCATTGAGGGCAACAAGTTCAGTGGGCCATGCACCTACATACAAACACGGTCACAGAGGTTTTGGATTAACAGCGGGTAAATATTTTTTTCTTAATCAAGAATAAAGGAGTGTTGTTTTAATCCGGTAATACCTGATAGAGAAAATCACTGCTGATTCATTTGTCAAATTGCCCTAAAGCAGCATTTATAACCGACGGCTCTTTCTGCTCTGTTGTGCGGTAGTTTACAGTTTTGCTTAAATTCTCTTGTATTTTTCCCCCTCAATCTTTTAGTCACCGTCCACGCCCACTCCTCTTCAGTTTGGATTAGACTCAAGCATTAAACACCGACATCAGCTGTGAAAACAGAAATTTCTACAAGACTACGAGCATGCGTTTTAAGTGACTTGCTGAGGGTTAACCAACAGAGAAAACCAATATGTTAATACAATCAATAATATATAGTAATAATATGTGAGAAAATTGGCAAGCAATGTATTTAGCTGTTGTTTTGACTTGCAATTTCCTAATAACTACAAAGACGTTGCCTGGAGATTTGGTAGGAATGACAGGGAGAATCAGTGTAGTGTTCAGCTGGTACGTGTCTAATTAAATTACTATTAAAATACACTGCACCCATGAAAATATTTCCCTCTGTGTACTGGTGAACATGTACCTACAAGCAAGAATATTGGAGAGAAGTTTCAAATAATGCACAAAAAAAAAATCACATTTTTCATCAAATTCAATTTTACTTCATTATAAGTCTTTGGTCAGAAACATTTGGAAATATTAATGCTTGGAGAAATTTCGGAATATGACGAATAATGTAATTAAGCATTCGCTCAACAGATCCTTATGACATGTAAAGAAAAAAGTTAATCATGGCAGCGACCACGGCGCACAAACACAAACTATACAACATTCAGCACGTACAGTGAATGACAACGTCGAACCACGCTGTGTGAACACGAGTTGCCACAAATAACTTGTACTTTTACATTCAATTGTGTAAAACTCGAGATCAAACTTTCACACACCCTTTATTCAAAACCTAAAACCATGTGGGCTGGAGAGGAGCCAGTGAATCTGTGGTGTGTTTAACTTTTGGGTCAGACTTTGGTGTGCGGTTTTGGAGATGTGCTGAGTGTTGCTGGACGGAGCTGCTTCCCATGCTCCTGTACATTACTCCTGCTTTACAGAGCAAGAAGAGGCAGCCTCTCGGCCAGTGAGTGTACATTAAACACACAACGCATGTACAGAACTCTCAGACTTATTATCAGGTGTTTGATATCAAACTCTCATCATGGTTCCCAGCTCATCCTCCAAGCCACATGAGAATATCTCCATGTTATTAGTGCACCAGGCTCTGACCCAACATAGTTTGTTTTTTTTTCCCCCCAAACCCCTTTGTAAAGTCATTCACTCTACAACACCGTGACAATCACATATCCGTCAATTAAAAAAACCAACATATTTTAAGTTCATTTATCGCAACCTGAAGATATTATCTCTTCATGGCTCAGTCACTCATATGCACATGCAATAAATAAGTCGCCTTCTGAACCCGCTCACTCACTAGGGTCGTGGGGTTCACTGGAGCCTATCCAAGCTTCTTAAGGGTAAAGGCGGGGTACATCCTGGACAAGTTGCCAGGGCTTCATGAGAAACAATTTTATTTCATTTTTGTCCATTGTTATCCAGGGGAGAGTAATGTCCTGTGCACTCAAATCTGACAACGTTTATAATACTCTGAAAAAAACAAAAAACCCAGTACATTTAAAGTCCAGATTCCCAGTCATAGTTCATAGTCATAAATCATACTTCAAAAAAAGGATGAGGTTAATTTTGTTTATTCTTTTCTCATTTGGTGCATTCAGGTGGTCTGTGAGTGAACTTGTGCTCAACTCTAAAAGGAAAACCACGTCATGCTGCGCTAGGAAGTGCTTTAGTAGTAACAGTTCTTGCTTTTTG
Source organism: Gymnapogon annona (assembly GCA_029814585.1). Lineage (NCBI taxonomy): Eukaryota > Metazoa > Chordata > Actinopteri > Kurtiformes > Apogonidae > Gymnapogon > Gymnapogon annona. Next base: position 9,150,233 of record JAPTHA010000017.1, on the reverse strand, counting down.
TTGCTCCTTTTAAGGTCTGTTGTGAGGTTCATTGATCCGTGGCTACAAGTCACTGCTAAGAACCTAGATTATGTTATTAGTTTAGCACTTCATTACCCATATTTAACAACTGTGCTAATCACATTTCTGTTGTATCCTAAATGCCTTTAAATGACCCACAGAGGTTCTTCTTAGCTGTGGCGCGCATTGTGACGTGACAGAGAGAAAAGAACGAGAAAAGAAGAGGCAAAGGGGAGGGAACAGGGATGGGAGTCAATAATAAAAAGATCAGGTGAGGGGGCGGAGCCACTGAAATTGTCGCCCAGACTGTCCCATACCAATGTCAGAATAAGTTAGAAATACTCTACGCAACAGTGTGCATTTGATCCTTTTCAGAGCTTTACAGAATGTTTCAGACATTAAGATACAGCTCAACAGCGCCTCCCACTGACTGAACATATGTATAACTGTAAAGGACTTCATCACATCATTACTTCATTTTTATAAAAAATGAATAACACCTTTTGTTGAAGAATTATCAACAGGAAGGAAAACCATGGCTTTATCCATTATAAATGTGCCAATTAATCTTGTTGTCTGGTTGCAAAACCTGTGGGAATACTGATATGAATAGGTCATCTCAATTGCTACAAAAGTAAAACCACTAAGCTCTTGGTATAAAGGTGCTTTAGAAACTTTAAGCAATAAGTTATTCCCTTGGCAGGTGTCTACTGGCATAAAAAAAAGGCGGCGTCTTTAAAAGCCTTCTAAACTCAGTCTGTCTGAGCATGAAAAAATAAGCTTTGCTTCTTTTGCAGCACTGTGGCAACAGGAGTGCTGGTGTCATTATTTTGTTCCAATACTTTTTGTACAGTACCCAACTAATGGCTGTGGCTGTCATTTTCACACAAAACATGTATGAAAAGTCACATTTTGACAAGCATTCTTTGTTGACTTGGTCCTCCTCGGAGAGGTCTCATCCAAAAAAAAAAAAAAAATGTGTGTGTTTTGATAGGTAACATTAAAGAAAAACCTCTTGGGTAAGTTGCATATAGCTCTGTGATGTAGGTGCAAAAGATGACATAAATTCACACTACAACTCCTGGTTACCTTCTTCATAAATCAACTGGGCATATAAACAATCGTTCCTACATTTCATTCATTCAATCGTTTGACATACTGTCCTCCTTTGGGCTGGAGCCGTAGGCCGTGCTGCCCTCTGTAGAACCATACGACTGTGACAGTTTACACTCCAGTGGAGGCTTGGCAGGTGATTTGGGATTAAGCACTCTGGGAAGGTAGACCTGTTCAAACACAACACAAATATTTGTTACCATGTCTGTCCAGGTTTAATTACACGTGTTCTTTCCTCGCTGACGTTCTGAATGTACTGATCTAAGACTAATACAGGAAACTCCAGATATGACCTTGATATGTGAGAATGGGTGGCCTGGCTGAGCTAAGATTAGAACAAGGAACAAATACAAGAGCAGTACCAAGGTGTTTTCTTCTGCTCCTTCTGTTTTATCCTCATCTTCATCTTTCACCTGTGCGGGAACACAAACACAATGAAACCCTAGTTTTAAGAATAACAAGCGTCACAGAGCATGGGCCACACAAGTACATACTCACCGCATAGTTGTGTGGACTCAGGTACTTAAAAAGACCAAAGCAGGTGTAGCTGACACAGATGATAACAGTGAACAACAAGACGACCAGGGTGAAAAGAGATGTGGGGGCCCAGAAACCTGAAACGCACATAAACCACAGTCACACAGCGACAAGTTTTAGTCATGGAATAAAGGTGTTGCTTACTACTACTGTCCATGAACAAATGGATGAAATGATTGCAGAACATGGAAATGAACAGATCCAAATATATCCAGCATTTGTGCATAGAATTCAGCAGTCAATTGATAAGGACCAGCAGACTGACCACCAAGTCACTAAGGTATACGGTACATCCATCAGTATACAGTCTACTGCATGGGTGTCAAACACCTGGCCCGTGGGCCAAAACCAGCCCGCCAAAGGTTCAAATCAGAGGCACGTGATGATTTTATACAGTGAAAACATTAAAGAGTCAGTGATGTTGAATTGGTGTTGAAGAAAACTGCTGGAACTTGATATGAAATGTTGTATGGAAAGTGTAAAGTGTAAAATATGTTGTTGGTTTTTTTTTTGCCTTTGCCTGAAATAAAAAGTTATTAATATATCAATATAAGTTCAGTGGCTGACCAATATAATAACAGCAACTAAAATAACAACATGATAACCTGTACATCATGAGTCTAAATTTAATTCTTGGTTTAATGTGAAATTTTGTTTTAATGTGAGTAACCTGAACAACTTCGTATGTCTAAAGAAAACTAAGTGCAATATGAACAATATTCTGGATGTTACAACACATTTTGTACCTTTGTGGTATCTTTGATCTATCAATTACATTTACATAAATGATTCGTTGAAGCATTATATTGTTAATATTGCACTCATTTTTCTTAAGAAATGTCAGTTTTTCCAGGTTAATTCTATTTTTATTTTACTGGTTCGGCCTCTTTGAGATCAAAATTGGCAGATTGTGGACCTGGAAAGAAAATGCGTTTGACACCCTACTGTGTTTACGGCAGTGCTGTAGATTTTCAATCTGACATGCTGTGAGTAAAGACTATAGATGAACTGCTCATAGTTTATCTCTAACATCTGACAAACAACACATGTCTAACCTGTTCTCAGAACAGAAAAGAAATAAAGCCATATTAAGCAGATGATGGGTGCAGCAAGAGCTTGATTGACAGCTCCCATGTGGACGTGGTTGTCCAGGCGGGCGGGCAGGTAGGCAAAGTATAGGTTGTGTTTATCCACCAGATACTTCAGCAACATGTAGAGCAGACCTAGCAATGCAAAAACAGAAAAAAGGACAATCCGTGATGTTAGTCGTGGTGGAAATATGTCATAAAATGTGATGTAATGATTTTACAGGGAGGACTTTTTTTTAAAGGATGTTAGTCAGTACTGGGAGAGGTAAGCATCTTCCTAAATACTCACCAAAAGGCACAATAATAGGACAGATGATGCTGTAAGCCATAATAACAGAGAAAACACAAAGGGTCCAGCCATACATAGCTCCATATTCAAACTCATATGCCTGATTCTGCAAACAGAAATCAAAATAAGTCAGATAACATGTAGGCGATGAGGAGAAATCATTGTTAAAAGATCATGGTTAAAAGGCTAGACAAATCCGGATATGATGTCATTATGTTATCAAATCAGTTTCTGTAAGAAAAGTATGAAACGCAGGGAAAGTGATTTAATAAAGTCATGTCTCTAAATCTATGTCATATACTGTATTCAGCACAGTAATGAACAATGTCATTACAAACCTGTTTGACATATTTTCTTTCGGCGGCAGAATGAGCAAACGCCATACGGATGGTGTAAAGCAGCAGCCCCGGTAATCGTAACAACTCCATGCCAGAACCCACCAACGCTGCTGCAATCACGTAGTTGACAAAAAAGGCTCCTTGATCAGGTAAAAATACACACCTGGTGTAAGGACACGGCACAAAACAGACAAAATGTTAAACGAGTCAAATAAAGTGTGTATAAGTGTTATATTCTTGTATTTTTGATAAGAAGAGAGATAACTTACTCAAACCTCAGTTTCCCATCTGAAAGAAACTGTTTATCAAACAGCCATCGGAAAAAAACATCAAGACTGAACACATGTAAAAAAATAAAAAAAAGAAGCAAAAAGTTAGGAATGAGTTCACAAACATCCCCAAAAAGATATTTGTGTCTACTTATGAAAAATTTATATTACGACTGAAGTCAAGTAGCTGTTGTAAAAATGTCAAAGGCAAGAAGAGTTCATGCCTGATTTTTTTTTAATTGTGTAAAACTCAAGTTTATTACAGCATTACATAACAAAACATAATGTAGATGTGTATTTAGCTGTTGCAGCTGGTTTCTTAAATTACCTAGTTAGTCCTAGTGAGGGGAGGATAAGCACCATGAAGAGCAGGAAGAAGTACAGCTTTCGCATCATACTCAGCTGCTCACTGGACCTAATATACAGATAGAAGCGGGTAAAAACATCACCCTCTAAAAGAATGAAAGCAATCACTGCACCAACCCTGTGTTGTGTGTGTGCGTGTGTATAATACCTGCTCCAGTGTGCCTCTCCTAGTGTTGAATAGTAGACTATTGTAGGCAGCAGCGCAGAGAAGATCCACAGCAGGAGAGTTGGGAAGAACTGACTGATGATAGGACTCTGCAAAAATAAATAAATAAATAAATAAAGAACTGTCAAGTGTTATCTATGGAAGCAGACAACTACACATCAGCTCACATGAGTGTTATGATAAGTCTTACATTGAGATCGTAGATGGGTTTAGTGACGTCAAACCTGTCCATGATGTGTATAATGATGGCTGGAGTTGTGAGGAAAGTGAGGAGTACGAAAAGAAAGAGGTTGACCATCACATAGCGCATGTACCACGCAAAGCCCTGCACTGACAGATTGGCCCTGTTGGGTGAAAAAAAATAAAATAAAAATATGACAGAAGAAACAAGACAGTTGGTGCCCAAAATCCAATGCCGAAAAAAAACCAAATCTGAATTGAAACATCTTATTTTTCCTTTTCCTACCCTTAAATAAGAAATACTACTCTCCATAGCAACCTGCTGTGGATAAGCAGGTTACACGGAACTCAGGATAATAATAACAACATCAAGCAGGTTATGACTAAATGCGTGTCTGGTGGGGGGGGTTCTCTAAATGATGCAGTGCTATATGATATGATATGCTGTGAACAGTTTGTGTGATGCAATTGAAAACCGCAACATTTCTCCTTGTAAAAGCATGAGCGTATCAATACACTTCCATAATATGGAGGAGTTAAGAGTCATAGACACATGGCCAGATCCACAAAAGGACTGTGCAGGTTTTGCAGGCACGGAATCAGTACGAACAAGATAAAAAATATAGCATGAAAATCACAAAGCACCGGCGAATGAGGGAATTCACTGTAAACTGCACACACACGGACATCACACTAAAATGGCAGAAGAAAAAAAAAAAAAGAACAAATAGCAGCACTCAGGTAATAGATTTCAGGGGCGTATCTGCACCAGTATATCATTAAAGCTTTAGTGAATAGCTTGTGAAAGACAGAACAGACTGTTGGGCACCAATACTGTGGGACTTCCTGTACAACTCGAAGACACAATCTGTCCTTTGTGGATTCAGCCCATAGGGTAATCTCATTTCAATGTAGTGAGACAAGTTTTTTCGCACAACAATGGGCAAAACAGTAAAGAAAGAAAAAGTGCTGTTCTTTCAGTATAATCTAATTAGAATCATTCTTTCTGGAACTGAAATTTTATAATCTAATAATAACCACATGTGACTCCAATGAAGGCTTGTTAATACAACCCAATTACTGCTCAGTCCTTTTAGGCCCAGTTTAATAAATATGAAGTTACGACGTATATAATATGGAGAATATAATCATGGGTGGTGTGTTTGAAATCTTACCAGAACACATCTTTGGGATGAGGTGCGTAGCTGACCGTCCACTTTCTCACTTTCAGATCTGCGCTGACAGACGACGGTTGTGGCTCCGGCCCACAAAAACAATTCGTACGACCACACTCTATTGCATTGAAGTCTTTCAGAATACTGAAATGAGTGAATCAGTGGACGCATATTTACACACAAAGTAACGCAATAACAGTATTGGTAATGTACTGAAGCTGTACTGTAGCTGAATGTGACTGTGGTATAAATACTACATTGTTGTCTGCTACCAGTATTTACATTTATAAATGAGTACAGAGACACCCGCAAACCTGCAAAGGATAAGGCGGGTTTGGTAGATGAATGAATGAATACTCACTACTTGGCCATAGCCTCGGTCTGCAGTGTGACAAAGGCAATCCCCAGGGGGCGCTCGGGTACCAGGTCCACCTGCTTCCTCACCTCTTCCAGCAGCTCCTTTTCTTTACTAGTGTAGTACTCTAGAGCGTCAACCTGAATACACACACACATACACACATACACACACACACACACACACACACACAAAGACTTGTCACATGTCTCTGACATAAAGTGGTAAATGTTTAATCATGCGTTTCTTTCACCTTCTCATATCCGCAACAGCAACAAAGTTGACTACACACACGGGGATTAATCATTTCACGTTGTCCTGTTTTTTCTATTGTCCGCTCGTAGTAGCGCAGGTTTTTCCCAGCTCGTATTCTGACAAGAAATGAAAAAAATAAATAAAAAAAGTTTGACAAGAGACAAAGTAAATAGATTAGATAGTACTTTATTCTACCCTCTGGAAGGTTCCTCTGGGAAATTAGTGAATACAGCAGCATAATACAAAGAACAGAAAACAAAGAGTAGAGTAGAACAGGTATACAACAATTGAATTCTTGTACCACAAGTCGATATGATTAAAGTCCTGGAGATGATACTGAGGGACTGCGATTCGTCGCCTGGAACCGAGAGATGGTGTGTGAATGTCCTCGCAGGCCACCGTAGCATAGTGCTTTTAGCTGCCAACAGCTAACAGTCCAAACGTGCAACACTCATAACATCAACAAACAGATCACAAACCGTAACCGTCATCTGCATTGCCAGTCCCCCCCCTCCTCCACCACTCCCCCTATAACGATAGAGTCCGGTGTGCCTCCGTGAGCCAGACGTGTCCGTTAACAGCAGTGTCTGCCTGTATATCTATTCAATATAAATATCTGACGACATATTATCACGTATTAAATAAACTGCTCTCTGGTCCATGTGGATACTGGGAGTCATGCAAAATTAAATCTGACTGGTTATTGTTGAAAGTACAGTTGTCTTGTGTTAATGCACGTGAACTGTTTCCTCTGTAGACGTTCAACCATTAAAAGCACGCAGTAAAACAGAAAAGCAACAGTGAGAATACACAATGTAATACAGCTGAAGTAAGACTAAAAAGGAGACAAAACAGATATTATATAGAACAATATTTGCCAGTGGGATTTTAAAAGAGGCACAGTGCTACAGACCTACAACAATCCTCAAAATGCTACACACTGAGGCCATGAGCTGCACACATGTTTTCGACCTTAGACTTAGACTTCCTTTATTGTCATTACACCGACACACACAATGAATCTGGTAACGAAATGTCATAGAATTGTCAGCTGATGATACAAATAAATATGGAAAATATAAA
>JAPTHA010000017.1:9057151-9069476 GCA_029814585.1 Gymnapogon annona | reverse complement strand
CAATGTAAATAGTCATGAAAATAAAGAAAACACATTGAATGAGAAGGTGTGTCCAAACTTTTGGCCTGTACTGTATGACAGGGCGATGATGACAATGAAGAGTATTTGAAAGTACTTTAGAGATGAAAAGTACTATACCCACTTCTGAATAGATTTTTTCTGTATTGTCCACTAAATGACAGACAGTCCTATTTACCTGTTGGGAGGAGGTTTGGGCTTAGGCATCTTGTTTAACACTGCAGCTATCTCCTTCCGATCATCGAAATTTTTCCACTGATCGTAGAGCTTGAGAATGACACGGATAATTTCCAGGATCTTAAAAACAAACACACACACACACACACACACAGGAGTCAACTCAGACGGAGCTACAATAAAACTGATTTGTATGTATGGTATCCAGATGTACGTGTTCCAATCCAAATATCTGAGAGCAAACATGCACTCTGGCTTTCATTCAGTTCCAACTGAAAACTACAATGTTTTCCTAATATAACATCTATAGTACTAAACTTACTTTATCCATATCTACAGAGAGCTCTGCAAACCACTGCCTGGCATCTTTCTGCTGCACCACACAAGCGACATGCAGACAGGCTGTGGGGAGAAAGGATGATCGAGTTACATCTAATAAAGCTACTTTAAAAGTAAGTAACTAGATTATACAGGACTGGTATTACCGAGGGCGATCATGAAGGGAGGATAGAGCAGACACAGATCCGTCCTATACGTGTCGTTCACTATTCGCCTGGTAGAGAAACAGAGCAACGTCAATGATGAGTGGTGCTACCGAACTCAAGTCACATACATCACCATCATTTAAAAACGTCCCAAATTTAAATGCGGATTGTTGAGCACAGACCAGGCCAGGGGCAGCAGCATGTCCTCCTGTCCCATGTCCTGCACATACTGCAGCAGTGGTCTGTAGGGGTGGTACACGATCAGGCAGCAGTCCTGAAAAATACAGTGGATCAAAAACAAGGCATTCAACCAATAATTACATCACAGCTGTTTAACCTTCTTAACATCAGATTCTACTCCTTACCATCAACTCTAGCAGGTAGAATTCACATTCTAATATCTGTGAAGAAACAGTGTGTATATATTAGATCAGAAAAGGAAAGTGTACAACAAAAGCTCTCATATTTACTTTGACCAAATGTTCCCTTTTTTCTACATACGAGTACATGTCTTACAATTATTACTTTAGTGTTTTCATAATGTGTGGTACATTATTAAAGTGAAATTTACCTACTCATCTACACTTAGACTCATATGGACTGTATTTAGGTGATATCTATATCAATCTATGATGATTTCATTCGGCTTTTTCCCTACTGGGGTCGCCACAGCGAATCCAATTCACATATTTGATTTGGCGGGAGTTTTTACATCGGATGCCCTTCCTGACACAACCCACTGGACACTCATCCCGGGAATTGAACCCAGGTCCCCTATGCACCAGCCCGGTGCCTTACCAACTGATCTATCAAGCCGGATATCTATAGAAATACTAGAAGCTAGTTATACACACACACATATGTATGTATATATATATATATAAAAACATACACATACATATAAATATATATACATAAATACATATGTATACATATATACGTGTGTGTGTGTAATTAACTTCTAGTATTTCTATATATTTTTAATCACTTTACTTCCACAGCTGAAATGGTCACTGGTAGTGAAGAACATTTGTCAATCAGTAAATCATGACTACCAGACCACAAGTCTGATTTACTTCAGTGCTTGTTTGACACAAAGTTGTGCTCTAAAACACAAGTACTAAATGTAAGTGACCTTTCATAAGCCACCAGTGTCCCTGCTGCCCTCCTGCCACCAGTATTAATATGACGTCTGCAGAGAGTGGACATGAAAAATTATGTTTTGAGTCACAGCACTGTGTAAACTCATTCTCGACTATGTGAGCCGCTCCCTCCTTTTATCGCTCTGCAGCAGCAACTATAAATAATAGTTTACACCACTTTCTGGACAGGCACCATGTCAGAACAGCCCCAGTGACGCCCTGGCATCTCTGTGGAGATGCTGGATAAATAAAATTCTACTGCTGCACACCACTTAACACCACATTGATAGATGCTGTGCAGAATAAAGGTGTGCACTTCCACACGGGTCAAAGCCCTCTCCCACAGCAACAGGATTTTTACCAGAGCTGTGTGAACATTAGCTGTGGAATTTCATATATTACTAGACACTGACATGGCAACACTGTGATACAGTGTAAGGTGTCTTGACATGCTGTAATGTAGCGCAAGAGTGCATAAATAACTCTGCAAGGGCAGAGGGAATGCAGTTACGAGTATGCATTGCTAATCCACTCACATGATTCATTCTGTAAGGGAACTCCTTTGGAAAGGCGTAGGAAAACCTTGTTTTCACTGTTTGACACAAAATACATTGACTTATTATCACACCACGTACATTGGTGAGCACAATAAAATAGAAGAGATTTTTTTATAGAGTGCTGAAAATATGTAACCAAACACGGTCACTTACACACAGACGTTGCAGCAGAAATCAGCCTAGTATTTGATACAACTCCAAATTCCTGGAAAGGTTATACATGTTTCAAGTCAAATGAAATCAATACAGCAAAACTACAGACAGAATATGAACCACATCAATATAGCAAACATTATCACTGTACCACAGGCGATACAACGAAAAGATCCATACCTCAACTTTAGAAGCCAGAAAAACACAGGTAGGAGCCATTAGAACTGGATCTATACTTTTCAAGGAATACCTAAAAGCACAAAGAATTTATGAGTCTGATTGCTGTAACTCAAGACTTGGGACACAGAGATGCACATCATGACATTGGAATCATCTAAATAGTGAGTGGAGATTAGACTTAGACTTAAGACTATTGCCATTACACAGACACACAATTAATCTGGTAACGAAATGTCATTATTGGCAGCTGATAACACAAATAAATATGGAAAATAGAAAAGTGTACAATTGCTAAAGTGATTAAACATAAACGCCAGAAAGCAATGTATTGGAATAAATTGTCAAAGATTAGGAATACACATATGCTGTCAATTGGGACTGTAAAAACTGTTGTGCCAAATTTTACCCCCTGCCAAAAACTATCCCTGGCTGCAGGACTGCAGAGCAGCTGCTGAGAGCCCCTTTCTAAGTCAGTCACGAAGATGATAACGTATACCAAATTCACCCTGTCACACCAGAATAGATCCAAACATGAGCTACTAATGTCATTTCACTCCTTTGGCTTTGCAAATTTATTCTGACGGGGGATGCAGTTTGATCCATCCATCCATCCATCAGCAATTTCCAGTTTTATTGTAAGTTGTTGCTGCAATTACATTATTAAATGTAGGTACTTTACCTGGCATAGAAGCGTTTAAAGTACACAGTTGCCGTAGCAATAACCTGCTGCCGCAGTTTTAGATGCTCCCCCAAAGCCTGAATGACTGAAACAGAGAAAGTCACAAATGCAGGATAAATATACCGAGTTGATATAAATATGAATATGAGTACACTGAAATAGACGGAAAATTCCCCACTGTTGCAAAAATAAAACAATATAAAAAAATACCATTGGCGAAGAAAATCTGCAGCTTCCAGTACTCCTCTTCTGTCAGGAACTTCAAGTCCTTCTGACGCTCTTTCATCAGATCCTGTTTATCAAGAACCCACTGCAGACTGTAAAAGACAGATATGAATATAAATGTTATTTGGAATATTAAACATTTCTGCTTGTCAACCTGAATTCACCTCAGGCTAGCGGGTAGCATTAGTAATCATCAAAACACAGCCAGTTAGCCGTTGAATCGAACTGCTATTGTGAAGCAGGGAAAAACACAAATGCGGTGTTAGACCGCCGAGCTATTATGAATGTTGCATAAACGTTCGACCCATTTTATTTCCATGTGTATTTTCTGTTTTAGAGACAGTTCACAGAAGATTGCTAGCGCTTCATTACGATGCCGCCGCTAACGTTAGGCCTCAAAACAAAGATGATGATAGACAAAATAAAGACGTAACAAGTCAAAATATTAATTAAAACTTACTAATGAGAACTTTGCCAGAAGTTTCCCGCCATGTCCTAGAAGCTGAGGTAGAGAAGTACACTTTAAATTGGTTATATTTCCTACAAATTAGTGGATACGAAAAGCAAAGTAGTTTCCCAAGCAGACACTGGGAGTAACACGAAAAGTCTTCCGGAGTGCACCGCGATGGAGTTAAATAGTTCCGGGTGTCTTTAAATTATTGTTCCGCTTTAAAAATATTCTTCTCAGACAACAGAAATGTAGTTTTTCATTATGTCCATAATCTTAATAGATTTTTGCTGATCCAAGCATAAACTTTACTCTGAATCAAACTATAGTAATAGTTTGGATAACATTAATGGCCTTTGTCAATTAAGTAAAACCGTTATAAAATTAATTAAGATAAAATGACTCAAAGCAGTGTGGTGAGAAATGTGCTATTATAAATACATATTGATTACAACTATCTTCAAAATTGTGCAAGTTAGTGTAAGAGAGAGCATAGTGTTTAAAATGAAGATTATTCCAGCATTCGCATTTAATCACTGTTTTCTTGGCATAAACCTGATAGATGTTTGCAGGGAATCTCACCCCTGGGTTGGGAGGGTTCAACATTCCTCTGTAGTATTGAGGGAAGGGCTGAGAATATAAAGAACCCACCACGGGCTTAAAGTGTGAGTTAACAGATTCCAGCCTCCCGTTGCAGTTGAAGTAGCAGTGAAAGGAAAGTCAACATGAGCCGCAGTCCAGAGAGAATGTCCTCATACCGCCGGCACTTTGAGGGGACCATGGCCGGACCTTCTGTGTATCAGCTCCGGGTGTCCAGTCCATCACCCACCCGCAGGGATGTCAGGCATCGGTCCGCCAGCTTCACAAGAAGTGGTGGGATGGTAGGGCGGAGGGCTACCTCCAATAAGTCTCGCATGACCAGGTAGTTCATCTTTTCACATTTCTAATCTGAATTTATCAGTCTTTATCAGGTTTTCGAAATCCACCATATATCCACTGTATGTTTTAATTTGAAATCTAAAATTCTACTTTACTATTCTCTTTGGACCTGTCTCCAGCAGTGTGAGTATGGGAGCCCTGTGCTTTGGTATGTCCATGGGACTGGGGCCCAAATTGGACCTGGATGCGGCAGCAGCAGAGAACCAGGCTTTTATGCTGACCCGAAAAAGTGAAAGGCAGGAGATGATAGCCTTAAATGACCGTCTGGCTGCATACATTGAAAAGGTATGACAGATCAAGCACTCAAACACACAGAAACAAACAAATCAGCTCAATACCAATACCTAAAACATGTATGCTACATGTTTAATTGAACCCAAACTCTTACTAATTATTTAGGTATCCATAGATCAATCACAGTACATAAATAGATATACAAGAAATTGAACCTTAAGTATTGACTACCTCTTTGGCCTTTTATTTCTATTATTCAAGTATATATCTAACATATTTTCTCTTTTAGGTGCGTACCCTTGAGTCGAAAAACAAGCTTTTGGAGGCTGAGATTGATGCCCTGAAGAGCCGCAATGCCAGATCGTTAGGTCTGAGGCAGCTGTATGAGTCTCAGCTGAAAGAACTCCTCAGGGACGCTGAGCAAATGAGAATCCAGAGGGTAAGTTAGTCTGTATCGAAGTTGATGTCACATTTAAATCAGTGAATGTTGTCGTAACTTGTTTATAGTCCATTTACAGGTGAAACAGTGGCGCTGAATGACAGACCATTGTGTCCCTGTGCTCTACAGGACTTGGCTTTGGCGGGGAAAGAGGCGATGTTGGGCCAGTTGGACGCACTGAAGGGTAAATACGATGCAGCCATGCTGGCCAGGAAGGAAACGGAGCAGGAAATTGAGGCTCTTCGTCCAGTAAGATGCACTGGAGCATTCAGCCTTCACACCTTTTAGCGAACAGTGCATTAAAACTTATACTGTACGTGTACGTGTGTGTTCCAGGATGTGGATAAAGCCACGTCTTCACGGATTACTCTGGAGAAACACCTGGAAAACCTGGAGACTGAGCTGGCCTTCCTGCAGAGAGTTCACAAGGAGGTAAGCTGTGTCTGAACTGTCAGTCGACAGCGTATTATACTGTATATGTATGAGTCATCAGCCGATAGCTGGCATGCCTTTCGTTTTATCAGTAATGGTTTAATAGCTGGGTAATTGTTGCTGTGACAGGTCGGCCTTCAGCTGAGAGTGTGATGATGAATAGAGTGAGTAAGACTATGAATATAGCAATTATCAGCGTACTGTAAAGAATGAATAGGAAGCAGAAATGAACGGATCTGACCATGAGTGCACAGTTGTAGAGAGAGGATTTTCCTAAACAGCATAAAGAATACATATACCGTCTAAATAAAAGTTTAATCTAATCTCTGTATGAAATAAACACATACATATGGGTCATTGTCATGTGGACACTTTCGGATATCATCTGGGGTGACCACCCTAAAACTGTGAAAAGTAAGTTTTTTTCTGCAAATCTTATATTTTCATGATAAATTTGATAGTGACACGTCCTAAAAAGGACATGTCACCATCAATGTATTTATTTTTCACAGTTTTAGGGCGGTCACCCCAGATGATATCCAAAATTGTCCACATGACAATGACCCATATACACATATTACATCAACCATTTTCCTAAACAAGATAAAGAATGCTGTATATCATATAAATAAAGTTTCATTTAACCCCTGTGTCAGATAACCACATACATACACACGCATTACATCAGCCTCAACGTTTTATTAGTAATAATGTGACTGAATGTGACAATCTGGCTACACAGTATTCTGCACGTTTCATTTCTGTCTTTTGTATTATGACTCTTTGTAAAGGAAATCGAGGAGCTGATGCAGCAGATATACTCAGCTACTTCCAGGGTGGACATGACCTTTGGCCTCCCAGACCTCTCCTCTGCCCTCAGACAGATTCAGTCCCAGTACGACAGCATCGCAGCCAAAAACCTACAAGTAAAATCCAAAAGCGAAGCCTCATTACTGTTGTTAACAACTAGAAACATGTGACTTATTAAAACTGTGCTCCAACAGGAGATGGATACCTGGTATAAAACAAAGTTCCAGGACCTGACCAGCGCTTCCACCAAACACGTTCAGAGTGTTCGAGGTGTGAGAGAGGAAATCGCAGGCTATAAGAAGGATGTAAGTCTGGTTTTCTGTGCGCCTTTATGGATGCAGTTTTAGTTTCAGCATTTAAAAAGCTGCGTCTGTGTGTATTTTTTATGTAGATTCTTAACAAAGAGCGTGAACTGGAGACACTGAAGACAAGGAATGAGTTTTTGGAGGCTCAGATCCGTGACGTAGGGCAGAAGCACAAGAAGAAGGAGGAAGAATTGCAGGCAAGTGACATGACTCACTGTGGACGTGTAAATATTTCTATTCATACAAGTTGTTCTGATTTACAATTGGTAAAAATATGACAAAAAAAATCCCATAGTCATCTGATGCATCTCAATTTAATATACAGCATGTGAAAGTATTGAGGGTGTACTGTATGTGAGAAGTTCATTTCTCGACATACTGTATATTTCTTGCCCATAAATAGAAACATATCTTCATATACAAAGAGCATATGTACACATATGGGATTGCAGTGCTTTCTTATTATATTCTGTTCTTACAGGAACGCATTGATGCAATTAATCTGGAGATGGAGGTGACTAAGGAGAAGATTGCTTTGCTGCTGCGGGAGTACCAGGATCTGCTCAATATGAAGATGGCTCTGGAGATTGAGATCACCACTTATAGGTAAATAATTGATCAGGTCTGGTTAAAGTAGGCTTTTGAGAGTTTATAAGTACTACATCGATATACCCTCAATATGTGCAATATAATCCACAGTATACTGTATGTATAATTTCACATTAAGCAATGACTAATTCTGCTTTGAATACTTACTTTTTAGTAGTTTTAATAGCTTTGAAATGTTTTTTAGTTTTCATATCCATTGACCCAACAATCTGGCTTTTAATTTAGTTTAGAGTCTAAGTAGTTTTATTTTGTACATAGGAAAGGGCCAGTTTTATCAGATTGGATTGAAAGAAGCTAAAATAGAATAATGAAAGACTGCTTAACATCAAATCCCTGTTTATTAAAGTTCCTACATTGTTCAAGGCCATTTTCCTATGTAGTCATACTTTTCATTAACCATAAGTGTCCTTCTCTTCTTCTTCTGTTTCTTGGCAGGAAGCTGATTGAGGGTGAAGACAGTCGTCTGAGCACGATGGTGCACCTGTTACAGATTGGAGGCCTGTCTCTGACCTCCGGTGTGAGTTTGCAATCAGCCTCAGTGACTGTTGCAGCGACACCAGCGAGAGACGAGGGTCCCGGTGACAAGAAGAGCAGCGAGGCCGAAAAACCAGCAACTGTCGTCACCCCTCGAAAGGTGGAGATGTCCTCGTCAGACACCCAGACTGACTTCAGCTCAGACCAGCAAGCAACCGAGACGTCTGAGAGGAAGACGGTCCTGATCAGGTAGAACCAGCCATAGAATTACACAGAGCGTGGTGTGTAAGACAGCAAATAACCTGCCTCGTTTCTACACTCGTCTCCCTTTTTTCCCAGAACAGTTAAAACAGATGAGGACACTTACGAGAGCAACACACAGGAGCGCACCATCACCATTTCTGGAGCAGCCGACGACACCGATGAAGAGTAGGCCTTCCCCCCCAAACCCAAAATGCATCATAGTTACTATGTGTGTACTGCTTTAAAAAGATGTTCCACCATAAAACTTCATGACATGAGACTTGAAATCAACGTAAGTCTCTTGTCCTTTGCTTAACGCCCGCCCTTAACACCGTCAGCCTCAGACAGAAACAAGTGCTTGAAAGCTGCGTAATAAAAGAGCAAGTCAAGGAATCATAGCTGTTGTTTTCATTCCAATCAAAAGGACACGGGAAGTTCTTTTCATTATTTATTCAAATCAGAGCAGCCCTTCATACTTATATTCAAGAGTGTGCATTGAATACAACTGCTCATAAAAGGCAAAGTGATTAATGTACTGGCATAGTTCAGTGAGACCCTAAAATATCTAAAATGTCCATTTTTTTTCATTTATTTTGAACATAACTGATGTTTTTTTTTGTTTAAATATACATATAATATCTTATTCAGAGTACAGAGAAACTGGTGTATTTCAGACATACATGATTGCGGTTGAATTAGCTTTCATTCTCTCACGCATCTCTTCACATATGAAAGGAATTAGATAAATAGAAAATGTCAGTGAAGTACCAAGTGCAGTTATTGGTATGAAGTCATTTGGCACTTCAGTAGATGAGACTATCTGAGTATATCGTCAGGAACGGCATAAAGAAGCACCGATGATAGAAGACACGGGTCAGCACTCTGTGCGTCATGGTCTAGTGCAATGGTTTTGGTTCCTCCCCGACTCCACCTGCGAGGCGGTAAACTGCGAGGCTGACTTCGTGTGCCAAGGTGTCAGCGCTCTCCTGAAAAACACACAAACACACACACACACACAAACACACTGGTAAGATCTCTAGGATTTTGATCACGCATACTATCTATGTTGTACAAGAATACAATTTGTTGTATACAGTATCTGTCTACTGTTTTTCTATTCTTTATATTCTGCTGCTGTATTGAAATTTCCCCTAGTGGAACCATTAAAGATAAATCTAATCTAATACACACACAAACGCAGCACACAGAGCAAACGGATTATTCTCAATGCAATCTCACCGATTTACAGGATGTCTCATAAGTCTCCATACATAGGAGACATAATACATTCCATACATACTGTATATCAGGGGTAGGAAACCCTGGTCCTGGAGAGCTGTAGTCCTGCATGTTTTAGATGTTTCTCTCTTCCATCACACCTGGATGACGTCATCACCAGGCTTCTGCAGCTTTTAGTGATGAGCTGATCATTGAACTAGGTGTGATGGAAGAGGGAAACATCTAAAACATGCAGGACTTTGGCTCTTGAGGACCGGAGTCGCAGACCCCTGCTGTAGATGGTTCTAACATGTATTTCTTTATATTTCAGATAACACTAAGAATGCATTTCAATAAAGAGCAATGAATTGAAATCATCTTGACGGCCGGTCAAAATTCAATTCAATTCAATTCACGTTTATTTGTAGCGCCCTATATCACAACAAGGATGTCTCAAAGGGCTTCACAGAGTTTGTTGCATATGAATAAACAACAGTCAATACACAGTGAATAAGAAAAATGGATTGATGTCCTGGGCATCCCCCCCATCCTTAGACCCTTCTTCTCTGCAAGGAAAAACTACAAAACCCCAGTGGGAAAAGAGAAACCTCGGGAAGAACCACAGTGAAGGAGAGAAAATGTCAGTCATATAACAATTTATTATAAAAATAAATTGTTCATGTCAAGAAGCGTTTATTTTTCCTATGTATGGAAACTTATGGGACCGGCTGGAGAGCTCAGTTGGTAATGCACCGGGCTGGTGCGTAGGGGACCTGGGTTCGATTCCCAGTATGAGTGTCCAGTGGGTTGTGTCAGGAAGGGCATCCGACGTAAACACTCCTGCCAAATCAAATATGCAAATTGGATTCGCTGTGGCGACTCCGGAAGGGAAAAAGCCGAAAGAAATCATCATGGAGACTTATGGGACGCCCTGTAGAAAAGAGGTTTTTGCTTCTCACCTGAGTGTCTGCCTCTGCGTAGACTCTCACTATGTCCTCAGTGCCAGAGGGTCTCACAAAGGACCGGGCCTGTCGGTACTTGTTCACCAGGCTGTCCACGGCGTCCTGCATCCCTGGCGGACTCACCGCACGTCTCTCTGCGTCTGTCGTGTCAATGGCTCTGCGATCTGCAACCTACGCGACAAAGACATGTACAGTCACAGTCACACCGACACTCACGTCACCTGCTGCTGTTCTTCATCCGTCTACACCAGGGGTGTCAAACTCATTTTAGTTCAGGGGGTCTGAATGGGCCGGACCGGTCAATTAATAACAGAATTACATATCAATATCAGCTCCAAGTGCAAACCTTTAAAACAACGTGAATAACATTAACAATCTCAAAATTCTTCAGAAAAACAAGTGTCATTTTAACAATATTCTACCTCAGTTTATCATTTATACACGTACATTAAAATAAGTAATTTTAACATTATACCTCAGTTTTTAGTTTATACATGTACATTACAACTTACAGATCACAGTGAATCTACACATACACCAAACATTTAGTAACAGGTAGAATATTGATAAAATTACACTTCTCTACAAAGATTTCAGGTTGTTTATGTTTATTACGTTTATTTATGTTGGGTTAGGGTTATGTTGTTTATGAAATTATACTTCGTTATTGTGTAAATACAGGAAAATCACATCACAATATATTTACATTTCCACAGAGAAATTTATGAAATTGTGAATATATATATATATATATATATATATATATATGTTATTATGATGCTATTTTTTAATCAGTCTGTACATGGAACCTGAGTTACAATATATGCGAATATCTAAGGTGTAATTTTTGCTTTTCACAAATTCATCCCACGGGCCGGATTGGAACCTTTGGCAGGCCGCATTTGGTCCCCCAGGCCTCATGTTTGACACCCCTGGTCTACACCGAAGGGGGCTCAAGTGTTTCTCTAAAACCACTTGAGTGCGGCAGTAGTTGTGATTGTGCACGTCCTTATTCCTAAACTAAAACCATCTCACTAACCATCGAGCGTGATTAACATTTGCACCATACAAGCCCCGTTAACGTTCTGATAGATATCGTTTCATAGCATCTCCAGATAAAAAGTAAATGAACGACCATTTCCCTTCATGCTCGACGCTCCCAGATATTAAATACTATAAATGTTTATGTACCTTGACTTTGAGCTGCCTGTTGGGCAGGTCAGTGTAGACGGAGTCCCACTGCTGGACACTTGTGCCTTTAATGGCTAATATGGCTTCGATGAACAGCATGTCAGAGATGGCGTCGCCCACGGTCTGTAACGAACAAAAATCAAAGACACAGCCATTTAAAGTAGTGGTGTCAATTTTTTGTCTTTGTTTTAGCGCCTCAAAGTAAATGTGCAGTTTTACTAAGATTATGTCTCAGCTTTTCATTGACACTTGTGCAACTTACAGATCACAGTGGATCTACAAAGACACAAAACAATCAGTAAAAGGCAGAATTTTGTTCAAATCCAACTTAGATTAGATAGATAGATAGATAGATAGATAGATAGATAGATAGATAGATAGATAGATAGATAGATAGATAGATAG
>JAPTHA010000017.1:8919864-8932320 GCA_029814585.1 Gymnapogon annona | reverse complement strand
GTGGGGAGTAGAGGGGGTGGGTGTGGGGGTGGGCTAAGAGGAGAAAGCGGTGCTGTGTTGGAAACTGTGAAATCCTTACCCTTTTGAAAAAAAATGTCCCTGCCAGATGTAAAGAGACATTAGAGGATTGAGACGAGCGATAAAAAAAAAAAAAGACAGTCTCCGCTGTCTGTGTACTTTATAAGCCGTGAAAAAAACAGAGCAAACAAACACAAAGAGAATGAAAATAGAAAGCAAGAAAATACCCAGTGAAAACAAACAGGAAGTGAGGGGGGGGGGGAAACGGAAGTTGACGTGACCGAGGTGTCCTTTGAATTCCACTGTATTCTGTATTGCAACTATGACACAAACAAAAGCCCGGTTTTAGATACATGCAAATAACACAGTCAAAAGCTGTACTCATCACAATATAAACAGTCTTTAAGGGTCTTCAAATGCCGGTACTTTCCAAGATGACGATCAAAATGTCATGGTTAAACAGTTGATGTTGTTCTCTATTCTAGTCTTGTTTAAACCTGGCTCTGATCAAACTATTGAAAATCTAAATTTGGTCAACGACGTGTGAACGTTAACCTGCTCTTCTTCTATGTGGAAGTAGTGCGGTTCACCTGGATTCAGTTAAAATGACTCTTCCCTTTTGTTGTCGCCACCTAAATGGTCCATGCACGCATATTCTAACTGACCGTTCTGAATTCTCAACGTGTTTTCAGTTTTTAGATTAGAATCTTATTAAATTGACTTGTTATAGTACTATTTACACTGATGTGCAGTATTTTCACTGTTTATAGTATTTTGACACTGATACGTAATATTTTCACTATTTATAATACTGTTTACATTGATGTGTGGTATTTACACTGTTTATAGTACTGTTTTACATTGATGTGTGGTACTTTCACTGTTTATAGTACTGTTTACACTGAAGTGCAGTGTTTTCACTGTTTATAGTACTGCTTACATTGTTACATTGTTAATGTCCATCTTGTTTATTTCCTATTTATATTGACTGTGTGAATTTTTATTGTCACCTTGCACTGAAGCCACTCATGGCTTTGGATTCACTCAGCAATGGTGCACTTGTCTATTTTACATATTTATTTGTGTTATCAGTTGCCAATATATGACTTTTCGGTACCAGATTCAATGTGTGTGTCTGTGTAATGACAATAAAGGAAGTCTAAGTCTAAGTCTAAATACCTGGTCATTTTTTTCTGATGGCCAGGTCATCAGTGGACATGAGAACCGGTTCTCAATTACTTACCTGGTATAAAATAAAATAAAACCAAAGTAGCAGCTGGATAACTCAGTTGTTAAGGCACTGGGCTGGTGCATAGGGGACCCGGGTTCAATTCTCGGGATGAGTGTCCAGTGTGGGTCCTTCGGCAAGACTCAAGCCCCCTTGTGGCTACTGCCTACTGTAGCCAGAAGGGGGCGTGTGTCTCCTTGTGCTGGCCCCATGCCCGGATAAATACAAGGGTTGTGTCAGGAAGGGCATCTGATGTAAAAAAATCCAAATCATGTATGTAAATGCCAAATCAAATATGCGAATTGGATTCACTGTGGCGACCCTGGAAGGGAAAAAGCCAGAAGAACTCATCATCAAAAAAAAAACCGAAGTAAATGCACCTGAATTATTATTTTTTTTAAACAACCACAAATAAGACTTAACACAGTGGGACTCATTTAGCAGATGTCAATTTTTGCACAAGCTGCACCACTTTACTTTGAAACTATATACTGTTAGTGCACTATTCAGGGCCGTTCTAATATTAAGTGTGTTTATTCAGCCCACAATCTGAAGCCAACCCAACATCCAGGTTGCCCAGATGTGGTCAGTGGAGCTACAGACCAGTAGTCACGGCATTTCTGATTTTAAGTCTCCGCCAACCTGCCTCCCTCACATTCTGAATATGCCAAACCGAGGACCACACAGATAAGAGTGTGCTTGTCTTTGCATGTGTGTGGCACGCGTGCGTAATGCTGTGTAATTGTGCAGGTGGCTCCGACAGAAACTGGTGGGGGAAATGTCTTTTTTTTTTTTTTTTATTACATGTGAAAAACTTAATGAGAAATTGCGGTCAGACTAAGGGTGTTAGCTGTGTACTTCAGTTCTCTTTACCTAATGTTTACCTCTTGATGTTTTAATGGTTGAATTAACAGAATGTGAACCATGTATTTCTGCCGCTCATTAAGAAACTATCAAGTCATTTCACTTCATGTGATTAATTCATATTTTACCGTTAGTTCATAAGCTGTGGGGTTTTTTTTTTTTTTTATAAAAGCTGTATTTTCTCTGTCACTATAAAGCTAAAACCCTATAAAGAACCCAAGCTATACTGGGCACCACCTAAGACAAATTAAGTAAGATAAATAAATAGAGAGAAAACAGCTGCACTCTGTATTTTTTTAAGCCTGTTGGATTTTCCAAACTTCAGTACAAACATATACTCCAAAAGTATGTGAAAGGATACTTTTTCTTTTTTTTTCTTTTTACTGGGAAACTTCATATTTTCTTGCGTGAGGACCCCTAAAGCCCCACCTGTGTCTTCTTCAGAAACAGCCATAAAACTTCCTGAAGCCGCAAGATAAACTGTTATGAATGTGTATTTATGCATCTGTGTATATTTCATATATCATACCAAGAAGCCATAACACATCCTGAGTAAACTTGAAGTAAATCATCACAATTGGGGCATCATTAACCTGAGTTAAGTATAACTCAGCATGTTATACTGTACGTCAGTATCTAGAGGGCTGTGGATCGTCCACATGGTGGAGCTCTCTTATTAATGATGAGTTCTAGTATGTACAGCAGGGCTCATCAACTCCGGTCCTCCAGGACACCTATCCTGCATGTTTTAGTCCAGGGGTGTCAAACTCATTTCACTTCAGGGCCACATTCAGGTACATTTGATCTGAAGTAGGCCGAACTAGTAAAACAATAGCATAATATGATATAAATAATGTCATTTGAACTTTCCGCTATGTTTTAGACTGAAAAAAAGTCAAATTAAACAGTGAGAATGTTTACATCTAAAAACTATCCTCTATCGCAAAGTAAAATAAACATGAGCAAACTGAAAAGATAAGTGTGATTTTAAGATAGTTTATTATTTACACAAATTATAACAGATAGGTAACATTTAATAACAGGTAGAATATTGTAGCAATTGTACTTAAATCCTATTCAGTCTTTTCAGGTTGTTCATGTTTGTTGTGTTTATTCCAAATTTTTGCAAAATTATACTTTGTTTTACTGTAAATAAAAATATTATTTGGTGTTGTGAGGATTTATAGGTTATTCATTCATTCATTCATCTTCCAAACCTGCTGCATGTATTTTACTAGTCTCTTGAGATTGAATTGGTCCAAATATGAAACCTTAACTCATATTATTGTTAATATCTTCAGTGTAATTTTAACATTGCACAGATTCCTACGGAGGGCCAGACTGGACCCTTTGGCGGGCTGTATTTGGCCCCCAGGCCGTATGTTTGACACCTGTGTTCTACAGGTTATGGAGAACATTCTTGGAGTGTCTTTGAAACTAGACCCTTTGTCTCTTCTCCTGGGAAATCCTAGTCGGGACATTATTGTTGACAACAGCTTGAAGAGACATTATGTTATCCTTGCATGTGCTGCAAGGAAAAATATTTCATATCTTGGATAAATGATAAACCTCCCACTAAAACAACCTGGCGCAAAATCCTTATGGAATGCTTGCTAGATTGTTTGACTTGCTTACTTCATTCTACAAGGGGAGAGTTTGTGAAAATATGGACTCCATATCTTCACTTCACTAATTCTTTAGTCACTTCGATGCTTTCATACCTCATCGATGGGTAAAAATCTTTGGTGCTCATTTCTGTCACTGCTTGATTGTCTGATCTTTGTTTTATGTATATTTAAATTTTTTGCTTTATATTATATTAATCTATTTCCTTTCCATTTCATTTTTATATGGACCAAGTGTTGAGCTGAACCTTCTGTTTACAATGTTAAAAAATCAATAAAGTCATTTGAAAATAAAAACCCTGCAGGTACATTCACATCCCTTCCTGTTGCATCCTTCTCCTCCAAGTTTAGCACTTGAGGCTTTGTGTCTTTGTGACTTTGAGGTCTTCTTTTACTGTCGGATGCCTTTATTTCTGAGGCTGTCATCTTACAGCACAGATTGTGAGTCGTCGTTGTGTGTGCGCTGCCTTCAAAGGCATGTGTGCAGCCTGATGTCAGTGTCTTACTTCATCATTGGCTCGAATCAGCATCAAAGCCCCAGCAGACGAGGTTGCTGCAGATGGCCTCTGTGTGCTCCGCTGCTTTGTTTGTCTGAACTGCTCTGTCAATTACTTGTTAATTAGAGAGAAAAAGGGATGCCGTGTTTCCCAGCGGGGGAGAATGCTGCCCTGCACAGTCTACTGTCTTTAACCCCTCCTTTCTCCTCAAATTACACATCAGTGAAATATGACATTGTTTATTGTTGCGCACCATGTGTTGTGTACATGGGTTAGTCTTTGTCAGATTTCACTGGTTCCACTATGAACATCCTCAAAGTGCTCAGCAATGGTTTGATGCTCCGTGAATGCTCTGCCTTGTTAAAAAAAACAAAAAAAACAACTGGATGTCAAAACCGAGTTAACAACAGCAGTAAAGCAAAGCAGTTACTGATGTAACACATATGCGTAGGCAATACTTAAAATATGTTTTTACATTAAACGAGACAAAGTTTTTGGCAAATTTTAGAATAGCTTAACAAAACTTTACTGGAATGATTTTAAAATGACAAAGGTCAGTTTAGATAGAGACGATTCAACAATATTTTAAAAAAAACCATCAGTTTAAAAATACTCCAAAGTTCAGTTGTTTTGTTACATATGAACACTACGTAAGCAGATTCCTGAATCACATTACATCTGAAGACTACAAAACGGAGGAAGTTGTGCATTAAGAAACTGTAGATGCCGTAGATAAAGTCATGGAAAAAAATTCAATATTGGAACTTCCAATATTTAATTTTTTTCCACACATGTGATCACACATCCATAATCTGGTCTCTTGAATTTTCAAAAACTTCCTGTTGCTAAAAGGAGTGTTGTTAATTAAAAAAAAAAAAAAACTTAAAAAAATGTATTAAAATCATAAAAAAACAACACAGCAACAAAACAAAACAAAAAACAACCCTAAAATGTTAGATTTGACTGAACCTGTATTTTTCACGGGCAGAAGTACCAATTACTCGAACCAATAATTTTGTCCATCAGTCTATCCGTACATACAAATAGACAATACAGGGGGATAGACACTATAATTTACACAATAAGGCAAGGTAGGTAAGATAAAGAACCTATAACACAATTGCCCAATGCCTAATGATTTCATCTGTGGATGCAATGAGTTGTTTGAAGAACTTCTCTGACAGAAATGACTCTGATGGTGTTAAAATAAAAAAAAAAAAATCTTTAGAAATGTGAAGCAGACACCAGGCTAATATATAGGCATCAATTTTCATGACAACTGAAACTGATATCTGGCTTTGTAAAACCACGTGTGTATACATATTTCAGAATCGTACTTTTCTGCCATTACGTGTGATCTCTCTCTTTCTCTTTCTTTTCTCTGTCTCTTAAACCCCAACTGGTCTAGGCAGACGACCATCCTCCAGGAGTCGGGGTCTGCTCCAGGTTTTTTCCTGTTAAAAAGGAAGTTTTTCATGGCCACTGTCACCAATGTGTTTACTCTTGTTCTGTTGGGTTTCTATTATAACTAATCCAAGAGTCTGGTTAGAACTGGGGTCTGTTTAAGAAAGGAGATTCAACATACTCTTGAGTTTATTTTTTAACTCTGGGTTGACCTACTCTAGGTTTAGTAACTCTATCCAGTTCCAGAAAGGCTGCTTAGAATGAGTTCAATCAACTCTGAGTTGATTGAACCTGGAGGTAGACGCATCCACAAGCCACATAAAAAGCCCTCATCAATGGAGCCCAGATACCTGGATTCACCATGGCAACCGCCATCAAAAAGCGTGCCTGTTACTTTTCTTCACTGGAGCAAGAGGTTTTAAAAAGTATGAATCCACGCTCCATCATAAATTAAACACTGCTGCTGCGAAGGAGAGACAAACCGCGTGGGAGAAAGTTGCCGACTGCGTTAATGCGTAAAAGTGAATAGAGTCGTCCACTGATTTAATGTTTGATTCAATTAAAACTCTAGCTTGTGGTTTACGACGTTGTAAGATTTAAGTGGTGGATGGAATAAAATGTGAGTTTGATTTAGGTGTAATCCGCCTGGAGAAAAACGGACATGGAGGCAACTAAAGACGAAATATTAAAAATATTATTCAGACAGGTAATGGCATTAAATTGTAAGCATTGATTGCACGTCATTTAGGATATTCCGTTCATTAGTGCCACTCGGGGGAATTCCTGTTTTTATTTTTATTTGTAATATCTAAAGTAAGTAATCCGTGACTATACAAATCCCCAATAAGTGCTGTTTAATGTCGTCTCACTTCATATCCTGTCTGGTAGATTAATATAACCCTTTCGCTCAGTCAACCTGAAAAGGGCAGAGTCCCGTAAAACGGATGGGGGTCCACCGCCAGCACCTCTGACAGAGGTGGAGGAACTGATCCTGAGCCAAAACTCTGGCCGCCCCAAAGCCCAAGGAATCCCTGGAGGCAGCTCATCAGAGCCAGTCACCCCCCCAGGAAACAAGTCCCTATGTTACATTATGTTACATGTACGTCTGCAAACACACACACACACACACACACACACGTCTCTATATGTGTTGTTTTGCACTGCTACTGCAATATATAAATTTCTTTTTCCATATATAATGTACAGTCTTGACCTGCTTATTCTTTAGTCTGTTAATATTGATGTACACATTGAGTGTTTTTATACTTTATATAATCTAGAAAGACTGCAAAGACAAATATCTTCATGAGCACACACTGACTATAAAAACATTCTTGAATCACATAATAAAATTTGTGTTTTCTCCACTCCAAGTTACAGACGGGGCCCTGCATTTGATTGATCCTCCAGTGACTACTTCTGTAAAAAAGCCTGAAGTTGTGAATCATGGACTCTATACTCAGATCTTGACACATGTGGGAGTTTAACATAACCTGAAATAGATTGTTCTCCATCACAGCAGGATGAAGATGATGGTGATTATGAGGAGACACTGTCTGCTGCCTTTGAGAGGGATTCAGAGAGGCTGACAGAGGTGGACATTCTTCTTCTTCATGTATGTAACAGTACATCTGTACCTATTCGTATTGCATTCTGTCATGGGATTTGGTCTCTGATCTACCAATGTGATAAGAATGAATCATTGGATAAATAAGCTATGCATTCTTTTCCGTTTTAACAGAGCACAGCGACCAACAAGAGGGTCCATCAACCTCCACTGCACAGCTTCTCAAAGTGAGATTTTCAATATGTTTAAGTCTTCATAACTGTGGGAACTGTGCATTTTAAATGTCGTCTATATGTTTTCACAGTTACCAGTTAAAGAACTATATAAGAGGTACCTCTTGAAAAAAATGGACAAGGAGATGCTGTATTTCGATCACCTTATTAGGAAGGCCGACCTTGAAGTTAAATTTCTGGAACGCCAGTTGAGGTGAGTGCTTTGTCACAGGTGATTGTTAATTGTTGGAACAATATTACATTTCCTATTTGTACTCCTAGGGAATAAAGACCAACAAAACAATGTGCATTCTTTGTCTTTCTTTCAATGCAGTTTATTTGTCCTTAACTTGAAAAGAAATTGGTGCAAATATAATCTCTTATAACCCTTCCATCCTGGATGTCTGCAGGGTGGAAAGGATGCTCATCGTCAGGGTCATGTGTCAGAAGAGTGGAGTGTTGCTCTCCTCTAATTGTGGCAATGTTGTGGAGTACAACACAGGCCACAATAATAGGGACGGCCCCGAGTTTCCTCAAACACTGTAACCTGGCTTTAAGTAACCCTATAGTCATGTGCACCCGGGCTCCAGTCCTGCAGTGGTGCACTGTTGGGGCTCAGGGTAAGGGGTCAGCAAAGAAGGCTGACACGAATACCCTCTGTCTCCCAGTAGGTACCCATCAATCTCTCCTGTAAGTAAAATGGATACATTTAAGGGTCTTTAAATATGACAAAAAAAATTGTGATTGCGCAAAGTGATAATTTACTTACCACATGCTCAGGCTACACTCCCGATATATTCGGCAGTCATGGACACTGCCAGCCCACATTGCTTCAACATTGGTGATAATATGTGATGCATCACAAATCACCATGACAGTGAAGAGAATGGAATTATTATCTGCTGTAGCCATATTGTAATTCTCAAGATGGTAAACGTACCTGAATGTTGATGCTGTGGATGGACTTCCTATTCACATAGTCATCCTCATTCCATGCAGGAGCAGTAATTGGAATGTGTGTCCCATCAATACACTCTAGGACATTTGGAATCCCTGCAAAATGAAGCTTGTCATTGATCTCAGTCTGGGTTTTCAGCAGAATATGTAAAAATTTTAACGTTTTTAGAAACGGGTGGATTATCTGGGACATTGCTTATATTTTGGATTTCTATAGTATGGTATATTACAGTGGTGTGTCAATAAGGTAGAAATAATATAAATTGTATAATGCAAAGCTTAAGTGTCCCACCTTAGAGGATAGTTAACTCTGACGTTATTGTAAACCGCCTGTGGTTTTAGATTGAATATAAAGTCACATTTAATTCAAATCAGAAATTCCCGAACTATTCCTCACTCACCTGCAATCCTGTAGAACTCTTTGACGTTCCTCACAGGTTTGTCAATTCCAGTTCGTCAACAGAGGACAGAGGCCATAGAAAAAAGCCTTCTGTTGTATAAGTGTCAACCCAATACTCAGATCCGTATGACAGTTGGACATATACTGAAGTGGACTTGTACACCTTTATCACAGGAGGATGAAGGAGAGGACCACATAAGTCAGAAAACTTTTTGGATGTATAGATAAGTGTTAATCTATGCACATTTGCATTTAATTCTTTTATGGAATTCAGATTTTGATGAGAACAAATTATTGTAGAAATATATTGTTCATTCTTATCCTTTTTAGCACAGAACAGATGAATAACGGGAAGAGAAGGATCCATCATCTTCCACAGCGCAGCAGGTGAAACACAGATGTTGGATTCAATATTCAAGTATAACTGCAGATTTGACATATTGTATGTTAGATGTTTGGCTAAATATCAGCTGAAGATCTGCATAGGAGGCATTTCCCAAAAAAAGATAGAAAAGACATGTATGGACAGATTAGATACAATGATCTAGATACTCAACCACATGTGATAGGTGTTATAGTTAAACAGTATTATATATCCTAACTGTTGTACTTTTACAGTTAAGGAATAAAGAAGAACAACAAAATGAGAGAATTCTTTGTCTTTATTGGACTGGTGATGATTGTGACAGCGGCTTCATCTGAAAAGGAATTCCTGCAAATTAAATCTTATGCCCTTCCATCCTGGATATCTGAAGAGTCAATAGACGGTCATCTCCAGGGTCCTTCATCTGTAGGCTGTCATGAGTATCTCTGTCTCCTGTAAATGAAGTGGATACATGTAAGTGTTTATATCAGGAAGACAAAACTTTCAGTTTATTGCTAGAGGAGACATACACAGACAGTGGCTATATGTGGGTTGGGGTTATAATACACAGGGCACTTGGTTTCACATGGCATTATTATTAACTGCTGTTTATTGTGACGTTTACTGTCCTTCTACATATTCAACATATTTGTGCTGATACGTGGACATTGATGCTGTGGTTGGACGTCCTGTGAACACAGTACTCTTCACATGTACAGGAGCAGTAACAGTACTATGAACACAGTACTCTTCACATGTACAGGAGCAGTAACAGTACTATGAACACAGTACTCTTCATATATACAGTCTACTTGATATCTACAACTGGATTGTCCTAAAATACTTTTTTGAAGTCTGCTGTCAAACTGAGATGACATTTTTTTTTACTTCGTGGTAAACAACATATACCTCCAGAAAACCTTCTCTCCCTTTGAGTCAAACAGAAAAAAAACCCAAAAAACTATCAATGTCGCTTCTCCAGGGACAGAGTTTTCTAGGCAATTGAATCACATCAACTGGGCTGAGTATTGTCTTGAAGATGTTTGGCCCCTTATCCAAGTGGCTTCCTCAGTTCATGCAGGACTAGGCTGACTGGTCTGTTAGAAATGTTTTCAAGACAAAACTCAGTCCAGTTCATTTAATTCAATTGCCGAGTGATGCCTTCGACCTGGACAAATGAGAATTTACACAGTTTGTATTGACGTTGCTTTAAAAAAGTCCATGTACTATAAAATGTTAAATACATTGTATATGTCCAGTGTTCAGGCATACACATAGGGGCACAGGGCACATGTGGCTCAATTGGTAGAGCAGGTCGTCCAATGGCCAAAGGGTTGGCGGTTCGAATTGTAGCTGCACTGTTGAAGTGTCCTTGAGCAAGACACTGAACTTGCACCCTGGCATGGTGTAGCAGCCGTCCACTGGTGTGTCAATGGGTGAATGTGACGCTAATGTAAAGAGCTTTGAGTGCTTTAAATGTGTAGAGAAATGCAATGCGTTTTTTTCCTTCTTGGTACTTTATTTTGTAGAATCCCGATGCCTTGACACAAATTCAGAATAATTTTCCAACCATAAACTCTTTGATACATAAGCTCTCTGATCCTAAATCTAAGAAAAGAAAAGGCTTAAAAGAAGTAGAGGATGGACTATTTTTGACAACAATGATATTTCTAGCCTCAGCCAGCCGCTCTTCTTTATATAACTGCATATTTCTGGGTTTTGATTTCTATTTTGACTTCATCTCTCCTGTTTTGTGTTTTGAAAGATTTGACAAAAAGGAAATGCAAAGTGACAAAAACAGGACTGTGAAGCATTTTTCAGAACCAGGTATTTTAAATACTGACGTGGAATTACCAAGACAAAGGAATTAGGGAAATCAGCTGGGTCCAGCATGTTCAGAATGATACAATATAATATGTATACTCCTAATCTGTGTTATAGGGCCTATCATTATATATTAATACTCTACGGCGATCGCCTCCAGTCCAGTTTCGATTACTGAGTCATAACTGGCACCAAAGTCACATCCAACATCTGAGCAAGTCGACCATATTCCCATAAATATTGATTTATGAGTCCTATGCTGACAATATCTGTGGTGAAGGCTTTCCCCCATAACTGGGTCACCTGATGGGAAAATAATGGGTCTGTGGGACAGAGTCAGAGAGGGAGCCTCATAAATTATGCATACGAAGTATGAGGAAAAGACAAAGAAAGCAGGAATATATGAAACTGACAAGCAACTGGGGAAAATCAAAGAGGCAACCAAATAGATCAGGTGGCATTTTCGGTCACTCACTAATGGCCCTGAAGGGTACAGCATAGTTATCTGCGAACAACAAACTCCAGACAGAGGTTTCGTGTGTCAATGGTGCTTCTCCATTATTCTGAAAAGTAGATTTCACGTGTTGGAAAGTGACAAATCTGTGTTTGTCGCAGGCTGTTAGATTATTTGGACATTTTTTTCAGATTGTCAACTTGTGTTTCCATGAAGTGCTTTAACCCATGGAGACCCGGTGCTACTTTTGTGAGCAATGGGTGTGAATGTGTGTGTGAATGAGTGAATTTGAGGCCATTTTAAAGTGCTTATGGCACAAGTGGCACATTTATTCCAATCTGTATTTTGCACTTTTTCAGTAAAAATATGTTGTTTCTTATATTTAATTTATTGGTGGTTTTTAAAGCTTGAACTTTATCCTACCTTGTCATTTATAAAAGTACAGCATTGTAGTCGCTGGGCTGGTGTAGCCTGGTGGTAGCTGGACTGGTGGGTTGCTGTAGGCCTGTGGTAGCTGGGCTGGTTTGGCCTGGCGGTAGCTGGGCTAGTGTAGGCTGATGGTAGCTGGGCTGGTGGGTTGGTGTATAGGTTGATGGTAGGTGGGCTAGTGTTGGCTGTTGGTAGTGGGGCTAGTGTAGACTGCTGGTAACTGGACTGGTGCATGCTGATGGTAGCTGGGCAGGTGGGTTGTTGTAGTTTGGTGGTAGCTGGGATGATGTAGGCTGGTGTTAACTGGGCTGGCATAGGCTGGTGATGGAGCCAGCTCTGGGGTTGGGGCTCCTGAGCGAGGGCCTGGTGGCCAGGCCTTTTTCCCGGCCACTCGCCAGGTCCAGCCCAAATGGACGATGTGCGCACCTCTTCCTCCTCCTCCCGTGGGCCCACCACCTACAGAATCGACCATAGGGGCCGGGTGCATTGTGGATTGGACAGTCGTCGATGTCGGGAGCCTCGGCTGCCTGATCCCCAGACATGGAATCTGGTTTTTGGGAAACTAGTGCAATTGTTTCTGTTAGTCACAGCGTGTTGGCGATGTTACCTTTCT
>JAPTHA010000017.1:8905507-8919764 GCA_029814585.1 Gymnapogon annona | reverse complement strand
TGCCTTCAGTGAGAATCTACAATGGAAATAGTCATGAAAATAAAGAAAACGCATTGAATGAGAAGGTGTGTCCAAACGCCTGTAGTGTATGTTTTTTTCAAACACTGAATACAACTAAATTTATTAATTTTCAAATAATACTGACAATTTATAAAAATAGGTCTCTTAATGAATTCTATTTTTTCTATTATTTAATTAGATTTTTTCATTAGACGATATTACGGTTTCATTCATACACTACAAGATGAAATTTACAACACACAATGACAGGATCAGAGACAACAGACAAAAAAAATGCATTGAATGAGAAGTTGTGTCCAAACTTTTGGCCTGTAGTGTATATTATATGGCTCTCACAGATATACATTTTAAAATACAGCATGTGTCTTTCATGGCTCTCTCAGGCAAATAGGTTCCCGACCAATGAATTTAAGGGCCGAGGGCGCCATCTTGTGTCCAAACAACCACATAACAGGAAAATGGCAGCAAATGTTGTAGGTCCTGGTTGGAATTAATGCTCAAACTTGTGCAACAATCATTTCGGATTACGAATAGGATGAATATAGACTCTTGAGTTACATATATTTAATTACTAAATAACAATAGTCTGGCTTTCTTCCTGACTTTCAGTCCACCATTCAACTGCCGACGTCTCTCCCTCGCGCAACAACAAGCACGCACGAGATGTGAGGGTGAATCCGCGCATGCGCAGATCCATCCGGCATCTCTGCGTCTGGAGATTGGAGAGAAGATGATGCGACTGAGCTGCCGGCACGGACACAAAGCGTAATTAGCCTATCTTTACTCAATGATTTTCACTTGCCTTGT
This sequence comes from Gymnapogon annona, assembly GCA_029814585.1. Classification (NCBI taxonomy): domain Eukaryota; kingdom Metazoa; phylum Chordata; class Actinopteri; order Kurtiformes; family Apogonidae; genus Gymnapogon; species Gymnapogon annona. Next base: position 8,918,936 of record JAPTHA010000017.1, on the reverse strand, counting down.
GTAGTTTATTGCCAAATTTCCTGTTTAATGTCGAACTTAAACCGGCTCGGCGTGAAGACTCGGCGGCTGTAGACGGGCAGAAGAAGACGAAAACGGAGCGGCGACTGTGAGAGGAGTTGGGCATCAAATTGCACCGGATGTCATTACACGCTCTTAAATATCGAGCACGTAAGTCCCTCGTAAGCTTTTTTTTTTTTTTACATTTTTTTTTACATTCCCCTTAAATGTTTTCCCGGGTGACGTTAATAAAAAAGGCGAGGGTAAAGTTTTCAGTCATGCCTGGGGTTGTTTTAGGTCGCTGTGGCGTCCTTTTGTCCACACTATTCGATTCCTCATGTCGATCAAGGGAATCGCACTAATAGACATATACACATGATATTATCAACAACATAGCTACTTTTCTTAATCACAGTTTGGTAACTGAACTTATATTTGCTTCATTAATTATTTATTTTTTTGGATTCTGTGAGATGCACACCTGTTAATCTACAAAAGTGCATCAGAAATAGAATAGAATAGAATAGATCTGTATTGTCATTGTAACACCTGCAACGAAATTTAAAAGTGCTCACCAGTCAGTGTGTCCCCTTTTTATAACAAAAATCTTGCCTATAAATAAAAAACACATATACCTAAAAAATATTACAAGTTAAAAATAACTAAAACCAGCTAAGAAATGACTAAAATCGGTTCAAACTGACTGAATCGAGTAATATACCTGATGATGATGATGAGTCCTTTCGACTTTTTCCCTTCCGGGGTCGCCACAGCGAATCCAATCCGTATATTTGGAGTTTTTACGTCGGATGCCCTTCCTGACACAACCCTTGCATTTATACCTAAAATCACAAAATAGCAATGAAGCATCTCTGCTGTTAGTATTGTGGCTGCAGATCATTTACTGTTTTTATTGATACGCTCGTTTTATTATATTCCAGTTATAAAGGGCTCTACAGTGAGTTGAGATCTATCTTTGCGTGATCTAGTAGTTTTGTTAGTGTTTTTTTTTGTATATGTGCCACATGTAGTCAGATAACCATCGACAGGCTTGTGGGTCGTTGAGCATTTGTACTTATGCCTACGTCTAAGCTCGTTGATCAATTGAATGTAAGCCTCTTGAGCGGCCCGAGCGAAACCTGCTGACACATGCGCCTCTGTCTTTTTGTGTGCGCACAAACCCGGTTAACCCGCTCTATCCCATTTTCATCACTAAACCAAAACTAGGATGGGTCTGTCATTATGGATTTCTGCAAAGGTTAAAAAAAAACAAACATCTGCGCTTCCTTGTTAGTGGACACTCCAGAGTGGTCAGTAGTTACTGTATGCAAGGCATTTAATAATTTAAAGGGCAGCTTATCTGACGCATCGGATTAATTATAGATTAATAAAGGAGGCATCTGTTCCCAGTTCATAGGTGGATAAGGGGTGTTTATTATGCAACGCAGGTCAAGTTGAGTCAATGATGCCCCCCTTGATGGAGTTTCCGCAGTTTATTTTTGTTTATTACTACTGAGCTGTTGAGTGATGCATTCTCTAATTGTTCATTTTTAATTGGTTAATGAGGAATTACTCAACACATGCTACTCGATTATTGAATCTGTCCTTTGGACTTTATATATTAGAGGGCGGGTGATCGACAATGAGGAACAGAGGAAGAGGAACTGAAGAATCCAATGTCCTCCATTTCCTTCTATTATTTTAAACTGTTGTGACTGAGATCTTAAGAATCAATGCAAATTCCATTAACATCCTATAGAGTTCCTGTAACCCTGATCTTCCAAACCAAGGCACGTGAAAAGATGGTTTGTGATCTTTCAGATAGTTTCCAGTGACGGGGAACAACTTTCTGATAATATGCTGAACTCCCAGCATCCGCATCAAATACAACAGCACATCCAAGAGGTGCTCACTTTGAGGCTATTTTAAGCGTACTTTGCCTGACAAGAACTCAGTGGGCTTGGAAGTGAGTGTAGTATACATATGGAAGACAAGCTTCACAAGTGCCACATTAAAGGGCTGAATTACTACACAGTGAAGCTACTAGTTCAATTGGTTAGATATGTGTGGCCTTTAATGTGGGTTTTGATCAGTGACTGACTTTTTCTCCCTCTCTCTCTGATCCAGTGTAATCAAGACCAACGGCAGAGCCATGGAGGTTGTAACACATTTTGTGAATGACACTGTAGAATTTTACAAATGGGGCCTTACTATAGCAGGTAAGATGGGTTCGTGAATGTTGTTCACTAATGGCCGCATAATCACAGAGTGAGGGGAAAATGGCCTATAAGTGTGCACCATTTAACTACAGGGTGCTTAGAAAAGAAGGAGATTGTCATGTTTTAATTAGAAAGAAAAAAAGCTAAGTATAGAGTGCCGTCAATGATGCAAATAACTGTTTTTACCCCCAGACAAGAGGGTGGAGAACTGGCCCCTGATGTCATCTCCTTTCCCCACTCTGGCCATCAGCTGCCTGTACCTGCTCTTCCTGTGGGCGGGGCCTAGATACATGCAGGATCGCCAGCCGTACACACTCAGGAAGACCCTCATAGTCTACAACTTCAGTATGGTTGTCCTCAATTTCTACATCGCCAAAGAGGTGTGTGTTACACAAGGAGACATTGTGTGAATGTAGGAAAGCGAGAAAGTAGTGGAACACAGCTGCATCACTGTAATATTGTACTGCAGGGGCGGAACAGCTGCGTGACAATGATTATGGATTAGATAAATATCTGGCCCATGTTGAATGATGTGTATTAGATGGTTATACTGTAAGATACATGTAAGGCAGGGGATATAGTAATGGTTTCTAGTATCTGAAAGACACTTGCAAAGTGTGTCATTTTAGAGTTCACTTTTGACAATCTGCTTTTCTGAGTTAATGTTCTTTTTTTATTTTTCAGCTGCTACTAGGCTCTCGAGCAGCCAGATACAGCTACCTCTGTCAGCCTGTCAACTACTCCAATGATGTCAATGAAGTCAGGGTAAGTTTCCGCCAAACATACATACAGCAAAAAACAATATATGTAGGACATACACATACTGATAGATATAATATGTATTATTCCTGAAAAACCACTCTGACTCGACCTAAGATTCCAATAAAACCGCATAGATAAAGAGGTTCAGTTCTGGCAAGTGCATTTATATTGGTCTGGGGTAAACCAGAAAAGAAATAAAGAAAGGACTGGAAGCTAAATGTTTATATCTGTCGTGATTTGAGGACATGTGGGTGTGGCCCGTGCTCGCAGTGGCGTGAGTAATTCATCTCACCACTCTAAAACTCCTCCCTGTCCTCCACCTTTGGGCCTTGCTCTTTAATGATGGCATTAGTAAGGGATAAGACATACCAGAGTGTCATGGCTTAGGGAGCGAATGTTTTACTCTCTGTATGTGAGAGGAGCAATGCTGAGTTATATAGAACAATACAGAGAGATGTTAAATTAATAGAACTGGATAATATGATCATGTAAATAAATGTGTCATGCGTTTTGCTTTATTGATCTCCCCATATGCTATTTAATACTGCGCTATTCATTTCCCCTTAACAGCAAGTGTCATATATCTGCACAAGGCATTTTCTTCACATACACACATATTGTACTATTTTATTTTTTTATTTATTGATTTATTTGAATTAGGACAATGCACATTAATCAACTTGTCTGCATAGAGCATCAATGTAAATGGCCGGGTTTAGCACAGAAGCTAATATACAAAGGCGTTAACAACTATAACTACACCTACACTGACCTTCATGTACCCGTCCTCACCCTCTTTCTTTGCAAAACATACATGTTTTTTTGTTATTTAGCGGAGAAGAATACGATTTTTAAAGGGTTCTATTGCTGTTGTAATGAATACACATCACCAAGAGTGATCCAAATGATTTAACTGAACCTGTTTTTGTGGCTCTAGATAGCATCTGCTCTGTGGTGGTACTACATCTCCAAAGGAGTGGAATTCCTGGACACAGTATTTTTCATCCTGAGGAAGAAGTTCAACCAGGTCAGCTTCCTCCACGTCTACCATCACTGCACCATGTTCATCCTCTGGTGGATCGGCATCAAATGGGTCCCTGGTGGACAATGTAAGTGTCTGAGTTTGTATTGTCACATTTCAACAGGAAGTGGATTTCTACAGCTGTGTCAGTCGCAGTAGCTGTGGGTTTTGTCGATCACCATTTACTCACTTGTGTGATTTACTTTCCACAGCTTTCTTCGGCGCAACCATCAACTCTTCCATCCACGTCATAATGTATGGGTACTATGGCCTCGCAGCTTTGGGACCTCATATGCAAAAGTACCTCTGGTGGAAGAAATACCTCACCATTATTCAGATGGTAGGAGTCGCGTCAGGTTAACAATGACTGATGGCTACTGTAGAAAGTCACAAGGATTTCATTTTCCGACAGCAGTGTACAGGTCATTTTAAAACCCAAATTTGCTCAGACCATTAAAAGTTTTAAACCTTTGTTCTAAGACACATTTTTTCTAAATATTCTCATCGATTCATTCCTGTGTGTTTGGCAATTTGACAATGGTTATCCACTTCGAATTAGAAAAAATTATCTACGAAATGGGTGTAAATATTTTTATTAGCTTTATTACCTGCATGTGATTGCAAAGATTTATCCAAGACAATAATAACATTGGGTTTAAGTGAATTTCTGTTGAGGTCATTTTTCGTGACGCTATTATCTTTACATAGCGACCAAATTGTGTGCGTGGAGGGACTGACTGTGGCACAGGCTTTTGTTGGACATAAACCTTCCCTTTATGATGTTCCACCCTAGCGTTTGCTTTATGTTATCTAAACCAAACTCTTGTGTGTTCAACAGATCCAGTTCCACGTCACCATCGGCCACGCAGGCCACTCGCTCTACACAGGCTGTCCATTCCCTGCCTGGATGCAGTGGGCTTTGATTGGCTACGCTGTCACCTTCATCATCCTATTCGCTAACTTCTACTATCACGCATACCGACGCAAGCCCTACTCCAGCGCGAAGGGAGGCAAGCCCATCTCAAATGGCACCACTATGGTAACTAACGGCCATAGCAAAGCAGAGGAAGTGGAGAGTGACGGAAAGAAGCAAAAGAAAGGAAGAGCGAAAGTGGAGTAAACAGAGGAAGAGGTCCGGTGTTTAAAGGACAGTTTTGTTTTCGGGGCCAGAGAAGGAAGGGGGAGGGGAAGGAGGGCTGGGGGGTCAGGGGGAGGGGGACAGAGAAGTTCAAAGCAAACGAATCCTCACCATCTCTGCAAATACTGTAGAAGGATGTGATTTGTGACCGACTCAAAGCACTGAAAGGGTAGCAGTGTGTATTTATCGGTGTGTATGTAAAGGGCTCTGGTTTCGAGAGAGATAGAGGGGTGTTGGTTGTCCTCAAAAACAGATTTTTTTTTCTTTTTGTTTTTTTTAATCAAAAGAAAGCAAATGCTGATCATGTAGGCTCCGTGCTGTTCTGTCCAAACCTGCTTTGGACCATAATAGGACCAAATAACCCAGACCTATGACCCTCAGCTCAGCATTCACTCACTCACTCACTCACTCACTCACTCGTCAACCAAATTCACCTCCAACTTTTGTACTTTTGTTGTTTTATCCAAAATCTTAAATAGTCTTATATATGCTTATTTATTTTCTAGCACTCTAAAAGAGTTTTAATGAATTTAACCATGACCAACAAAAGAACATGCAAAGGCTGTACCAAAGGGAAGTTTTTGTTTACATTAACCTATAGTCAGGCAAATAGAAAAAAAAAACTAAACTAAACAAAAAAACACTACAAATTCTCACTGCCATCTGTTTATGACTACTCTCATTATATCAACCAGTCCTGTATGTCACAGACTTCATTGTATGCTTTATCACACTGATTTAACCGTGCTGCAACTCTACAGTCTGATGCTATTTTCTTTGTGTTCATTGTGGATTAAAAACTTTGTTAAAAACACTTATGGGGAAGAGGACTGTAGTTTCTTTTTTGTTTAGTGTTTATGCAAAACTGTTGGTATCTTTGTCATCATTTTTTTTTTTGTGGGTCATCGCGTTTTATTTCTTTTGTGCAATGTAGCTCAAGTGTAAGAACACGGGGTTGGATTTCAGTTTAGTACCGTCTCACTGCCACCAAGGACTGAAGGGAAACTCATCCTGAAGCAGACCTTTTTTAAGAACACAATCGATCGTGTCATTTGTTCCTATTTTCACTCCTCTTCTTTGAAATGAACCTGGCACAGCTTCTCACTGCACATATAACTGAAATAAAGACAATGTCAGCACCCTATAGTTACCCACTTGTCTCCATTTTTTTCATATGAGGGAAATCAAGTCTTTTTTTTTTGGGGAAGTAATTTATATGATCAGGAAGATTGTCCCATTCCTTCTATTGGTTCCCTTATTTCCTCCGTCAGTCTCTTCACCAGTGACTGTGAGTGGGGCAGAGGTGGCCTGTCCAGACAGATCTGCCCTAATCTTTGGGGGCAAATTGGCTTTACTTCCAAAAGAGCTTATTTGCACGTCACTCTGCGAGATACCCAGGAAACCAGGTCACTGGAAGAGAAGCCTCTGCTAATCTGCCATCAGGTTGCTACTGGAGCGCTCAAACTGTATGGATTAGTTAACATATGGCAGTTGGTGTATAAAATGGAAAGACTCTGTTGTATTTGTACAGTGAGAATGTTTTTTGTTTGGTTTTTTTTGGGAGGGGGGGTTTGCCAGAGAACTGAATTTAATTTCTAGGTTCATGTTGGGACTTCACTCCTCCCTTTCACCCACATCTCTCACACTACACATGCATTCTTGAGCGGTCCATAACCAACATACAAACTATCAAGTTTCAATGCATGGGGATCCATTAATCACACCTCCTCGGGCCACAGTTACTTTCCTGTTGACTCAACTCATGTGTATTCTGCTATTACCCGTGTTCGATTCCTGGGATGAGCGTCCAGTGTGGGTCCTTGGGCAAGACCCTTTATGCTGCTGCTTACAACTGTAGCCACAATGTCTCATTGTGCCGGTCCGAAGCCCAGATAAATACAAGGGTTGTGTCAGGAAGGGCACCCGACGTAAAAAACTCCTGCCAAATCATATATGCGAATTGGATTCACTGTGGCGACCCTGGAAGGGAAAAAGCCAAAAGAAATCACCATTCTCCCTCGGTTAATTAGTTCACTACGATCTACCTCCTCTCATTTCTCTCCTTACAGGCCTGCATCTTATCCTGGTGCACCGCCACCTGTCGGTTTACACCTTCAGCATTGACATGCACGGATGTAGATGTGAATGACGGATTGGATGAGATGAGTAAGAAGAGGTGTATTTGTCCTCCCCCGGGACACAGAGGGATCTAAGCTAGGGTCTAAGAGGATTGTAGGAGGGCCAAGGCTTTTCTATCAAAGGCATTTAGCACAGGTCACTATAACCTGCTGGTGCAGGAACGTGAAGGCACACACTCGTGATTGCACATTCATTTATCTGTTAAATGCACAGGTTTAGGTGGAACAAATTAATTTTAAGGTAAGATTTGAATAACTCTATATCTATGCAATAGTCTTTTGGGAAAATATGTCACGTCCATCTACATAAATTGCATGATTTTTAAAAAAAAATAATTTTAGAATGCAGCATACTTTTAACAACACTAAATTCAGCAACCACAGTCCTCTAAAAGGCCAATCTAGAGGGTGAAGTGTCGGTCATTTTGCAAGGGTTAAGCTCTTCAACCCCGACTCACTCTCTCATCTCATTATCAATTATATGACTAACCTGACACTGGAAACTCAGCATTTTAGTGGTCGCCTGAGTGGGACATGTTACCTGCTGTTGGTCTGGTTTATGTGTAAAGAGTACCCTCTGCTGGGTTTAAATTGTACTTGTACATCTGAGAAGCATGAGATGTGAGGAATTGCAAAGTGATGTATTTATTTCACAAAAAACAAAGTAGAGGTAATATATTTTAAAAGCCTACATTGACCATTGTTCAATCTAGTCTGCATTCTCACATTATGTTTGATTCAGTTAATCCTTCCGAAAGTGAAACACCACCAAAGAGTAATGTAAAGCAGAGCTTGGATTGTAAATAAGTTATAGTTAATAAGTTATTAATCAAGCTACTGTTATGACAAAGTTATGACAATGAAATAAAACATCAAATAAAAATCACACTGGATGGATGAGCACTGATTCAACTGAAAAATTATTCGGGGGAAAAAAATAATTAAATAAATTCCCTAGTCATGGGGTATAGGTATGTTGACTAGTCACACACTGCCCAATTTCATCTGTGGGATAGTGGGATGAACAAGTAAAATAACATCACAATAACCTATTACTAACCTAATTACTACATTATATTTTCTTGTTGCTTAGTACAAAAAAGTGACCATTTTAACCCATAGTATGGCTCAGCTTCTCATTTATGCATGCATATCACAAATTAGACACAGTGGATCCCAAAGTGTGTATCCTAAGTGTGACGTACAACTAGTGGTAAGAGGCATAATGTTATTAACATTTCGTTCATTTGTCTTTTTTCTAAAAGCTCAAAAGATATCACTTTTGGAGACTTTAGACCAGGGGTGTCATACATCCAGCCCAATGGCCTGTCAAAGGTTCCAATCCCACCTGTGGGATAAATTTGTGAAAAGCAAAAATTACACCTAAGACAATTGTAAAAAAATTACAGTTCATTTTCGCATACAGACTGGGAAAAATATTATCCTAATAACCTCCAAGTACTTACACCTCCAAAATTTTCTTTGTGTAAATATAAATATTTTCATGTAGTTTTCCTGTATTTACACTAAAACAAAGTGTCATTTGAAAAAAAACATCGATAATAAGTGAGTGTAATTATTTAATATTCTATCTGTAACTAAATGTTTTGTGCATTTGTAGATCCACTGTGATCTGTAAGTTGTAATGTACATGTATAAATTAGAAACTGAAGTATAATTTTGTTAAAATTAGACTTATTTTTCTGAAGAATTTGGGGGTCATTAATGCTATTCACATTGTTTTAAAGAGCAGTTTGTAGATGTAAACAATTCCATTATATAAAGACAGTTTGGAGTTGACATTATTGATATGTAATTGTGTTATTATTTTACTGGCCACGCCCACTTTAGACTAAAAGGCCGAATTTGGCCCCTGAACTAAAATTAGTTTGACACCCCTGCTTTAGTCTCTGAAAATTATTAATGAGCCCAAATTTAAACGACCGTATTAATTTTAGTTTCTACAAAGAATATAGTGTATTATTAGACAGAAAGACAAATAGATAAATTAATTAATTAAATAGACAAATTAATATATCCGGAAGTCATTCACTTCCGGGTTAGCGCTGCGTCACTCTTGGCCCGTGCCCCTGCGGTGCCTGGCGGTGCCCTTTGAGTCAGCTCCGGTAAGATTCCACATCAGGATTCCTCTGTTAGGATTTTTTTTGGTGTATTTTTTTTATTTACATTTTCATTTTGAATTTAAATCCCTGTGTTTATTTTGATAAACGTTTTGATAGACCCACCTTTAAAGTTAAATCTCAGGTCAAAATGTGTAAAAAATGAGAAAAGCGACACCTAGTGTGCACTAATGGGAAACAAATAGACCGTCGATAGAAAGTTGTTTAAAAAGATTTAAGAAGGAGCTGAGATGTATATTCTAATGTGTTTTTCGTTCGATTTTCCTTTAGTTTGCTCAGTACGTTCGACTAGGACTATGTTTGTGAGTTTGTCGTCGTGGAGCAGATCATGAAACGGGCGGCAGGGGGCGCTGCAGCTTCACCGTCAGCTCCGTCCTCGGCGGACAATAGCGCAAGGAGGAGGCAGCATCGGGCTCCCTCAGCCCAGGAAGGGGCCAGCAAGCGAACCATCGGCAGGTCTAGATCCTCTCCTCCATCGGGTAGATGCACAGGGGTGAGCCGGAGGTCCGCGCACGGCAGGGAGGGGGAGCCCGAGAGCCACGGTGAGCAAGCTGTTCAACCGGATGGTGCTGAAGCTGATGTCGGAGCAAACAGGGCGGATGCTGTCGGAGAAGAGCCCGTAGATTCAGGCTCCGGATTTCACCTACCCTGCCTTAAAAGTGGCTTTCGGCCGAGTCCAGCGTCCTCTTTCCAGTCGGTAAAGGAGACCAGGAGGAACCCCGGATCCGAAGGGAACAACGGGGGGAGAGTCGGCGTGTCTGTGGGCTGCGGACCGGCTTTGTGGAGAGGAGGATGCTTGCAGGCTGAACTGATCCACTTCCATCTGCAGAAGAGATTGAAGAGAAGAAGTGCGAAGATGCAGACCAAGGCAGACAGCAGAGCTACCGAGGAGGCCGCCCAGGCCGAGCCAGAGCCGGCTGCAGAGGCTCCAGAGGCGGGGTCCGTGGCACATCAGGATGAGGCCTATGACGACGAGATGGAGAGGCTGCTGGAGGAGAACGAAGATCTCAAGGTTTGGCACTTCATGGTTCTGATGATGCCTGTGCTGTGTCATCACTTGGGTGGTATTTCACAGATGATGGCACGGTGCAGACTTGCAGGCCACAGGCTCGTAGTGTGTCAGACCTGCATCTTTGTGGCCTTTAGTCTGGATTTTATGTTTGTTGTGTCTTTCACAATTAAAGGATAGACATGAAAGGACATGATTATTTGATGTGGGCATTTTTAATGTATTCACCCATAAGACCATTCTTAAATGACACTTATTCATGCCTAATTGGTTATTGATCACACTGGTATTGATTTGCTAGCATGAATGTTAGGAAGGGGGATCATTTAGGTCTGAATTGTGTGTAAGATGTGTAATTTATAGTCTCACAAACGAATGTTACTTAGTTGGAAAATCCTGTTTTATCTTTTTAAAGTTGTCTATGTTTGGCTGATATCCAAAATATCCATTAGTCCATCTGTGGAGACAGATATTAAAACAGTGCAGGTTCGTCTTCCTGATCTTGGTCTTAAGTGCCTCATAATTGTTGACACATAATTGTTTCTTCGGGACACCAGTGCGAGATTGAGGAGATGAGGACAGAGATGGATGAGATGCGTGACACATTCTACGAGGAAGATACTTGCCAGCTGCAAGAAATGAGGCGGGAGCTGGAGAGAGCCAATAAAAACTGCCGGATCCTGCAGTATCGTCTGCGAAAAGCTGAGAGGAAGAGGCTGCGTTATGCCCAGACAGGGGAGATCGATGAAGAGCTGCTCAGAAGTCTGGAGCAGGACCTGAAGGTACAGATGGGAGGGGAGGGCGCTGGGTGTTTTAGTCCTTAAAGAGACAAAGCAGTGTTTCCTGAATATTTAAATGAAATAAACTGTGTTTTCCTAATAGAAGTGATGCACACGAATAATCATGTCACACTGATCACAGGTAGCCAAAGATGTGTCTGTGAGGCTTCACCATGAGCTGGAGAAGGTGGAGGAGAAACGCACAAAGACAGAGGATGAGAATGAAAAACTGAGACAAAAGCTTATAGAAGTGGAAGTGACCAAACAAGCTCTTCAGAATGAACTAGATAAAACCAAAGAGGTTGGTGATTGGCTTGTCTTTCTAGTAGTTGAAAGTGTGTTCTGGTACATGACTTCCCCTACTGTTTAGAGTTCAAACAAATACTACATAGAACTCATTTAAGTTATGTGTGTAGCTTTAGCTTTTGGATGCAATCTGTAATGTATGACCCTTCACAAAAAGCAAAGGATATTCTCTTTCTGTTAAAACATTTGATAAATCCAGCATGATAACAAAAAAGTAGGAAATATGTTCCCCTTGAAAATCTTTTATCACACTTATTAGCTCTAAAATGTATGAAGCACAGCTACAGTGGTATAACAGTACATAAATACAATATACAATCACATAAATGCACTCTAATCACAGTAGTTGTTAATTATTCTATTCACTGTTCTCCGTCAGTCTCAGAAGAGAAGAGGAAGCAAGGACGTCCCGAAGACCGACAAGAAAGCAGCACAAACTCCAACTGAGGTGAGATCCACTTGAAAGTCAAGATCTTCTGTCCAACATACTTTTTTAAATAACATAAACAGCTCAGAGAGGTTTCAAATTATCACTGAAACATCAATATTAATAATAACAATACGTTTTCCCCACATAATGTATGGGAGACTTTATCCCACTGATTTATATGATGTTTTCCAGATTAAGTTGAATTACATTGTGGAAGGTTAAAGGAGTTGGCTGAAGAAATGTACTTTTAAAAAGGCGAGAGTTTGCAAAGCTCCAGCAATTACTTGAGTCTTAGCCGACCTCAGACATCCATTTGTTCAAATGATAGATATTTTTGCACAGAGGGACGTGTTACAAAACCTCCCTAGTTTAATCTTAAATCCTTCATATTGGAGAAACAAGCCCTCTTACATTTCAGCCATCACTCTTTAGATGCATGTTTATTAGGAGGCTGCTCTCTGTTTCTCCAGGAGGACAATGAGGACCTTAAGTGCCAGCTCGCTTTCATCAAAGAGGAAGCAGTGCTTATGAGGAAGAAGACAGCCAAGATCGACAAAGAGAAGGACCGTCTGGAGCAAGAGCTACAGAAGTACCGCTCCTTCTATGGTGAACTGGACAGTACCCATCCCAAGGGAGAGGCTGGCGGGCCGCCCACCACCCGTGAATCAGAGCTGAAACTGCGTCTTCGCCTGGTGGAGGAGGAAGCCAACATCCTGGGAAGGAAGATAGTTGAACTAGAGGTAAGAACCGACAGGTCTGAGTAGAGTTCTGAGTGGAGAACAGGATGAATTATTTGGTTTTATTTTCTACAGGTTGAGAACCGTGGTCTGAGAGCAGAGCTTGACGACCTCCGTGGCGAGGGAGAGGGAGCAGGAAGCTCTGCGTGCGGAGTGATGGGCGGGGCAGGCTCGGGGAGAGGCCTCGGGGACGATCTGACTGACCTTCGACAGCAGCTGCAGTTAGTGGAGGACGAAGCAGAGCTGCTGAGGAGGAACCTCGCTGATGCCGAGGAGCAGAACACCAGGGTGACGGCAGAGCTGAACAAGTTGAAGTTCAAAGCTGGTACACATGAGGGAGGCACCAGGCATGGAGGAGTCACAGGAGGAGCGGGGATTGATGGAGCAAAGGTAGAAGCCCTGCAGGAGGAGCTGAAAGCAGCACGACTACAGATTAACGATCTAAGTGGAAAGGTAGGAAAGAGGTCACCCGTACTCATCAAATACTGACTAGATTTTCTATCCCTGTGTTAAACCTATTGGACCTGTTTTTCAAAACAAATGTGAACTTAAAGCTTGTAATTGTTCATTTATTATCATAGTAGATCTTAGGTGGGTTTTTGGAGATGTTAAGTCATGTTAAGGCATTGCAGTTCAATCTAATATAAGTCCATTAGTCAAGTCAAGAATGTTTATTGTCATTATGCCAGGCACATCAAAATTTTGTTGAAGAGCTCTGGGCTTAAGGCACACAGACACATAGAATATATATA
>JAPTHA010000017.1:8823074-8838710 GCA_029814585.1 Gymnapogon annona | reverse complement strand
GAAATTGACTGACTGTATCAACTGACTCTGAAAATATGATATCATATAAATTATAACGCCATATCTCAAAAATGATATTCTTAAACCGCATTAAAAAAAAACCCTGCCCTTTTGTGGCTGTAAAAGGCACAGTCGCATTTTTCTGTCCACATTACTGGCGTTTGTACCGCGACAAAAACGGCCAAGAGTATCGGCCAGTAAAGCCTCAGCTCCAATGAAAACATTGCTAAGCCGTTTAGCTGAAACGGAACTGATTCAAACAACAATGGGTTATCTGTTGCTCGTAAAGCTTGATTGAAATGACTGCGGAGTATTTACATAATTGTGGTAGGCTTTGCAGTAATACAAACAACAGCATTTCTATATGGCATCTTAACATGGCGGTGGGCACACTTATAAGTAACAGGACATGTACAAAAGCATAGGAACCTGCATAAATGGGGAGTTTGCCGTGTAAATAACACCCTGTATATAAAGCTAGTCTTGTATATCGTGTCCAGGTATAATGCATTAATGATTGCCATAACAGCTGACGGCAGTGTTGAATAATACACTGTTTCGTGTTTCTGTTTTATGACCGATAATTTCAAAACGCGAGAAACATTTGAAGTTCCAGGTAGTTGAACCACAAAGTTAGGCAAAGGGTTATTTCAGTGGCAATATGGTCACACTGTGATGTATTTGGTGAAATCCAGTGGAAACCTTAACGTCTGTTTATGTTTAAAGCTTTCCCAAGAGTTGATGTGTATCCCTGAAGTCAATTAAGTATAAAATCTTCCACCGTTCAGCTCCGTGTCAAACAAGGATGCAGCAATTAAAAATGTCAGTACAGATCAGATATTCAACACTTAAATAGTAGACGCACACATTACACACTTAAATTCACAGTGCCGACATGGACAGACTTCACCCCTGATCCTTCACAATACTCTCGTCACTCCTGACAGCTGAGTGAGGCAGAGGAACACGATTCCGCAGCCGCACTGTGTTTGAACCGACACATCTGGATCTATTCTGACATCACAGCGATTCAAGTTTTTACTTCCTGCGACAGAAATACGTTTGCTAAGCAGCTGTGGGCAAAAAGTATCAGGAGGCATTTTTTCAAACGACAACGCTGTTCACAGCTTTTCTGTTGATGGAAAAACTCCGTGTAGTGAACAGAAAGGCAAACTCCCTGAGAGTGGATCCAGTCCCAGAGTGAGGCCCTCTTAAGTCTCTGCAGATTCAATGACGGACCTGACGGCTTGTTTTGTATCTCCCAGGTGCAAAGAGCATTTTATATGCCTGGAATTAAAAAAAAAAAAAAAAAAAAAAAGCCAAGCCAATGGCACTGCAACACAAAATGTGCAACGTGCATGCATTGAAAACTTCTTCCTTTGTGCCTCGAAGCCTGGCTTTAATAGAGATTCAGCATTTCTGCAGGAAACTGATGAAAGTTGCTGCAACACTGAATATATTCCAGTGCTAACCACCACAGATTCAGAACGGATTTATACACAGCCGACGTCAAAGTTAAATTTCTACATTTCTTTTTTCGCAGCGTGGTGCGTTTACAAGTGCAGATACTTTGTGCTGATCTTTGTCTTCTTGTTTGTTTTCTTCAGCAAAACTACTTTGTGAACTCCTCGTGTGGGAGCTACAATAATAAACCCAGATCAGTCGCTGTCGTGGGTGGCATAAACGCAGAAAATATCTGGGACTGATGCAGAGGAGCTGGGACCTTCACTCGTGGAGTTTTTTTTTTGTTTTGTTTCAGATGTCAGACTCGATGATGAAGATAAAGAGGGGGATGGAGCAAAGAGAAAAAAAAAAACAAAAACAAAGGAGAAGCACCAGGGGAAAAGGTTGAAAGGATAAAAGAGGACAGCAAGTGAACCGCTGCCAGGCAGACCTTTCAGGACCTTTAAAGCTCTTGAAAAGCTCCTGTTTCCTGGCAGCGATCCACTGCAGCCTGCCTTCTTATGTACTGATGTCAATGTGTGTCAGTTATGAACCAGTGTGTCGTTACATAAACGCTCCAGCAGTGGGGACGTCTTTCCACTGCAAAAATCCCAATCAGAACCAAACACATAAGAAACTATTAAAAACACCAGATTGGCCATATCTAATTGAAGTACGCTACCTAATTAATCCAGTACACGGCACGATAATGGCAACTGCTAAACTCCTTGAGAATATTTTCCAATGGTCACACCTTCTTTTTTCGTTGTCAACACGCAAAACTAAAGCCGCATCATTGCAATGGCATGTTTTTATTTTTCTATTTTGACGGTAAACCTTTGCATCAGTGCGTCTGCAAATCACCTAACTGATCCTGTGCACAGTCACCGTGCATTCCTCCAGGCTTCAAGTACATTTGTTTTTATGCAAACTCCAGAACACGCTGACGGCAATACCACACGGACCAGCACAGGCAAAAACCGAAAAAAAAAAAAAAAAAAATCCAACAAAGGGATAGGCTGTCCTGTCTATCCCGCCACATTCTGTGTTTTGTTTTGGCACAATTGCCACACAGCAGCTTTTGATTTTTGATGATGCGGATACTGGCGTACGGTGCAGCGTGAGCACAGATGACCCGCCAGGCAGAGCGGGGCGTTAAGAGCGTTATCATCTGTTCATTTTACACAAGCTAATGTTAGATGAGCTCGGCCGGGCAGAGAGCAGAGACAAAGGCAAAAAAGGAGGAACTTTTTTTTTTGTTTCGTTTTAGACTGCACTTGAATGTGTGTTTTGTGAGCTGACTGTTATACTGTGTGTTTGTCAAAGACTCAAAAAAAGGGTCACACAAAAGGAAGATGAGAGAGCCAAATTCTGCTTGTGGCATATTGAAAATACTCTTCCAAACTTCTTTTGCTGGAGTTAAACGCTATCTTTCCGCTCCGCTTATTCATTTACGTGTCAGGGCGTCTTATCCTCTTCCTGCTACAATCAGTGTTTCTTGTGCCTTCATTATATTTCCAGTGCTAATAGCCCCGGGCCTCCTTTGTCAGACACGCGCCTTATCAAGTCTAACGCTTTGTCAAAATCACACAGGAAAACACATTGGTATGACGCAGGTGTCAACAAACCTGCATCCAGCTGTTACATGTGGTTAAGTCTGGGTAATTTTACAAAGAGCTGTGGTTAGACTTCAAAAGTGACAGAGGGAAGAAAAATTGTTGATGAAAATTGCATCTGGGGCTTGAAATATCCGACGGCTGAACAGATTTGGAAGTTTTTACCGGATGGAAATGTGTTTCCTACAGAAGTGTGTATAAATATCCTTTTTTTTTTGGCTTGAATATCCTTCGTCGCAATAAAGCATTCCCTCCATAAATAAATATTGTATTGATGCATGATTGGCCGAGGCTTGCGTACTTCCTTTTACCTGAGAGGCCTTAACTAACAGCCTGTGTGCTGATTTTCTAGTTAGTGTCAAAGATGGTTGGGGTGACTCAGGCTGGCGTGTCGGTCCCTGAGGTCATGTGGGTATTGTCTTCGTAGATGCGGTCTACAGGAAGTTGCAGGCCGAGTTTCAGATCCACCGTCCAGAACCCGGAGTGCGATGCTTCTTTCTCCTCTTACACACATAGTAGACCGGGAAAAAGACCAAACCTACGGAAAAGATCCAAGAGTTACCAATGAAATATTCTTCTTTCTATTTAAGCTCATAATTACAATAAAGAGAAAACTCACAGCGGGAATATTATGTGCTGATAATCACTCTACCGCCAGCAGGATGTAAAATACTCTAAATGTAATCTCCATTTCCAATATGTCTGCAGGTGTAGCCTTTTCTAATGGAAAAGTGAAGCTTGTGTGTTGCTCTCTTCAAAACTGCCAGCGTCTCAGACAGTCATTTACCTCACAAAAGAGGAGAGTTGCTGGTTGACCACTTCCTCAATCACTCTGTTTGTTTGACCTTGGCGTTTTAACACACTCCTTCAGGTCCAGACGAAGGAAATAAAAGACGGCTTAAACCACTCAGCAGTACATTGCTTAGCTTATGTGCCTGTTTCTCCAAACCAGGACCGTGCCGACAGACTGTGGATAAGTGCATTCAATCACACACAGCCACATAAAAGTCATACAAGCAATGCTTATTTGGACTGTATTTCCCCTAAAGGAAGCATTTAGCTTTGCTTTGTTTAGACCGGGGAACAAAATCACAGTAAACGCTATCAGTATCACAACATCCCTATCCATATTTGTATTATTTCACAGTTTGAGCCTGATGAGTCCTGCTATTGTCATCATGAAATATGTCTGTGCCATCAGGGAAGAAAATCCTCATTTTTACAGACAAATATATTCACCAATATTATCTGGCAAGGGTAAAGCCATCTGAGCTAAAATTAAAAAAAAAATCATGAAGACTACAGCGCTTTTTAATTATGAAAGAAATCAAAACAAACATAGCCTGCAGCAAGAGAGTCATACAGACCGAGTAAAGGTATTATCTGTAATTACAGTTGGTCTAATGCATCTGCAGCTCATGATGCTGCCTGGCACACCGCTCCAAGGGCTTATGTTTCCATTTAGGTGAAACTGCTTCTAGAATTAATATTAAAGTCAGGAGAGCAAACATTTGGATTGAAGGTTTCGGCAGATTAAAAACCAGAGGAATCGACTTGGGTTTCACCCAACACAACACAGTACGTTAGTCATGTTGCTGATCTCAGAATGTCATACGTGGTGATGCAACTTATGGCGTTACTGCGTTTATGTGTCGACACTGGAGCTGCTTCGCCGCTAGTCGGGAGGAAATATCTGTTATCTGTTTGCTGCTTTCGCCGGAGTCGCCCCCTGTCTGATTAATGTGAATGAACTTGTGTGTATAATTCCATTACCTATCACCAGGGCAATAGCTCCGAGCACCGCCACCAGCAAAATGACCACGGGAGCTATCATCACCTTTGTCGCTGCACATAGGAAAGAAGAAGAACAGAATAATAATCACCCATAATGAATAATGCAGGCTTTAATCAGAATAGAGATGGCATGATTTGAAATGTACGTGCAGTCCTTATTTACATCTAATGCCTAACGCAGCAGTTACTGATCATTTTAAACCTGCAGTTCCATCATGCAATCCCTTTAATACAGACGGAATGGCTTCAACTAACGGTCTGCGGCATAAGAACAGCGAAAAGAGTTGTAATGGGTAAAGCCTCTTGTTAAGGGACAAATTAGTGTCCCAGCTGAACAGACACCCCACTGATCCAACTAGCTGTAGCTGTCACAGCAAGCCCAGTTGAGTCAATTTATCAGAGGAGTTCAACTTCCTACAGGCAAATGTGAATAGATAATTATAACTGACATAATCTGATTTGTGATGCCTTCATGCTTCATTATAAAGCTGTCCTTGGTATCCAGCACAGACTCAGATGAATGCGGTATTCATTTCTGCGGCTGTGAGGAGGTGTTGTCGTGCCAGCGGAATGTAACGCAGTACAAATGCAAGGTCGTTGCACTTTAGGGGATTTTAGGACTTTAGGATTCCCATGTTATTATTCTCTACACGACGCATCATAGGCAAATATTGGACTTTTTACTGCAGTTGTTTTGAGATAACAATTGCTCGGCTTCATCTCCGCATATGTTTAATTAGGAGATTCTGGTTAACAGAAGGATTAAGTGCTTCTTTAACTTCCCTTCCCTTTCAAGCTAACTCTAAAAACCCTCTTGGACAATGCGCCATCACAAAGTATATATGACATCTAGTTTATTGCACTGGTAAAATTAAGCCAAATGCATAATAAATAGTAGTAAAACACTGTCATTTGACTGCACAAGGGATGCTTTAACCTTTTTTCTGAGTTAAGAAGTACTTAAATGCTTTCGTCAAGTAAGGTTGTGAATGCTAAACTTTTACTTGTAGTGGCGTAATTTCATGTTGTGACATGGACTGTTCTCTCTGTTGGCGTCAGACAGGAGGCTGCGCTGCATCTCCTGTACAACTGCCAGGTTCAGTGACAGCTTCTTCCCCCAAGCCATCAGACTATTAAACTGTACTTGACTTCACGTGCAGTGTTTACACTGTTTATAGTACTGTTTAAGTTGATGTGTAATATTTACACTGTTTTTAGCACTGTTCACATTGATGTGCAATATTGCACTGTCCATCCTATTTATTTCCTCATTTATATTGACTGTATGTGTTGTTCACCTTTGCACTGCAGCCAGTCATGGCTTTGGATTCAGTTTAGTAATTTTGCACTTTTGTATTTTCCAAATTTATATTGTGTTATCAGTTGCCAATCAATGACATTTCGTTGCCAGATTCACTGTGTGTGTCTGTGTAATGACAATAAAGGAGGTCTAAGTCTAAGTCTAGTGTAATTACTTCATGATTCTATTTGTTGCTCAGCCTTGATCTCGGTGAATTCCAACATTAACTGAAGGAAATGATAATGACAAAACACTACTCCTTCCATGAAATATAAACTTCATCCACAGCTGTAAGATCCAAATGTACAGTACAGTTCAGTAAAACAGAGCCTTACTTTTACTTCAGCTTTACTCAGTTAATACGCAGTGCTGGATGGGGGTGGTGCAAAGACATGGTGGTGCGCATCAGGGAATAGCTCGACTAATTAGAGGTTAAAAAGGTGACTCGGATTTAAAAGCAAGTAATGACTCAGGTCTGTGTTCCGCACACCCACTGACTTACCACAGACAGAGCCTCTAATTAGACGTCTCAGATGCGGTTTGTCGGGCAGATAGCGGTACTTGCAGCCGAACACGCTGAGGTTGGATGTGTGGTCCCCGAAAAATCTGACCCAAAAAAAAGAGACATAATTATGAAGCAAAAGAGTCTTTCTGGATTCAAGTGAGAGAGACGTAAAATAAAGTCTAGGACACTGACCTTAAATGTCTGTAACGCTCTCCACAGCGGTAACAGAAGTTAGTGTTACACTGTGTGCACGTCATATGGTCGCAGCCCTCTGTCCGCTGAATGTGGATCTGCAAGCATAGATTAACGTCAGTTCTCATCCCGTCAGGATTTTGGGGCGCTCGTTCTTATTTACATACTCAAGAAGCTGTGATCATCTGGCCGAGTATTCGTGCCACGGGAACACATTATGCATGCAATAGCAGTGTGGTTAGTGGATCCTGGCTGCCGGAGCAGTGAGCAGGCTTTGCTGTCAACCGGCCGTTAAGTTCAGCTGCTCTCAGCCTCTTTTCCAGATAAACGCAGCGTGACACCAATTTGCTGGCTTCACCGTCAAACATGCTCCTCTCTGCCTCCTTCCAGAACCAACATTCTGAGATACAGATGAACACAGATGGGAAGCGTGTGCCGCTGTGAGCAAACACTTCCCATATACCGGTAATTACCCTAATTTATGTCTTCCTTTAGTCATCTTCTGACAGTTAAATTAGATGCAGTGTCTACCAACTTCATCATAATGAGACTGAGGGAAGACGAGGCTTTGTTTTATGACTGTGTGAGACATGCCGGTAAGTCGATCAGATATGGTTTTGTGAAGCAGAGACATAATCATCATTTTTTCCCATTATGTTCGGTGCCTATGCGTCCCTGATCCTGTGCGTCCCTCTACTCCTCTTTAGTTTTCCATCCATCATCCGTCTATACGCTCTCCTGCTTCTTAACCTTCATCGATTTATTCATCTTTACTCATTCCACCCTCCATCAGTCTGTTTCATTCCCACACACCAGCTGCTGTAAGTCGGTAGGTATGGATCCAAAAGAAGGGAGAAACTATTAAATAGGGATGCAGACAGCGAAACCTTTTGTAATGATGTTATTCAACCAAGTTTTGATTGGTAAGTTGGTCATAGAAAAAAAACACACACACATCACTACCATTTCCAGATATCAAACTTGTTTTTTTTTTCTTCTAAGCATTTCTTGATATTATTATTATTGTTGTTGTTATTAGATTAAATTAGATTCCTTTATTAGCCCCACTCTGGGAAATTTCCATTTACAGCAACATCCTACATTTACACACAAAAGAGCAAAAATATAAATACAAAAGCAAATACAGTTGTGCAACTGTATTCTTCTTCTTATCATTATTATTACCTTCATCAATAAAATCTAATCTAATCCTTTATTATACACATGTATGTCTCTGGATAGTGGGAGGTAAATCATCTCAGTTACTGCACATTTAACTTCATGTGCACTTCTATCTATAGACATGTCCACTTTACTGCCTTATTCTTACGTTGTATTGAAAATCAGCACTATGTTCACACAGTCTAATTGCTGGTTGTGAGACATTATGAATCATTAGTCACTTGAATTGTGTTGTTATAAAAAGGCTTTTATCTTGTTGTTTGAGTATGTTTATATTTCTAAATTCATCAGTGTTAACAACATTGGTAATAATATTCTTAGTACTGAACAGCCCAATTTAATATGGGCTAGAATTAATTACAAGAAACATTGTATCCTTTTCATAGTTATGTACGCACTACTCGAGTGGTTCAATTCTACAACTCCACCCTGAACCTTGACATGAATGTAATAAACATGCAGTGACTAGTTTACCCTGCGTGACCTTCTCTGTGTCGTACCTTACACTCTGGACACTTCTGTGCATTTCTCTGTCCGTGCTCTATGACGCTGGCCCAGGTTCGTAGCAGCTTGTCTCCTTTTCTGTAGTCGCGACACTTCAGGCCGTTGTGCCAGGGCGCGTGGCATTTGAAGCACCACACAAACTGGCAGTTGCTACACTGGATCTGCGTTTCAGAGCAAGAAAGCGACACAATATATTTGTCCACACTACGACATATGACTACATAGTTTTCGTTTTTTTAACTCTTTAAACCCTTATTCTACAACAGTATATTTGAGCTTTTTTTTTTCTTATTTTGACTATAAAAAGGTTAGAAAATGTGCCGTGAGTCCTTTTTATCCAATTTTCCACATCATTTGAAATTTTTAGAAATAGTTGAAATTTATTGCATGTTACAAAACTGTTAAAACAGCCTCTTCTATAGCTTCTCGTAGAGGTGTGAGTTAAATTACTGTAATGACCTGATAAAGCCAATAAACCATTGGAATTTTCCCACTTGCACAAACAGTGAAAGAGTTACAACCATCCAAACTGCATATGCACAGGGTGTGAGAGAGAGAAAGAGAGAGAGAGAGATAGATATAGATACTTTTAATGGTCCCACAAGGGGAAATTTCAAATACAGGCAGCAGAATAAAAAGAGTAGAAAAACAGAGTAAACAGATACAATTGAATTCTTGTACAACATAGACAGTATGTATGATTGAAGTCCCAGAGATGATTAAACACCTAACTTCCTAATTAGTTGCATTAAAAACCATCCTCGTGCATTTTCTTGATTGTTGTTGTTTTCGGTTTTTGTGTCTGTACCTTGTATTTGTGCTCGGTGCGGTTCGGGTTGTGCTTCCTCAGGGACGTGAACTGACTGCACTGGGGGCAGGGTTTGGTGCTGGAGTCCAGCTGACTGAGTTCCAAAAAGTACCGATATTTCACTGCGTCCTCATTGGACAAATGCGTGAGCAGAAGTCCTTCTTCCAGGTAGCCGCTGCACTCTGGGATGGGACAGCTGATGTAAGCTTTGGCCACTCGCACCTTTAGAACAACACAACAAGTAATGAGACACGAACAAATGTTTCTGCAGGAACATCTACAGCCTGAAACAACATAATGGAAAGGACATAAAGTGATTTACTCATTTCGTTTAAGGATTGCACGTGTACTTTTTCTTGCCTAAGACACACACACTTTTAAGACCCGTTTAAAAACCAATTTTTTCTATGGTATTCTATGGTATTTTTATTTATTTATCCATTTATTTAATCTTAAATTGTTTCTCAACTCTGTACAGCACTTTGGTCAACATCGGTTGTTTTTAAATGTGCTTTATAAATAAAATTGCCTTGACTTGACACTGCATGCACAGCTGGATGATATTTACCAAATGTGGTAAACCTATTCCACCTTGTTCAACATGGAAGATAATAAATGACTAAAACGAAACATCAAATGCAAATCATCACATAATTGAAACCGTCTGGAGCATTTTTCTGCTCTGATTCTCCCCCTCCACGTTCATTTTCCTAGAGGCCGCATTGGCAGAGAGTTTTCTGTGAGTAGGTTTAGAAACACTGTGAAGAGCGAGACACACTCAGGAGACTCTTTGGATGAATTACAACGGAGATGTTTATTGACAATATGAGCTTAGAGAACAGAGATTTCCCAATACGGGAGACTGGCGAAGCTCGCTCTGATTGCGCTTCCTGAGGTCCAGCTGTTAAATGTCATTAGAACAGTGATGTCAGTCACTTATCTGACGTTGGAGATAAAGTCTGCCTGTGCCATCGTCGACTAAAGCCCCCTGAACCGAAGCAAGGTTACATAACCACAAACGCTGTGGTTAAATGAACACAGTCTGCCAAGTTATCTGCCTGTTTCTGATTTTTCTGGCGCCTGCCGGAGGAAAACAAACCAACAAATGAGTTGACCTGATCCCCTCTATTGTGCTGAGGCTCTAAAAAATTCTCCCAACGCAGAACGTACAACATCACAGGGTCGTTTATAGCATTAATGTTCCGAGACTAATGAATAGCGACGGGTCAAAAACCCTCTGCTTACTGACGTGGTGCAGTGTACGCTTTGTTAATAATAGGAAACTCTAGACTTTGTGATTCCTAAGTGGGCGTGGGCAGAAAGGCTGAGGACCTCCAATGACTGAAAATACACGAGGTCTAAATGAAATGATAACACACTGATATATCGTACTTACCAAGACCTAACTTTATTTAACAATCTCTTTTGAGCTGTTTTAATGTTTTCAAAATTAGACTTCTGCTGCCAGATCTTGTGAGAGTTTGTTACCAAGACATACCTAAAAAAAAGACAGTTTTCAACCACCGTGCACATCTTAAAAATGACATTTTCATCTCGGAATGTTCAGGGGATATGAGGGTAAAATGAGTTCAGTTTTTCTTGGGTTAGATGGGGACAAGATTATTTCATTTTATAACTCCAATTAACCCAAGTGTCAGTTTTCATGATGATTTCTTTCAGATTTTTCCCTTCCGGGGTCGCCACAGCAAATCCAATTCACATATTTGATTTGGCAGGAGTTTTTAACATCGGATGCCCTTCCTGACAGAACCCACTGGATGCTCATCCTGGGAATCGAATCCGATAGGTAGGGAATAGGTCCCCTATACATATACACCAGCCTGCTGCCTCACCAACTGAGCTATCCAGCCGGAGACCTAAGACCTAATTTTCATGTTATTTCAAATACATTTTTAATATGATCAGGCCCAATTTTATTTACATTTCAAATACATTTTTAATATGATCAGGCCAATTTTTATTCACGTGTGAGCATTTTTTTTTTTTTTACAATTGCATTATGTCATTCATCCTTTTCAGATACTAGAGATATTGTATGTGTATATATTCATTTGGCTGTTTGGATGTTTTTTTACATTTTTTTATCGTTTTACTTTTACTTAAAGCTGATCCTTTTACCCACGTCATCAAAATACTCGGATATAGATAAGTGGAGATGACCCAGCTCTGACTGAATATGTGAATAGATCTCATCTCATTTCACAAAGCTTGCCCTCAGAGTCAAAGTGGAGCTGATGAGGCCAAGAGGAAGAGGACGTGATCTCCACCTATTCTTTCCTTTTCACCATCCAGCTCCATTTTTCACGGGCTTTTCCTCTCAGGGCATCTCCACTTCTCTAATTCCTTCTCTCGCCCTCATCGTCATGTCATATATTCTTTCTCTATAGTCTCACTTTCGTTCTCCCTCTCCACCCTCTCTTTCAGTCCATCAAAGCCAGTGAGACCTGTTACACTGACAAAGGATTAGGCTCTGGAGCATTTTGTGAATGTATGAAATAACAGAAGGTATCACACACACACACTGAGTCCAAAACCCAAAACCCTATTACATGATTATGAAAACGTATCCTCAGCAGACATTAGAGCTGATGCGTTAGTATTGTTTCCACAACACTCTGATGACCACTGCCAGACTGGTCGGACTGGTTGTACTGCTCACACACTTAGCCTCTGTTTTACATACACGTGTGTCTGGCATGGTTCGAGTATTTATATATTTTTTCCGTTTTTGGCCATGTGATGAAAACCAAACTCATGAAATCTTAATGTAATAACAGCTGTTCTGTGAAATAATTAACAACTGTACAGAACTAACCTCCAAGCAGCGACGGAAATAGCGTCAGGTTCTTTGAGTCCCAAAAAATGTGAAACACAATGAAAAAAGAACTGACATTTCATTTATACCATGTGCACAATTTTCTGCTTTTGAGAACATATTTTTCTATTAATATTAATGCCATGCCAGCACAATGGACATTAGGCCCTAAATGAATAGAGGGGAAGGACAGTCATTGGACATTAACGCCACACTGATCAAGATCCTGAATTGGATCGCAGATAAGGTAAGATTAAATTATTATATAATCTACTTCCTAGAAAGATTTTACAGATCACGTCATTGAAGAAGTAACTGCACTTCTTAAGTCTGAATATATGAATACGAAAATAGATTTTTTTGCAACATGTCCATGCTATAACACAGGCCAATACCCTTGAAGTGGTTTACCTAGCAACAGATAAACAATAGGGCCAGTTACTATAGTGTAAAGTGCCATGTGCAGAAACACAAATTCTAGCTGAGAGGTAACTCAACTCAAAACGGCTGTGAGATTTACCTAGAAAGTAAAGGGATGAACTAGGAACCCAGAGGTAAGTTTATTACACTAACATTTATACCACATCTAGAACCCGCGGTTCCCCAAATATTAACCTGCGTGGTTATCCTGGCTGACACATACTCCACAATAGCTCTGAGGGGGCTTAAGTACGCAGCGTTTTATATTTGGGGTTATTTTTTGCTGCTGCTGAAATAATGACAGTCATAGAGGGAGCCTGACTTCCATGAATACTTTAGAGTTATACTAGTATTAAAATATTACTGATTCATTATAGACTCTGATGGTACAGTCATAGTCCAGGAAACCAATAGAAACACTGCATCTTGGACATTTCCCACACACACTTCAACACAACACAGCGGTCCAGTATTTGGCAACATAATGTAAGTCCTGCCATATCAAATTGAATACCTTTTACTTTTTTAAAGTGTTAAATGCAGATTTGTAAGTGCAAGGCCTTTTGTTAGCATTTCAGCTATAGGTGCCGCTATCAAAAGGAGCAAAAAATATAGGAACAAAAGCATCAACATCATTAGTGAAACAAATATAGCACAGTCACAAGACCCTTGTATTGAATTGCTTCCATCTCTGCCTGTACATAAGGGCGCCGCAGTTTCCTGCTGCAGTGAGGCCGATCATGTGCCATCTCTGCCCGATTGATCAAGACACTGTGTGACCTTCATCTCTCCCATACACAGCTCACTGTACCTACTGAGAATGTTACACCTGCTGCATGGAAGCTAAAATAAGCCCGCAGTGCATTAACAGATGAAACCATTCCACCTACATCGGATGGTTTACATGACTCTTATCTCATTCTCAGCGCACTTATCAGAGAGCATACTTGTCTCACTGTTTGTATGATTATTCATGCCACGCTATCAAAGCCGAGGATAATTTCAGATAAAGTGCAGTAGGGATCCTGGCGGACTGATAAAAACTGTTTTATCAAGACAAATTACAGCGACAGTGTCTGAGAGAGCAGATTACAGCTTCCAGACAAGTCAAACATCAGAGGCGACCAACAAGTTCATCAAAACTGGGCTTATGATCAGAGGATTTCCGAGTGGAACAACCTCAATGACAAGGCACTTAGAGAGAAAAATATCCATCCTGAATCGCTCCAGCTCTGGTTGGAAACAGCATTTGGCAACACGCCTCACCCTGCTGAGTGCATATTTCCATGGCAGCCACACTGAAGATTAATGGACTTGAGTGTTTCGTCCATCCATTATTCATTTTCTTGACTGACCACGCTGATTCATATCCAGAGTCAATTAACAGAACATGTGACTGAGCACTTTTTTTTTGTCCCAACTTTCAAAGAAACCATGTCGGAGAATATTTATAGTATTTTTCCTGAAGAGCTGGGACACATGTTTTCAGAGATAAGTGTCTTTCATTCCTATAAGGGAATGACTTAGGAGAAAAATGAGCCAGAGCGAGGGACACTGGGTACAACCGGGGCTTACATTACAACTCAGCAACACCGGTGCGCAACAGAATGTTGAGAGTGGGTTATTCCTTCAATAGACTACCCATGCATCCTGACGAATGGAATTTATGCTAAATAAGCCTGACTGTTTGTTGTGAATAGCATTTTTTGCAAAGGGTCCCAATTTTAATGCATAAGGTGTCAGTGACCCAAATTCCATGAAAACTGCTGTTATCTCATGACTGTACGACCCTGTAACTGAGCACATGACACACAGCAGCAGCATGACAGAGCCTCATGTACCTCGACACTCATTTTTACCCTCTGTAAACATCTTTCTCAAATTTGCATTCAGTGGAGCCTGATGAGGTAGACATGTGGTGTTTAAAGGGCAGGCTGCTACATCATGTTACTTAGTACAGCTATGAAATGTGTTGATTCAGATCTACTGACTAATATTCTGCTCTATTGTTTATTTCATTGTATTGTAAATGACACTCTTTATGGGAAGGGTTTTCTTCATCTGGTAAATGATTTGTGTTCTGCCACACAGCAACGATGCAGGCAAGATATTTGCATAAAAATACAAGAAAACACAGAGGAGAGTCAGTGTGATGCAAAGAGAGAAGATGGAAAGTGACAAAACCAGCCAAAACAATAGGGAGAAGTCAAAGTAAATCCCATTTTAACTGAGCCCATTAAATCACACTGTGCTCTTCCAGAGTCCATAAAACTGGCTGTAAATGCTGCCGCGATTAAGCCAAGTGAAATTACTGTAACCCAATTTGGAACCCAAAAGCTACGTGTTTGTTTGGATTTTGTAACCAGCAACTGGTTACGTATGTAAACTAGAAGGGCGTGGCAGAGTTACTGTCAAAGTACTTGCCAGGTGTCAATTGTTTGTCCAAAACAGCCTGCAAAATGAAAAAACAAACTCGAGTGAAAGGCTATATACTGTAGTTAACCTCATACCACAACTGTTATGTTGTTGAATAATTGAACTGAAAAAAAGTGTACTGAGCAATTACGCTACAAGGCAAATGAAATGCTAGACGCACCTCAGCCTGCTTTCAGGATTCACATACGGCAACATTTACATACACATTTACATTTTAGAGTTGCGTTAGTTTCCTTTTCAACTATAGTTACAAAGTAATTTCCATTATGCCGGGCAAAAGATGTAACCAGGAATGAGAAATGGCATATAAATTATGCTGTTATGTTTTATTCATTTATTCAGTTTTTGTGTTTGGCTGCTGTTGGTACATATTATTTTATCCTTTGTTCAAAGTTGTGGTTTATTAGGTGCTTTAGATTCATCCCATGCCTATATTTTCAGCATAATATCTAACAGAGATTTATTTTTGGCAAAATAGTGAAGTTGATGAATAATAGATGCCTTTATAACTGGATCATTAATCTGTTGTAGGTGAGTATAGCAAATTATATTAACAATCCTCTGAAGAGGCATATAACAATTCAAAGGAGGATACCACAT
>JAPTHA010000017.1:8800404-8812815 GCA_029814585.1 Gymnapogon annona | reverse complement strand
CACGCACGCACAGACACACACATACTTAGGTTTGAAATGCTTTCTGATTCGGGGAATAACAGCTCATTAAACATCGGACTGGCAGGAGGCTACACTATTTGTGTTCCTCGTATGTTTCCCCAGTGACTGACATTTTTATTCCATTCACTTTAGATAAACGGGTGCAAATGAATTCACTTTCATTTCAAATGAAATTAATGGCACGGCTATTTCTTTCAATTAAGCCTATTAATAATGGATGCTGTCTTTGACCCGTTTCACAGCGATATAGTGAAAAGACACTTCACCTTCAGTCATTTTATTTATTAAAAAGCAATGTGCAGTCTTTGTTGACAATTTAAATATAAATTAATCATGTTAAATTAACCACGGGACTGAAGTGAAAGTGAATTTCCAGCCCTGACAGAACGTTTACTGAAAGAATTACAGACTATAGTGCAACTAACGCCGATTCTCTCCTCCATCTCTGGCACGACTCGCATCTATCAAATACACTGTACAGTTAGAAGAAATAAAACAGTAATCCCACTTGTACACAACATCATACATTATTAGTCAACTAGAAAAAACAGTAAACACGGCCACATGTGATTAAAAAACGTCTAGAAGTTCAAAGTTACATTTCGGTTTTACATTGTAGTAGCTATTTTTCTCCGGTACTCGCCAGACATTTCAGACGGTGTTATTTATAGAAAAACCACAAAGTTCACATTTACGACTCTGCAAAGAGCCGAGGAGCATTCAACAAACCAAACAGTTCCTTTTTAAGTAGCTAGTTAGTCACACGCAGCATGAGATTAAATATGCAACAGGTTTGAAACACCTCATGCAAACACACAAATGCTGTTTCTGTCGTCCAGAGTGTCCGTTGGTGGCGTTTAGGTGACTCTGAGTGTAACGGGCGCAGCTGTCACGGAGCAAACGTCACGTGTAACGGGTAATGCCGCCGACGATATCACTGGCACGGGGGGGGGGGGACTTTTGAAATCTGTTTGTCTGGTTTTAGTCCATCCTGGCGTCTTGTTTTTCCCACAGAAAATGAACTTCCTTCGTTGACTGAAAAGGCCTCGAATGTTTGGTCCAGTGATCGCAACACAAATGGAACATGTATCATCACCATCTCCCAGAAGGAGAAAGTGGATATTTTTTTTGTTTTTTTTTTGTCCCTCTTGAACATAATCAAAAGTGAAAACCTGCTGACTGGCCCATCTGTCTCCAACGCGTCTGCTTTGCATGTCTGAGAATCTGCAGGAACGAGGGCTGCTTTATCAGCCTGGAATGCAAAATGTGAAATACTTGATTTGTAATATCCTCCCTAATATTCCAACAAGGGAATCCGAGATAAGTAAACCTGAGACCCATTAGTTTTGGTCCCAGTCTGTGGCTTTTCAGAAACTAGGCAAGAAATACCCATGCGGCGATAATGTTGGCACTTTGAACATTAAAATTCGAGTGGTGAGGTGAAGCGGGGAGCTGCTAAGTCACTGGCATATCTCGGGGATAATTTTTGTCCTTGTTACTCTGCAGGCAAAGCACACAGTGACAGAGTGGTTTCGGCTTCCTGCACGTCTTGTGCCAATCCTTTTTGTCATTCTCCGGCAGTTGAAAATGCATTACTATGATCGAAAATAAACCAAAAGATCAAAAACCACACTTGGAGGCTTCTCTTTTTTAGCCTTTTTTTTTTTTTTGTTCCTGTGGAAGATGGTATTGGGCCTGATGTGCATGCAGCTCCCTGAATTCCTACCTTTCTGCTTATTTATACGTGGTACAAAAATGCCAATCGATGACAGGATTCAGGCCAGTCTGTGATTGTCATTTCTGTAAAGGGTGTGTGTGTGTGTTTTTGTCGTGGGTGATGGTAGTTTTTGGTTGGTTTCGTTTCTGTCACTGCATCAGGAAGAACGGGATACTGACGAGGCTGAAGCGGCACTTAATCTGATCTCCAAGTGTCTGGTTTGTATTGGGGGCGGGGGACACGTTGGCGTGACGATCGCTGTTTTGAGTTGATTCGGGCGTGTCAGGTGGACAGGAGAGGACGCCGCGGCTTGACCTCAACTGTCGAGAGACAAGGAGGGTTATATATATATATATATATATTTTTTTTTTTTTTTTTTCGGCTTGACATTCTGACACTCTGTCTGTCTCGGATGGAAGACAAAATATTTCAACAACAGCAATGACCCACGGAAACACATCTGGAAAAAAATAACTGCCCCATTTACCAGCGGTGCGGCAGAAAACACCCCCTTCGCCTCTGGGATCCTGAAGCAAGAAAAAAAAGTGTCGTTGCTTCATCCCAGTCTGCCTGTCTGTCTGTCAATACTGTCTCATCCACCTGTCCTTCTGTCAGTCAGAGATTCAGTCTTTCTGTCGGGCAGACAGAATAGCTGTTGTAAACATTGTTTAGATTCACATTATTAGTAGAAAACAGTTGTATCTGTTTGCACTGTATAATTGTGTGGTGAGCTGTCTGTGTGCGTGTGTGTGTGTGTGTGTGAGAGTTTATCTGCTTCCTGTACACATGCAGATGTTAGATTTAACTATGTAATTCTTTTACCATCACATTCAGTTAACATTCAGAGTGTTGGATGACACAACATAATGAGCGTTGTCCACTTTGAGTCCAGGCAAAGACATGTGTCCTCTAGTGTCCTATATTTGCTGTTTTCTCTCTCTCTCTCCGCTGCATGAAATGCATCAAAATGAATACAGAATAGGTGTGGTGACATTCCTTGATGGGTTCCTTTGAGTCGATGGTTGGTCAGTTCAGTTGGAAGTGTCTTTAGCGTGTGGGTTAAAAAGAGCACAAACTTCCAGAGACGGTCGAAGGTGTCTGTGGAATTGTTCACTCTTTGGTCAGGCCGATCTGCACTCAAGATACGGGAACACTTCACACACACATACACACACACACACTATGTGAAATGTGGAGACGGTAGCCTATTTCTGCAGCAGTATAAACAAGCATGGCACCGTGTGGCAACAAGACATAATCCCAGCATTGTCCTTTGAAGCCGAGAGATCTCATTGACCGGACTGTGACTCTTTGCATTCCTTTGGTTTCTTTCATAATGCAGACACCCAAAAGCATTAGAGGATGAAGTCAGTGGCTCCAGACTGCATCCTTTTACAGTCAGGAAAAAAAATGAAGAAAAAAAAGAAGAGGCAGTTGAGACCAGAGCTGCCTGACACGAATGGTGTTCATGTCTCCTGTAATTGCCTTGTTCAACCACAGGAGGCTAGTGTTTTATCAGGAATAGACCGGACTCCATTAAAAACAGCAGACAGGCAGAGGAGAGAGGCCAGGACTGAGGGGGGGGGGATTTGTACAACGAGTCGAAGAACGTCTCCTCAATCCGGTCTCCATGTCTGTGTCCCGGGTGTTGTTTGTTAGAAAACATACAGAGTAGTAAAAGCAGGAAATGAAGTAGTGGTGACTGGTAAGGCAGAGAGTCCAGTGGAGCTCCTGGGTTTACTTTGACCTGGAGGAGAGGAGAGGAGGAGGAGAGGAGAAAAGGAGAGAGATAAAGGGGACAGGAGGAAGAGGAGAGGACAAGAGAGGAGAGGAGATGGGGGGAGAGGAGAAAGGGGGAGAGGAGAAGGAGATGAGAGGTGGAGAGGAGGAGAGTAGCAGAGAGAAGGAGAGGAGGTGGGATGGAGAGGAGAGAAGGGGAGAGGAGAGAAGAAAATAGGAGAGGAAGAAGAGAGGAGAGGAGAAGGAGATGAGAGGTGGACAGTAGAAGAGGAGTGGAAAGGAGGAGAGGAAGAGGGGTGGAGAGGAGAGAAGGGGAGAGGAAAGGAGAGGAGGGGAGAGGAGGAGAGGAAGAGGAGAAGGAGATAAGAGGTGGAGATGAGCGGAGAGAAGGAGAGGAGAAGGAGAGGAGGAGGGGTGGAGAGGAGACAAGGGGAGAGGAAAGGAGATGAGGGGAGAAGGAGATGAGAGGTGGAGGAGTGGAGAGAAGGAGAGGAGGAGAGGAGGAAATGTGGAGAGGAGACGAGGGGAGAGGAAAGGAGAGGAGGAGAGGAACGGAGGAGAGGAGAAGGAGATGAGAGGTGGAGAGGAGCAGAGAAGGAGAGGAGGAGGGGTGGAGAGGAGACAAGGGGAAAGAGGAAAGGAGAGGAGGATCAGAGAGGAGAGGAGAGAGGAGAAGGAGATGAGAGGTGGAGAGGAGCAGAGAGAAGGAGAGGAGGGGGAGAGCAGGAGGGGTGGAGAGGAGAGAAGAAGAGAGGAAAGGAGAGGAGGCGCAGAGAGAAGGAGAAACAAGGAGAAGAAAAAAATGAGGGGAGGAAAGGAGAGACACGAGGAAGAGGAGAAACAACCAGAATAGTGTGTGTGTTAATGGGGTGAGTGTGTGTGATTGTTCAGATAACAGATAAACGCTGCTGTTCCTGATAACATCTCAACCGTCCTTGATAGTGTAACTCCCTCCCCCGAAGCACTTGTCTTTTATATTTTACAAAAGATGATTTCACTCCAAAAGAGGCTTATGCTCATGAGAAATACTGGCTCCTTGAAAACATCCCCCCAAACAACCCAACCTCCCTTCTACTGTTTCACTGGATGGAAGCAGTAAAAAAAAAGAAAAAAAGAAAAAAAGAAACTTTCAACTATTTCAAAAAGCACAAAAACTGTAACTGGAAATCCAACGCCAACTGAATCAACTGCAGGTAAAATCAGCTCAATATTTGTTTTCCGGTGATGAATTTTCCCCCCATTGAGCTGTGATTGTTTCACCCAAAAAAACACAAAAAAAACAGCTGCAACAAACACGACCGAATAAAATTGAAATAAAAACTGACGTTTCCACTAGAATTTCTCATTTACACACTACCTCAGCTTTTGTCACAACCTGCTGAATCATAACCATTAAAACGTTTACACTTCAAACTCATTAATAATAGTTAACATACTCATAACACAACTTTTTTTTTTTTTTTTACTGGAGCTGTAGCCACCTTTCTACACATCCCTACACATCTCATGCTCTAATAAGTATTCATGCCTGCAGGACGATGTGTATATTAAGACTTCAAGATGAGAATAACTGAAAATAACCCATTTATGTGCTTTAAAAAAATAGATTTAGGAAGCTACTGCAGTGAGTCTCATCAGCAAGACCATGACCCCCCGCTAACCCCCACCCTCATGAATTTTTGAAGATTCACGCACTAATCTATGCTTAATTAAGTTACATTCTACGTAGACTTAAGTTACATTGCACATAGACTTAAGCTACATTGCACATAGACTAGAGTTACATTGCACATAGACTAGTGTTACATTGCACATAGACTAGTGTTACATTGCACATAGACTTAAGTTACATTGCACATAGACTAGAGTTACATTGCACATAGACTAGTGTTACATTGCACATAGACTTAAGCTACATTGTACATATTTTATGTTTCTATTTCTTCTTATAGTGTAATATATTGTAAATTGATGCCTCTGACTGGAAGCACTGGTTCAGTTTTATTGTTATTTTACTATGATGTTTATCTTATTTTATGCACCAAACCACCAAAGAAATTTCCATGTAAGTGTAAACCTACCTGGGAATAAATGGGATTCTGATTCTGATTCTACTGATAATTGAATTGAATATGCCTTTATAACACTGGGAAGGTCGGCCTTATTTAACATGGGTCTGTTTTAAGGTCAATACACTTCCTTTAAAACCCTTATGTGTGGTTGAAAGCACAAAACACAACAAGGGGGAGAAAAAAAAATAAAGCAAACATGTCAAGACGATCAATAATCCTGAAGGGGGGGGGTGTTACTGAAACCACAGGAAACTGCTTTTACCACACCTTTAATTGTGCTGCATCAATACAACTTTTTTTTTCACAGTAGCTTTAGATTATCGAGGAAATTTCACGCTCTTTTATTTTGTTTAGTTTATTTTTCCCGCCAGTGCAGTCGAGAGCTACATGGTGAGGTTGTTGTAACTGAGCAGACTCAGAGATAAAACAGGTTATTGGAAAAAAAAAAATATATATATATATATATACATATATAAATATATATCTAAGAATTTTCCCCTTTCGCTGACTGTTATGGTGTGTTGGGATTTAAGCTAAAAATCTCATTTCTACGTGGTAACACATGTTTCTTAAGGTCAATATTAAGGTCTTTTTTTTCTCTCTCTCTGAAAAGAAGTGCATATTTCTACCAAATACTGGAGGCGGTAATTGTGAAGTTACTTTTGTGTGTATGTGTGTGTACGTGGGAGGTTAGGTGTGCGCCTGGTGTGAGAGCCAAAGACGGGGAGATTTCCTTTGGGATAGTGCAGCTGATGCCTTTTTATTGGTCCCTCTGGCCGGAGCCAATAAACACCAAAGTGAAGGGACAACAGCTGGGGAACAATGATAGCATATTGATGATGTTTGTGTACGTGCATGTGCATATACATCCACGTCTGTAGAAGCTGTCGGTCAGCACTACTACCTTCATTTGTGTGTGCGTGTGGATGTGTGTGTGTGTGTGTGTGTGTGTGTGTGTGTGTGTGTGTGTGTGTGTGTGTGCCCAGGCAGCCTTTACATTGTGTCTGTGTGTGTCTTTGTGTCTGTATATGTGTGCGTCTTTGTGAGTGTGTTTGTGTTTGCGGCCATTATCTTGGGGTCGATGATTTATGATCAGTGTTACGGCTTCCACGGGGGACGTATAAAACTACAGAATGGCCCTTTATTGCCTTTCTTCTTTGTTTAGGCCTACGTTTCATCCATCACTCTCACTTTCTCTTCTTCTTCTTCCGCTGTACGTTTTGACCTCTACTTCTCTTTCGCCATCCTCTCTTCTCCGTCTGCGATTCGCTCCAGACCTTTTTTTTCTTTTCTTTTTTTTTCTAATAAAAACACTTATTGATAACCTGTCTGGCACACATCGCGGTTATTTCGTCTCGTTGTCCGCTGTACTGCTTGGAGCTTTCCACGGGACAAAGTCAGACAGCCAGATTGATGCGGGGATGTCTAAGCCTGGACTCAAACTCATTTTGTGATATCCTATTGGCTAGCGGTCGTGAGAAGAGCCAAAGGAATCCGTGCTTTGAATCTTTGGAAATCACAAACACAAAACTAGGTTCTAGTCTGCGAGAGGCCAGAATGAAAGGCTGCGCAAATAAAATCCATTTCATTACACGTGTAATACTGGTTTCCAGTCGGTGAGGGTGAAATAGATGCTTCACAAAAGGTTGTGTCATGTAACATCCTGTTTTACATTCGCCCGCTCCTGCCTCTGATCTCGACACATCCCTCTGTCTGTACACCCCCCTCACCCCCACCCCCCCGCCCTTTGTTTGACTGTCTTTGAACTTGTTTTATTTCGTATAATGAACCTAACCTCCCTTGTTTGACACGACACACAAAAATACTACCATATAATACCGAAAACTTTTCACGGTTTGGTCTTAAACAAGACTGAAATGTGCAACAGGCGACGTCATTTGTCGTCATTCTGACCAAAGAAAAATGAAGATAAAAGGAAGACGCTTTAGTTTTCTAAGCATCCTTTTGTTGCTATTTTTGTTTGTTTTTTTTGTTGCGTTTTTGACTTTTCTTCCATGTAGAACCTGCTATACTTCAGTAAAGACCTTGCCGTTTTTTTGTTTTTGTTTTTTTTTTACTCTGCCTTGGAGTCCTTGTTAACGGAATCGTTACACACACCAAGGATACAGTGTTTCCGTCGCATAAACGCACCTCAATCGCCACGTGTGTGCAACAAAGAATGATAAAACGCTACAGAAGTTCTAACTGATGAGACCTTGAGCTGATAAATGATGAGCTCCTATGGCGACGCAGCCAGAGCAGGCATGTATTATTCCACGCCGCACAACGAGCTGATGACAGACGTGGATGGAAAACGGGGTTTGTGGAGGAGAACGGGAAGAGTGTGTCCTTGTTGTATTAAAGATGACTGGGTCAAAACTCAATAAACCCAATTTGAACACAAATGTGTCGATGTTACTTGGTCCTGGTGGGATTATTACATAATTACCATGATGTCATTCATAGTCTGTCATATGTACAATTTGCCTCTGTTTTTTTTTTTAAATCTCACCTGTTCGTGCTTTTCAAAAACACGGTCTGAGGATGAAATCTTTTTTTTTTTTCCTCCTCTTACCTAAAGTTCTACCTGCATTTGCTTTTCACCCTCGCTGTCATCCTGTCCGGTTTAACACCCCCCCCCCCCATTGTATTGTATTTGTAACTATGGACAAGATGGCTGCCAATTTTGCTGGTTCTAGTGCCCGTGACAATAAAGGTTCATTCATAATCTGGACTCCTCTTTCCATTGTCTTGCTGGAAGAACTAGATACATTTCCAAATTTCCCAGAGTGGGACTACTAAAAGGAATATGTAATTGTTACTCTAATCTGGACATCTAAACATTCCTATGTGTTTCAACACAAATGGCAATAAATTCATCTTGGAATCTTGAATCTGACGCCGAGTAGTTTTGCTCAGTTTTTCACTCACTCATTTTCTGAACCCGCTTTATCCATTGCAGGGTCACGGGGGTCACTGGAGCCTATCCCAGCTACTCAAGAGCGAAGGCGGGGGGGGGGGAAGACAATTCGCCAGTTCATCGCAGGGTGCTCAATTTTTCATTTGCAATCTATTCTGGTCGTGTCCTTACATTAAATTAAAGTTTTTAATTGATTCGCGTCTGTTTCACTTGTGCTCTCTTCTTCCTACCCCATTGCAGTAACAGATGGGTGTATACTTACATGTACATGGGCTGTAGCTGAAGATGGGAGGTCTTCTGAGGCCCCTGGTAACCGTACGAGTCAAACCCTCCTATAAAATCAACTGTACAACAGAAAAAAAAAACAAAACAACCATCAATTAGACAACACACATGCATGGGAACCTCCCACCGCTGATGACTCATTAGAATACACTGCCTACACCTACAGATGTCTCGGCTGCACACTTTGCCTCACATCCAACCACTTCTATCACTGCTCTAATCAGGTTCCAGTCATAAAACTGCTCCGAGTGGAAATTTCACCTCGGCTCTACAAAACCTCTCTTGATGCAAATCCAGTTCTATTTTTAGGCGTAAGACTAAGACTTGTACATTGATATATATTTATGCCCTCAGAATACACTTAACTTTTAAATAATCGAGGAGGCGTCCACAGGCGCCGGAGCTGCCGGCAGGTGGTTGGTTCCCCTAGACTGAGGCTGGCAGCCTGGACTTTTGAAGCGAGCAAAGTTGTGATTTTTTTTTTTTCCACTTTGATGTGGCAGAGCTCATAAAAGGGTACTTCCTTCCCTTGATCAGCAGCATACTTTCTTATTTATTCAAAGATATTTCGCAACATCAAGTACAATATGGAATTTGGCTGTCACTACCAGGTTGAAAGCGGTTATACGTTGCATACCTTAATGCGGGTGGAGAATGGAAGGGATCTAGATCTAGATATTACTTTTGGTCTAATGTTAGAAAAGTCATGTTCTAATGCTCTGACATACATGTTCCTTTCATATTAAATATGTTTTTCTTGTTTGTTTGTTTTTATACATGATTAGACTTTGATTGGTCCTTTTTT
The DNA here is from genome assembly GCA_029814585.1 of Gymnapogon annona. NCBI lineage: Eukaryota > Metazoa > Chordata > Actinopteri > Kurtiformes > Apogonidae > Gymnapogon > Gymnapogon annona. The sequence goes on along the minus strand of JAPTHA010000017.1, from coordinate 8,803,255 downwards.
AATTTTTTATTTATGGGTAAGGAACAAAATGTGGTTACTTCACTGGCATTGACTTTTAATGTGACAATAAAAAATACTGAAACATTCATTCAATGAACCTGTTTAATCCTTGCAGAGTCGGAGGTCACTGGCGCCTATCTCAGATACTCAAGGGTGAAGGTGAGGGTACTGGACGCAAGGTGGGTGAAGTGTCTTGCCCAAGGACACAAGAGAACATGACCAGGACAGAGCTGGAATCGAACCAGCAACCCTTCCTTTATCGGACAACCCACTCTACTTCCTGAGCCATGACCGCCCCCTATTTAGACCGTTTTCTCCAAAATAATAAAGTCTTGACATATCCTCCAATAATACACTGTGTTATTGTATTTCTATGAGTGACCTATAAAGGGTTAAGCCTGCAATAAGCAGGAACATAATCGTTAATTCCGAGGGGAAAACCAACATCAAACTGCAGGCGATTCAATTTCCACAAATGCCATTTGTTTATTAATAACATCACAGACTAAACAAATAAAGAGGCACTGAGCCGTTATTGATTCATATCTTTACATCATGTGCTTTACATACTGCTGTTATTCATGTCGTAATAAAATGGTTTCAATGAAAATTTCATCCTTGTTTCATCGGAGCCTTGGGAGTTTTTCCGAAGGCGGAGAGAAAATGACTTGTGAGAAAGGCTGTTGATATGTGAACCTAAACAAACACGGCCCACCTTCGACAGCCTTGATCATAAGTGTGAAATTATACGTCCCACCAGTACTGGGCAGGATGAATGGCCTGGGAGGGTTTATGCATGAGATTAAAAATGATTATGTGGAGGCAGACACGGGCCTTTTACACCAACTTAGTTCTGGGTCTTGAGTCAGTTCTGCTGAGGATCCTATGAGCCTCGCTGTGTTTAGTGAACCGTCCTACGTCTCTGCAGGTTTAGAGGAGAGCCGTGGTAATCGGGGGATGCGTCATTAACGAAGGGCGATTCTCAACGGTGCTACGATATTACCTCATCCGCCTCCGCCCTCTGACGGCTTATTTAAAGGCCTCTGTGGTGTTTTAACCACCAGATTGTGTCTTATGTATCCTTGCATTCATGTGAAACCGCTGCATGGCATCCTACCTTTCCCTCAGTCGATAGTAAATCACTACCCAAACTCTAACTCTGCATCTTTTTCTCCACCGGTTTCATTGGTTTCTGCAGTGTTCTTGTCTCCATCTTTTCCAGTGTGTGGAATATGACATGTCCGCAATAGTTTGTACGTCAGGTCAAGGGAAAAACCTTTTTTGCTATTACTGGAAGTCGGCCTTCAGGGTTGAGAACCTATTTATTTTTGGTAGAAGTGTTGAGAAAGGTTCAATATTAGGTTCACAAGGTCCCAACAACACTAGATTCAGATTCAGATTTCCTTTATGGTCATTGCACAGACCAATGATCTGGCAACGAAATGTCACACTAGATATACATTGGAAGAAAAAAGTTTTGAATCTTTAAATAAATCAAAAATAACAGTTTGGATTTTCAAATAACTGTTGATTTTGACTTGGAAATATTACTTCCTTTTTTTCTTTCTTTCGTTTTTTTTTTTTTTTTTTTTTTCCTTCCTGATCGCCTGAGAATGCCAAGGTCGTGTCTTCACTTTGTTGTGTTGCAATTTTGTGATTTTACCAACCTTTTTAGTTCGACACTTAGATATGGATGGCACAAACTTGCCTTTTAAGAGCTGTTTATAAGGGTCGGCATCTTTGGAGGTCAACTTTGAGGTAGATTTTTAACATGCTGATTTAATCACAGATTTGTAGTTTTAAAACCTACTGCATAGCATGTGTGACCAAAAAACCCCCAAAAAACCCCAACAACTCAAAACTAGACTGAAATCAATCAATCGAATATAATTTCTGCATTTCCTGGAGCAGAACCGGACTCTGGAAGATGGCCTTGACCAGTCGGGGTTAAAGAGAGACAGAGTTTATCTACCGGTTACTAGTGAGAGGCAGAGTCTATCTACCGGGTATTAGTACAACATTAACATTACAGGAAAATCTCAATAAGGAACCATCTTTTGATCAAGCTGCCTAAGTTATAAGTTGCAATGTTTCAAATACTTCTGTTGGTCACTTTTAGCCTCTTCATCATCATTATTCATTTATCCACCTAGTCGTGATGGTCTTTATCATATAGTTACATGGATGGTAGAGGTACTAACAGCTGAAATCATAGTGTGTCCACTGTTAGTTAATATGTTGAATTTGAAGTGAAACACCAAAACTGCTATCACTCGAGGACAGCAGGATTCATGCTGGCATCCTCTTTTCTCAACACTTTACTTGATGGTAGTGTCACCTAATGGACCTCTAGATGTTCAGGAAAATGTTAATAAGGAACCTGTTTTGACTAAGCTGCCAAATTAATATGTCGCAATGTTTCAAATACTTCTGTTGTTTGCTTTTAGCATCTCCATCATCATTATTCATTTATCCACATAGTTGTGATGGTGAGTTGTGATGAAACACCCACAACTGCTGTCACTCCATATTCAACATACTAATAGTGGATACACTATGATTTCAGCTGTTAGTACCTCTACCATCCATGTAACTATATGATACACCATCACAACTATGTGGTTAAATGAATAATGATGATGGAGACGCTATAACGAACAACAGAAGTATTTTAAACATTGCGACACATAACTTAGGCAGTTTGGTCAAAAGATGGTTCCTTATTAACATGTTCCTGAATGTCTACAGGTCCATTAGGTGACGCTAGCATCAAGAAAAGTGTTGATGAGAAAAAAGGATGCCAGTAAAGATAGATAGACAGACGGACGGACGGACGGACGGACGGACGGAC
>JAPTHA010000017.1:8706464-8726232 GCA_029814585.1 Gymnapogon annona | reverse complement strand
TTCCTAGACAATTTCCTAGATTTAGGAATATATTCCTAAATCTAGGAATACTGATATATATATCAGTATGCTAGACAGACATCAATATCAGCTAAAAGTTTGTTATAGTAGCAAATATTATTGTATCGTGGCAGATTAATGAGCTCCAATGCACAGAACTGAAGGGGAACACAGAACATTTATCAACCAAAAAAAAAAACACACAACGTGAAACCACAGAAACAGTGAGCGCTAGGGACAAGAAACAAAACCTGATACACAGAAGCCAGAGTCCTAATGCAGAACAAACAGTCCGGGTTATGGCTCAACGTTGATAAAAACAGAACACCAACTGGACAGGAACTGAACTGAACAGGTGACTCTACGCTGCGCGACATCTAGCTCGGTCCCTTTATCCCCCACTAATGGCCAATGTAGAGCAGTTGCGCATCGTGGAGCAGGTGGACACAATAAACTAAGTATGAATGGTATATAAGATATCAGTCATTGTGCGCCCCGGATCGTGTTTAAACCAGAAAATTACCCATTGTCTCATGAAAAACATTAATGCATTTTTAAGAAGTTTATTTATTTATTTATTACAATAATTACAATAATCAGTCCCTCTAATCCCGGCTGGATAGCTCAGTTGGTAAGGCACCAGGCTGGTGCATAGGGGACCCGGGTTTGATTCCTGGGATGAGCATCCAGTGTGTTGTGTCAGAAAGGGCATCTGATGTATAAACTCTGCCAAATCAAATATGCCAATTGGATTCGCTGTGGCAACCCCAGAAGGGAAAAAACCAAAAGAAATCATCATCATCATATAAGATGTCAGTCACAGATATTTATCTTTTATGTTGTATTCAAGGGTCAGAAGAAAGAAAGAAAGAAAGAAAGAACATCTACAAACAAAAGTGCACTAGACGGACTACATCCTTTTACGTTTAGCTTTGTAATAATGGGCAAATCCCTGAGGATAACTCATCACTAATCACTGTCACTGAAGTGGATCAATGATCAAGACCTCCAAATAACAGCACAGGTTATTAGTTATCGAGTTTTACAAAAAACAGGCTGAAGGTTTTTGCAGGTTTCTACAAATTAAATGCAAGTCTTTTTTAAAACCATCACAAACACATGGACAATTTCAGAAAATTGTCTCTGTGTTAAAGTTATGATAGAAAATCCCAGAATGACTTTCTTTCCATGGTAGTCTGGTGTTTATCTGACTTGTGATGCAAATGTGATGCCTCTCTACCCAAGGTTCCTAATTTCAGAGTCTCTATCTAAAAGGTGCAGCCAACTATTTTCAACAAGCTCCAACTAAATATGGAGTCCTTGAATGTTCTCCAAACATAAACCCTCAATGTTTGGCTTCGAAAGGCAGAGTTATCATGTCAAATGAGGTTCATGTGGACAGAGATTCTGAAAAAAAAGGAAAACACAATAAATATATAAATATCTGATCAGAAAAGTCAAGTGTGTACAGGACTGTAAGCTTCTATTTTTGATGAGGCAACATCATTATAAATCTTCAGTTGAGCAGCTTTAGACGCTTAAACACCTTTTGATTGCATTAAAATTCCTGATGTGCCTTCAATTTTCTACATATGGCAATTTCACTGAAATAGTCAAATGTATGACGACCTGCAGTGACCGAATGGTAACCCTTCAGATGAGTCACCAAGAACAACAGTGTGGAAAAAATGAAGGTATTATATGACAGGCACCATAAGTTTATCCGTACTATTTTTATCTATTCTTGGAAACCATCTTTTATTCCTTTGTGTCAAACTCAACACTTGCAATTATGACTATAACTATTAAGTGATTTTAAGTTTTAATTACACTAATCTACAAGTGTATCCAGATTAAAAGTAAGGTAGCGATTTGGAAATCACCAAATAAAAATACATTAAGTCAAAAATATTAGTTGGCTGCAGTTTCCAAGATACAGTCTTCAGTCAAAATCTGAAATTCTCTCCATTTGTCATTTGTTTTCCAGCTCATCTTATTAAAGTATACATGGTTTAGCAAAAGTAATCTCTGAGGCAGATCATTTGTAAAAAAAAAAAAAAAAGAAAGAAAGAAAGAAAGAAAATAAAAAAGGAAATAAAATTGTATGCCAGTGTTAGAGGAAATAGGGAGTATTTTCGGTGGCGATTATCTGACAGATTGTTGGGGCTATAAAATGTAAGAAAATGATGATAAATGTCCAAACAACAAGGCCGGCACAAAAATATTCTGAATTTTTTTTTTCACGGACGAGCAAAGAAACCCGGAAATACTGAAATATAAGAAGAAAGGTACAATCAGAACTTTTTCACATTAAAAACAACTTAAGCACATCAATCGTGAAATTGGCTGCCAATGGACTTTTTTGCAGTTGACAAATAGGTGATTAATCACATACAGTATTTTTCGAGGCTTACAAAAAGTACAGGAGGATAGTTAAGAGTGTGACTGTGCAGCCTTGACGTTGATGTGTAACGTCAAACTCTATGAATATGTGACACTATGCATGAACTCTTCCACGCGAGCGCACACACACACACGCACACACATACACAGAGAGAGAGAGAGAGTGAACACCACTGTCACTGCCAGCTGCATGTCTTCATCTTTTTAAAAACATACAGTGATTCTATTTTGGTGAGACGTGACTACAGTTGGGCTGATATGCTGATACGGAGCCGAGCTGAAAGCTGAGACTGCATTCATATCTCTCTTTAGCTGCCGTATTCAGAAATACAAGAGATTGCCAGATCTGATTACTGTGTATGTGCGTGTATATGAGTGTGTTTGTGACAGGGAGAGAGAGAGAGAGAGAGAGAGAGAGAGAGAGAGAAAGCAGGAAAAAAATAGAAGACCGTTGTTGGTATATGGGAAAGAGAGAGATAAGAGTGGAGCCAAAGCAGAGGGCAGGTGTGTAAGGTAATAAGAGTAAATCAATTCATACTGAGAGAGAGGAAGGAGAGGAAGAGGGGGAGTTATAACAGCGCAGAGGAGGGGATGAGAAGGGAGGGCATGAGAGAGGGATCAGGGGTGGAGGGAAAAAACGATAACAGGTAAAGATGAAAGTGTAATGTCGAGCGCGCTCACACATCATCCAAATATATTCTCTGGTCCTTAAAGGGATTCCAAACTGAGACAAAACTCTCCTTCATTGGTGCCCTAAGGGACCATGAAACAGAGATTCAGATTCTGTGGATTTATATTTTGAAGATATCAGAACAAAGAATGGGACTGAGTGCATCTCGGTGTCTGTGGGTACATGCCAGGCGGAGCATGGGGACGAATTTGTGCGTGGCATGTCAATGCAGAAATGTGTGTTCATTTGTGTGTGTGAGAACAGGCAGCCAAATTATATATTTATAGATCAAAATAATGGCGTCTTTGGAGGAGCGACAGAAGACCTTGGCAGGCGGCAGCGAGAATGTGATCACAGATATGGAAGCTCCTGTCAATATGCATTTGTGCGCCTTTATTTCTTTTTATGCAACCGACACACAGAGGCTAACGAGTATCATGGCTGTAAAATTATGCGATTAATCTTCGGCTTTGAAAAATGCAAATTTTCATTGGTCGAAATGCAAGCTTTGGGTGCGTTTGCTCGATAAACAGGCGTTTTTTGTTTTTTTTAAATATAAGGAACGCAAGGAACGGACCGGTTTTAGGGCGGGTTTCACCTAGATCAGCCGTCAGTATATTCATCGCATGAATATGGACATAATCAAGGCTAAATAGTGTTGGGTAATTGAAGCTAAACCTGCATAAAATCATTACAATACAGATGTGGGTTATTTTCATGTGGCATTTGTTGCCAACCTCTGACATACTGTATTTCCCGACAGTTGCAAAGCTACAATACAAAATACTGCACATGGAGAGGGTTCTGGAGATTGAATAGAAAAGGTATGTAAAGAAAAAAAAAACTAAATCTTTTTTTCAACTGAAGAAGCTGTTGCTGAATACAACTGATTTGTGGGGAAGTTTTACAAAACAATGAAAGAGCCAAATGTCTGTGAATCCTCCCGTCGACACATTGTCCATTTTCTTGTGTCAGTGGTCCAAAAAGTGTTGGAAACAAACTAGCTCAGCAGTTTATAATTCATTCTACGGTGCCACTTGAGGGTCTTTTTGGCCTAAATACACCGAGTTCAGTCGCAGCAATTGAGTGCTCTCTACGCTAAACATACCGTATGCTCTTGTGACAGCCTTTTTCAGCCTGAGATATGTGATATCAAACCCAACAACCCTTGAATCACTTGTGCGAAACGTTGATGAAAGCATCATACAGGCAGAGGTAAAAAAGATATAATTACATTGAGCAACATTACTTGTTTCAGATTACAAGGACACAACGAACCATCTGTTCTGTCACCGGATTTCTGTCCAAAAGAGTGCTGAAAAAGAACTTGAAGGGACTTAATTTGTATAAATTGAAGTACAAAGAAACGCACAATGGGAGCTCGCCTCCAGGATTGCTGTATGAACGTAAACATAATTTAATTTCACAAACAGACAGATTACATCATAAAAAACAACCTCCAGCTTAAAAGCATCCTCCCGTTGCCTATGACAACTATGTTCCTGTTGTGGTTTCAGCCCCAGTTGCAGTGGCAGCAGCTTTGTAAAAACAAAAAAAAACAATGATTTATTCCTTTCCTGAAATTATGAATAGCTAATTTGTACAAAAACAAAATGAAAATAAGGATGTGTTCCTCAACAGCAGATTGAATTCTTACAACTGCCAGATGTATTTCATATTTTAGCATTTTTTTCGCCCAGATCTATGTAGACTGAGTCAGGGTGAAGAATGTGGTCTTTGGTACCTGAGTGGGGTCCAGGTTCTGAATCCAGGTCTAGGTCTATGTCAGGCTGGTAGTAAATATTAAGCTGATAAATCGATAAAGGTCACATCCTGAAGCATCTGGTAAATTTTTCAGAGTATAACCTTTGACCTTGGTGTGCTGATTGTATACTCTGTCCCTGCCTCCACTCCCTCTAACTATGGTGATCACATTTTAGAATAAAATTTCTAAAATGAATCACAGATATTCATAATTGTACTTTTCTTTGTGTATATAATCACTTGAATTAAAAATTTTAAATGGATATTTATTTCCACAGAATGAGATATACAACCTCCCCAATGCATACTGGACCTTTAACAATTAAAGAAGTTATTTTTTTTAATGGCTCTTATTTTATTTTCAAACGTAATTATTTATACGTTGTAGTTGGTTCAATAGTACGGACTCCTTTTAATCTGCAGCCTTGCAGGTTTTCTGAAGGTCCTTGGTGAGCTACAAAAGAATAACCCTTTGTCTGTTCAATAAAGTCGTCTGAAACTGGACTTCAAAGGGTCAATACTAAAACTCACAGGGACATATTAAAGCCACAAGAGCTGGAACCAGTGGGAGGAAATGTCAGAATCCCAATCAAAATTCTACATAAATATATAGATGAACTGATGCTGGAAAAGTGGTGCCACTTTTTTGAAGTGAGCAGTAGAGTCTGAACACCGATCTATAATTAAAGCCGTCAGTCTCATATGTAACCGAGACTACTGTGTGAGAACTACAAGTGGCCAAAACCTCCCGTCACTGGGTAGATTTACTACAGCCTGAGTCCAGAAAAAGTGGGTCGAAGACATGTTTCCCCTCGGACCACATAAATTACATAAGGTAGTTTTACCTACCTCGTTTTAGCTAGCTCTCAAACCCTGCATTTGCATTTCTTTATTTTAAGTCACATATGACTGCTGTTGATAATAGCTGCTGGATAGCTCAGTTGGTAAGGGCTGGTGCATAGGGTGACCCAGATTCGATTCCTGAGATGAGCGTCCAGTGTGGGTCCTTGGGCAAGACCCTTCACACTGCTGCCTACAACTGTAGCCTCAATGTCTCATTGGCTGGTCCCAAGAACGGATAAATACAAGGGTTGTGTCAGGAAGGGCATCCAATGTAAAAAACTTCTGCCAAATCAAATATGCCAATCGGATTCGCTGTGGCGACCCCGTAAAAAGCCAAAAGATGCTGTGATGATGACTGCTGTGATAAATAAACTTACAAAGTTAAGTCCAGAACACTGTCACACAAACCTCAAAATGCAAAAAAAACAACACAACATGATAGAAATGTGATATAACTGTCCCTCACCTGTAATTATTAAATGCATATATTGACAATTTTGCCACATTTTCCAGCTTATGCTTAAAAAACTAATTCCACCATCACCTCACGGAATAAGCAGATACCAATTCAGTAAGAGAGATATACATGTTGCTCCAATCTTTGTCAAATAAGGGCATTTGCGCCGTCCCACTTTGTATTGCGTCCAATGCTCAAACATTAATGGATGGTTTGAAAAGTTTTGGTATTCGGGCAAAGTATGTGAAAAAGAAGTGAAAATGATCTATTGCTGTTTGTTTGCAGTCGCTAGAGGTGCCGCAGGAACTGAATGATATCAATCAAAATAGATCTGCGTTCGCACATAGGTGACTACTAATGAGTCTTCTTGATTTTTGGTTTACACGCAGGTCTTTGCAGCTGATCCAAAATGGAGAAAAAAAAAATCCCACCCCCTTTCCACCGCAGAGTCCTGTCAGACTTATACATTATTTGTTCCTCTGTCTCCATGTCAACACTCGTCGTATTTGGCTCACTCCACTGCCTGCCTTTCATGGTCATTACTGATAGCTCTGCCATTATTAAATGACCGATTGACCCATTAGTCATCTGTTCATCCATACATCTTGGGTTCTATTCATCATCGATCCGTCCCCTCTTGTTATCATCTGTGCCTCCCGCTTCCTCAACTCATCTCCCACCAGCCCCCTCTCCATTCATTCATCCAAATCTCAATCTCTCCATCCCGGTATCGATCGGCACGCGCACATTCATCTACAAATATATCACCCATTTTTCCCCTCCTTGTCCTCTCTTGGCATGAAGTTGAAGGGCTTCTACAACGAGACTTAACATGCTCCACTACCTCCGCCATCCCCGCACGTAAACCTACATGTTCATGCATACAAACAAGACACCCCCCCCCCCAATAGGACGTAGACACAAAGACACGCAAACATCATTTTCACAGGTCCCTGCACAACTCAAATGGCCCGGGAGATACTGTGCAGAGCAGCGAAAGAGAGAATAAAGGAAAGTGAGCCCGAGAGCGAGACTGAGAGACACAGACAGGGAAAATTACAACAACAGTGATGCAGGGGGAGAAAAATATAGGGACACAAAGTAAGAAAATGGGAATGAATACAATCCAATGGGACAGAAAAACACCGGTTTGTAGAAAATATGATTGACTTCAATGACTGCCTAAGGAGAGGTTTTATCATGGGTAAGCATACAGCTGATGTTGGAATATATCTATGTAATGAGTAAAAACGGGATAAAATAAATTATCACTGTTCCCACCTGAAAACTTCATTTTAGGCCTTTTAGTAACAAGTTGCTCATTACCTTATTTTTTCCTGTGCTGAGTCACTTTCCCAGTCCCTAATATCCATTAAACAGAACAATCTGAGTGTCATTCCGATGCTGGGGCGTTTCCCTCGACAAATAGTGTTCATCTGACACCAGTCATATCTCCATCTCATAATTATGTGTAATGACGCTCGAAGCATTGCTTTGCATTCGTTTGCTGGTATAATTCGAGAACCGCTTTGATGTAATAAGATCAAAACCACTGCGCAGGCGGGATATCAGGATTCATGGCAACAACAATAGCAACAACTACATCAACAGGATATGAGTTCTCAGAGAACAATAGGGGAGTGTTTCACCTTGAGGGGTAAATAAGAATAGAGGAGCAGCAGGGAATGGGAAGTCAGCGCCTGAACAGGGCTGAAGGGTTATTAAAACAAAACTCGATAGATAAGCAAGTGTCTGTCTGTCCCTTATGTTAAACTGTCTGTCTGTAAACACTGACGCAGCAGTATTTATCCAAACACCATCCGATGCTCATCCATCAGCCGTGGTCACACACAAGGTCAGCTTCCAGTTTTGTCGATACACATCTCAGCCACTTGGCGCGTGCGTTCGCTCAAGATATCGCCCGTTCAAATCCAGCACATGACCTTTTCGCCATGCGTTTTTGTCACCTCACTTTCTTGTCTCTCTCCGCCGCTTAGAGTCGATACAAAACTCAAAAGATGGGGTCAGGACTCGGGGAATATGATGCAGGGAGATTGAAATTGGCCACAGGATTGCTCTCAAGAAACAAGAAATGTGATGTTATGGGGCTGCACAAGCACGTCAAGGCAGTCAGAAGCTGGAGGGTTAGGAGTTGGAGGACGGCGTGATTGTAGTGCTGACCAAACAGCAGCTTTCAAAGGATAATCAATGAGCTCTGAAGAACTGAAAATGTTAGTTGTCATTACCCTTTCAATTGTATGGGTCAACAACTAGCAAAGCACAATATATAACAATGCTATTGAATATCTTTCCTCTCTTTGCTCGACCTCAAACGTGATAATGTCGAGATAAGGTATGTGTCGGATATGTGTAGAAAATAAAAGCAAAGCTTAGGCACAGAGGTGCCGTGATTAGTAATGCTGCCTCACTGCAACAAGGTCCTCAGTTCAACACCAGCCTTTCTGTATGGAATTTAAAGGTTCATTAGCTCTGTTTCCTACCCCGACTGTCAGTAGTAGAAGAAATAGCCAATGTTCTGTTACTTGCACTGCTTGATAGTTTTTTTGGCTTCGCTGCTTAACAATTTCGTAATTCTCTTCCAGCGTATTGTAAAGCACGTGGTCTCAAATGCTGTAGAAAACATACCTCGCACTGCCTAGGTGTTATAAAATCACAGCCGTTTTCAGCGGTACGGAGGTTAACCATCACTGACAACTGTATTTACCACTCGCTGATCAGATTTTGTCAAGTGCAAATATTGAACGATAGCTCAGTTGGTAAGGCACTGGGCTGGTGCATAGGGGACTCGGGTTCGATTCCTGGGATGAGCGTCCGGTGGGTTGTGTCTGGAAGGGCATCCGACGTAAAACTGCCAAATCAAATATGCGAATTGGATTCGCTGTGGCGACCCTGGAAGGGAAAAAGCCGAAAGAAATAATCACTCCATTGTATTCATGTACTCCATGTTTTCAGGCAGAAGATTCATTTTTCCAACTGTTCTGAAATTTAGTCTACTGATTTTAAGCTTTCAGTTTCAACAAATGCTAGTTTTACTGTTACGAGCCTTGATTTTACTGTAAAATTGCAACAGTTGTTTGCGGTTGCAGGGAAATCCCATCGATACAAAATCGAACTTGCAAATGTCTTGAAGTACTCGCTCACTCCCCACCGTGAACATTTTGGCCATATTTCCCACCCACTTTGTCAGTATTGGAAGAAATATTTGACCTTCTGTTACTGAGACTGTCTAATCTTCCCCAACCTACTCACGTACAACAAGTTTAATCAATATAGTCGAGGAAGGTTCAGGAAAAAATGTTGTGGCAATTCATAATATATTATGATTTATATTTGTTTGGCAAGTTTTTGAAAAACTTTGGAACCCCAGATTTAGACTCATGCAGAGCCCTAAATTACTAGGTGAACTGTATTGCTCATGCTTTCTACTCAAAATGAAATGTTTGACTGTTTGAAATGAACTAAATCAGTCCTTATGCGATCAACTTGAAGGCAATTGTACCAAATGCAGAGCCAGTGAGTCGTGTTAAACGGCCAATCACCAGAGAAGTAATGGAAAAGAGTCATAATCAAGGTAAGCTTGACTTATGACAGACTTTGCAAAACATTCTGCCTCACACTTAACGTCACACCCACAGCTCATCCGAAGTCTGCCATTATACTTGTCACTCAATCTGAATAGAGACGGCGCGAGACATGAAGCCAAGTCGACTGCGTTGGAGATCAAAGAAACATTTGTGTCTCAGTCCTTTCAAATTTATTTTTAGAGCCAAGTCACTTCTGGTTTACAGGATGATAAACTGTTGAAATTACTTTTGGGGCTTCGTGTTTTGACTATTGAGCCTTTAAAAAGCATCTAATACTTCCTTTCATGCACAGCCTGCTTCTGTCTTGCAGGAGTAAATAGCACTGCAGTGTAAGGAAAACACTTCCGAAATGAAGTGAAGAAGCTGAGAATAATGTACAAAATGTCTATCGTACCCAATCATGAGCCAATGTCGTGTATTTAAGTCGTGTTTTTCATTTGAACAAATCCATCTAAATACAATGATGTGTGTTTGAGATTTGTTTTAATTCAATACTGCTGTTAAATCTTTTGTTGTTTTTTTTGTCCAATTATTTTTGCGTTTATATATCACATTTTAAATGTCCTATTTTTTGGTGTTTGTAAACTACCTGAAATTGCTATTTATCTGAATGGTATCTAATGTAGCGAAGGAACCATTTTTGATCAGATTTGATAACTAAACTTCTCTCCGTTTGATGATCTGAAGACGGGTGCTGTTGCTGCGGGTGCTCCCCTTTGGTTTTAATCAAACTTCTACGCTTTGAAAGGGTGTCAATGACATTATCTACAAAAAAATTGTCAGGACACTGCTCAGCGACAGGCATTACTGTATCTGCTGTTTCTGCGGATCACAACGCACTGGGACAATGTAGTGCAGCATTAAAAGGGAGATGTGATTTCACAGTACAGGTGTCAGAATCACTGAGACAATAGAACAAATAATCCAACTGTGTAAGAGTTCAATTTAAAGCCTCCAGTGAGCTGTGTAAGAATATAGATTGAGTCAGCTTTTCCAACTTGAGCAGAAAGATTTCACTTTTTCCCCGATTCCACTCTTCCTTCACAGATCCACAGTCTGTTTTATGATGACAGCGTGTGTTGATACTGTATCATGGTTCTACACCCTTTCTCTGAGGCTCCAAAATCCTTTTTATAAGGCACACCACAGTCTCGACTGGGAGAAGAACTTGTGTAGTTTTTTTAACAATAAAAACAACTAGGGTGGAAAATTGAGGTTCATGAAAAGGCTTTCCAGAGAAACAAGTCAAACATTAGTGCGGCAGTGAGGCTGGCGCTGCACATCAACTTCTTCATCTTCGAGTCCAAAGGGATATCTCAAAACCTGTCTCTGTACCTTCGTTTTACTGTTAGCAGTCCATCTGTACATTTACATGTTACTAATGACCTATTCAGCTTAAATTAAGGAATGGAATCCCAGAAACAGTGACCCAATGGTAATGTAAAGGCTTCATTTTACTAACTGTAGTGGTGAATGTAACTGTATAATTACTGCAGTGCAACATGTAAGACATAATGTGGCACACATTACAAAAGCGTTTCAATTTTACGCTTCTTACTTCTATAACAACATGGTTCACCAGAGAGTGACTTCAGTTTAACGTGCTCTTAACACTGTCCCGCCCTTCTGGAGACTAGTTGTAGATTCATTCCCATTCATTCCAAATGGAGCAGTGAACGTGATTTGTAATTCTTTCATTCCGACGTCACCCAGGAAAATACTGGGCCCATTTTTCACAAGCCATATACAGTCTGAACATCCTGACATAAAATTGCCATTTTACGATGCTCAGATCGAGAGAAATGCACTTTGTTTGAGGGCATTCTCGATCTCGGTGACGCAATCTTATGAGATCTCGTAGCACAAAGATTGTCTATAGGAGAAAAAAATTAACAGAACCAGTCATAATTATTTTTAAGATATTAGCGTATTGTTATTGTACTTACTCTATTCTTATCAATCCACTTTCATCAATCTGTTTCAATAATCTGTTAATTTTCGATGCTCTGTGAAGTGCTTTGATGGTGGAAGAGTTAACCTTTATATCTTTGGCGTCTTGAGCAGAGAAAGTTATGGGAGATTTGCAATAGGTTACCACAGGTTAATGAAGACATGGACAGGTTTTCATCTTTCCGCTGCTCTAGCTGAGAGTAGAACTGAAATACTAAGATCTTTAAATATCAATAACTGGAGGATCATGGGAGGCAAGCTGTGCCACCTCCTGCTGTTGTGTGATGCACCTTGTCATAAGGCAGCAGCAGTTAAACATCCAGGCCGGGAGGCTACAACAACCCAGCCCTTGGACACATTCCAGCACAAAAAAAAAAACAAAAAAAAAACACTTTCCTACACATTTTCCATTTCAGAACTTTGGTCCTTCTCCAAACCTTAATGTATTGACTGCACTGTGCAGAATTATCTACTTTAAGCTGACAGTTTTTGGACTTGCCTCTATGGCTGATGGACGTTTTCTTCTTTCTTGATGACAAACGTGGCGCCACACTCAACGACTGTGCATCATGATTTCTATCCCTTGTGCATGATCTAATAGAGTTGCTTATTTACCTGAAGACCAAATGTTTTGGTGTATGACTGCTCATCTGTAACAGTTTGAGCTAAATTAGATGTGATTTTAAAAAATGCATCTGGAAGAAGGTAAATGTTCAGTAATTTCATTAGTGTTTTTTTTCTGTTCTGAACATAACGAAAGCGAGGCAGACACACTTTTCATCGTGTTGGGTCCTATAGAGATAACTACTCACCTTGATAGCAGACCACTACATATTCATGTACACATCACTCCTATTAAAAGCAGTGTGAAGATATTTACATCTTTTTGCTTTGCGAAGAGCAAAAGCCAAGGTATTGTTTCACTCTCTGTTGGAAGTATAGGAAACAGATGTTCATTTTGGGTAATTAACAAATCTGTTAGCATAGAGCGCATCCATGTCTCGGAACAATGATAAAGTACATCGCAGAACAAAAGTAAAAAATAAACTGAGCCAATGAGTTGACTGTCAATAGTACTATAATTGCTTTGGGAGCATTCAGTCACTGCAGATATAATACCTGCAGCAGAAATATGAGGCTACTTCTGCACTCTTGCAAAAATGGTCACAATGCAGCTCCTTTGTCTTAGTACTGGATGATTGGCCTGCCGTGTTCCTGCCCTAAGCTTACAAGCATCTGTAGATCAAACACACCAACAAAGCTTGTAACGGCTATTAGTGAGTGAGATGTTGAGGTGTTGCTTTTCAATTGGAAAGGATACAGACTCTTATTTTGCAAGTTAACTCAGAGGCAGAACCACAGTGTAACTAATGCATCACATTTGAGAGTTAAGTCCAAAATCTCTACCGGCTAGAGGATGCACCACAACTACCTGTACTGACATGCATAGCTGTGTATCTGAGAAATGTCCATGTGAAATGAAAAACAACCTCTCTCCTCACTCTTTCAGCAAAGACGCAGAAAAAAAATGTCCTTGTGTTCTATCTCACTGATGACTATCTTCATGGTTTTCTAATACCAATAAAACCACTGGATACAGGAATAATAACAAATTGTTCAAAAACAGCTAGCTTGCTGCGAATGTAATCAGATGTAACATAACAAATTGCAGAAATTAACAGCACTGAGGATGCTAGAAGCCGTGTTTCCTGTGGAATTGATCTCTTGGTTTGGCGGTGTGTCATCTGATATAAAGTCTAGAGCGACTGATAATACCCACAGTATGTTTAGGCAATATGTTGAATTTTTCAAGGTTTTGCTTTCTGAAAATTGTGTAAACTACCTCAAATCTGTTCTTTCTTTTTTGTGAGGCACCGATTAGGAAGTGACTTCCCTATGGAAATACGATGGCAACAATCTTTTATTTTTTCTGTACTAGAATAACATGTAATTACACATCCACTACAGTAGGTGGCAGTGGCGCTCTCATTGTTCAGATTGTATGCAAAGAGTGTTATCTCTATGATGTAGAATAGGTGTGTTTTTCACCAATCATGCGTACTTGACAGGGATGAAAACAAAGGTGGAGTGAGATGGAGATAATGAGACAAACAAAAATTTCCCCAAAGCTAAGCCAAGAAACATAACGGAGCATATGTAGCACTTGGCTTCACTGTGACTATGAGGGGAGATGAGGAAAGATCATTGGGCTTTGGTTCTAAAAATGTTGTCAGTGGGCAACATGAAGCCAATTAAATTAATGCGTCTCTTAAAGACATTGCATCCATATCATGTTGATGAGCCACTTGAGTGTTTTTGGGTGAAAAAACATCCCCGAACATTGCCAACAATCACCCCACTTTATGTTCAGTAAACCAGCGAGCATGTTAGCATCACAGAAGACCTAACAAAACCTCACCACAGCAGAGGAGCTACTTATTGGGCTCTTGTTACAATTTCATAGATAAATGATAGTATTTATAGTTGCAGTGTTGGTGGAGTGGGCTGCGTTGGTACGAAGTTCTTTACTTTGCTTAGTCATTAACGTTTGAATCAATCTTTATATTATTTGTCACCGACAGAAAATACAGGACAGTACACTTCGCACATATAGCAAATCCATCAACTGTAGTTCAAAGGAGACAGGAAACTGTTGCCCTATACCTCGAAACCACTTTTCCCAATTCTTTAAAACACAACACTACTCAAGACCCTTTTGTCAATGATTAAAAGCCTCAAGGCTACATAGCACAGGTCCCCTTACACACCTTCAATAACTTGACAATGTGACAGCAGGTTGGATCTGAAAGGTTCGAGGACTGAGGTCAGGATCCAACAAAATGGAACTACCTCAGCAGGATGACTAGGCAAAAGCTTGTTTTATGTGTGAAACCTGTATTTAATATTGGATTAAGGTGTCTGTCTAGCCAGTGGTCGAGCTGTGATGTCTGCATTCGATGAAGCAGAGACTGAAGGCAAGGAGAGGTGGGAAAAGATAAAGAAATGATAAAATAAAAAAGGTCAGAAAGACTTAAGATTGGGTATACATAAAGAAACAAAGACATAGGGGAGGAAAGACTGACAAATTAGAGTCCACGTTAAAGAAAGAACGACAGAAAATCTATAGACTTAGCTAAGACAGTGCGTGTGGCCTCTGTTGAAAGCAGAATTGTACATAAAGGATAGCAAAGCCTTTTTTATCTCCCTGAGTTGTGGCAATGAGGAAGGAGGTCTTGAAGATTATGTTTGCTGCCAAAATGCAAGAGCTCCATTCGTTTTCAACTCAAAGTGGATTTGCCACAAAATGCCATGACTGAAAAATCAACAGCATGAGATGGGATGCATATCCAGCCTATTACAAAATAACTGTGGCTGAAAGGTGCTGATAACATAAAATGGGAATTGGGAGTCTACTATCCAGCACAGTGGATAGTAGACTGTTTGCAGAGAATTTACTTCAATATGAAGCCTAATTTAAGAGCAATTACTGAGCTAACACTATCACTAAATGCTTTTTTTTAAGCCAGAGAAGCTCATATTTGCAGTCCAACTAACAGTATTTTTGGAAATATCTATCACACATCACAAACAGGTCTGTGTTTATTTTACAAATGCCACTTGGATCCGCTCTGACTTCAGTGCTTGACTAGCTATGCAGTTAGTGTTTTGCAATCAGGTAACACACATGGCACACATGAACAGATACAATTTCTGTATTCACGTCACAGCTTCAAGGTGGTAAATTATTCATTTTGTCCCTCAGTGGTGGAAATGTCACCGTAATGGACTGCTACAGACAGACAAACACTGTCTCTCAGATAGCCTATGGCCACTCCATCACACCTTGCATACAGTCTTAAATCTTGTAATTCGGTCTTGCTGCATATTTCAATTTTATGTTATAATGTCATTCACAGCAGAAGATGTATCTGAAAACACGCCTCGACTGTCTGACAGTTCATCTCAATCTCTATGGTGTATTAACTTTGTCACTTATTATCATATTATCTCATTGTAATTGCACACAAAGCTGAATTACAAGGCTATAATTCTTGCTGTGTTCACTCCATTCAATTAAATGCACAATTTAAACTCCGTCAGCACAAACACCCACCAACCGATTGCACAAGCTCCACTGAAACAGCCAATGACACGAGGACACTGGTTGCCGTCCTGTTACCGATCACGCCATTGGGTGATTTAATCATCATCTTAGTGACAGCAGCCGGTGGGTGGTTGGACTGATATAGCAACAAGGACCGCAGCCATTGCCACACAGTGAGTCACCAAGGACATATGTGCATCTGTGTGTTTGCATGTGCATGTGTGCGCAAGTGTAAACATGTCATTTGTTTTGCCATCATGCACTCAATTATTATTGGTTTTTTTCCCCCTACAAATTTATCACCACCTTACACACTTTTTTCCACAGCGTCATCGTTTGTATTGTAATATGTGTTACCTTGTGGCAACCTGAGTCTAGGTCAATGAGTAAGTTATTAAAAGCCTGTATCCATAAATATTCAGGTGGTGTTTATTTCTAGTTTAGCTGCTGGGACACAATTTCAATGATGGCTTCGAATTTCAACATCCCACGACGAAGCGCTTATAAAAGTTGCATACTAGGTCATGATTGGCTCCAAGGCTTCAATCCCAGGCTGGGATTGAAGTCAGGATGGGGCGGAAATGGAGAGCTACCGAGGGTGTGGACATCGGAGAAACGAGTCTGCAGTAAAGGGTGCTGATGGGCACAGTGGCACAGGGGAGAGCAGGCCGAGCCCGTGGCAGAACACCTCGCTATGATAAAGCGCAGGGGAAAAAGAAGAGGTCACTGATCATTGAGGAGGTACGAGCAGGAGTAGAGGAGAAGCGGGGAGCCAGATGGTGGGCAATGCGACAATAGAGAGCCTGGATGACATGGGAGCAAGGTATGGAACACAAGGTCACATGGGCCGAAAGCTAAACCCCAGAGAATACAATTCTTGATCCAGGCAGTCTACGACATGCTGCCAAGCCCGTCTAACCTCTTCACCTGGGACACGGTAGTGCTCCCTCTGCCAGAGAAGAGGAACCTTGGAGCACATCCTCAGCTGCTGTCCAAACGGCCTGGGTGAAGGACGCTACCGGTGGCAGCACAACCAGGTCCCGAAGGCCATTGCAGGTTCTATCTGGGATGGGATCAGTAACAGCCAGAGGCTTCATCCAGCAAAGAACATCAATATCATCACCTTCGTTAGAGCTGTGGAGAAGACTGCAGCCGCTGCCCGAAACACCTTTCCCGGCCTGTCAGCAACAGCATGTGACTGGGAGCTAATAGTTGATCTGGGGAAGCAGTTGAAGTTTCCAGAAGTGGTGGCCAAGACTACATTAAGGTCAGACATCGTCCTCACATCAGTAACATCCAAGCGGGTAATTTTCCTGGAGCTCACAGTGCCTTGGGAGGTCCGAAAGGAGGAAGTCCATGAGAGGAGGAGGGCAAGGTACTCCGAGTTACTGGAGGAGTGTCAGAGTAATGCATGTTAGCCACTGACACAGCAGAAGTGGCGTTGAGGTGGCTATGGGTCAGGAGGGGTGAGGCGTGACTCGAAGAACAGCGCTACCTAAACACAAGCTGTGGCCTGATCAACCCCCTCTGAGTCACCTGGGGGAGGAGGTCTGATTGTTCAAAGACCCAAAACCCCACCGTGATCCCAGGTTACATCAGTGATAATGTGTCCAGGGGCACAAGGTGTATCTTAGAACTAAAATCAGCAGTATCTTTGACCCCCAATGTAATTGTGCTATATATACTGCATATAAATATCTATCTATATATGTAAAGTAGTGTCAATTCCCAAGGGTTAATAAAGTTTTTATCTATCTATCTATTGTACACCATAGTTGCATGGCCCTCTCTCTCTTTAAGTCATGATAAACAGTGGATTTTGTTTATTTTTAATGTACTTGGTCTCTTACCGCCGTACATCCCTGCATCACTATCTTTCAATATGGGCAACAATAAAAGATGCTCAAATTATTTCATTACTACCTGTTTTTACTACATCATCTCGATGGTTTTGTCATTATGCATCTGCAACGTGGGACACCAATAGAAAAAGCTTAAAACAGCATTATTTGTTCTTTCAGCTCATTTAAATGATTTATATTTGATATGTTTTAATTGCTTTTTTGGTTTGTGTTGTTTTTACCACAACTGATGACCCGTGCTCTGAGTTTTATAATTGTGTTTGTTAGCATCAAACATCTTTTTATATTACTATTTTCCTGTGTTGTCTTGGTTACGTTGCAATCAGACCTTCACCTCAATATATTCCAAGATTAAATAAAGCGGATGAAATAAAACAGAAAAATCAAATATTCCTCCTTCAGCAGATAATTACAAAAACAGACTGACAGTAGGTGAATGTTCATTCGCTTGTTTTAATTCATATTTTAACCTTGTGCATAATGAAATGCAAGTTGAAATGCCCATATTTCTAAAAAGCCTCCGAATGTTTCCAACAAGTTGTGGTACTTGGGAGAGGTGAAAATATCCATGTTTTGATAAAAGGTCACTGCAAGTACAAGGGAAACAGATTTAGCAAATTGCATTGAGTGTCTGAATATTTGGACCAATAACAAGGCAGCAACACTAACTGAATTAATATGATGTAATCCAAACCAGAGGATCAGTTTAGGCCAATAATGCTACAGACAGGCTGAAGGTTTTGTCAAAATATATCTTATATCAGAATCAGAATCCTGTATTGTCACTGTAAACATTGTCAACAACATTGACTGTGAAAGTCAGTTTGGCAGCTGCACATGACAGCAGGTATAAAACAAAACAGTATACAATAATTGCAAGAATAGTATAAAATTACAGTTAAATACATTGTCGTGCAAAAGGTGACTTAGATACATTGTAGTGCAAAAGGAGCACTACAAAAAAGTGCAAGCAAGGTGCTGGGGGGGTTATTGCACATGTAACATGATTGCACATGTTGTGTGTGTGGGTGGTGGGGTTGGTGTCAATAGCAGTCTCTGTGGTGTGTCAGATGCTGTAAACAGTAGCTCCAAGGAAACATTTGCAGGTAAAGATTTGAAGCGTGATGATGATGGCGATGATGACAAATTGATATATTGACAATTAATATCTGAAGAATCGAATAGAATAGAACTTTATTCAGCCCCATGGGGGAAATTCAAAAAGAGTAGTAATAGATGGGAACATGTATTCTTTTCCAAATTCAGATTTATCGATTGTCATTCAAATAAAAACATCCCAGATGCTATTACAGAATGAAATTTCTAAAATGCACAGCATGAAAGGAAGACACAGGAAAAATCTTTTAAAAAAAAGTTGTCTGAAAACTGATTTATATGGAAAAGCTACCTGCATATAAAAACTGTTGAATGATCCGCTTAAATATAGTATATCAGTCAATAAAAATAAGTGTTCTAAGTGTGTAATGGTCAATTATATACCAAACAAACAACAAACCAATCTCATTGTCAAGTGAAGTATACGGAGATACTAAGAACACAGATTTGTCTTATGCCTGTTCTGGTTCTTTTTCACCACTAGTGATGAGTATGGAAGTGGAAAAACACACTCGTGACAGGAGAAAGGATATGGTCAGTTGACTGCTCATCGCTAAATGGCGAGGGACTGAGCAGCGGATCAAGTTTTTTTTTTTCCCCCCTCGTACAGTCACCGCCTGGGTAATAAAAAAAATACTGCCAAATTTGTGTGTTTGTGAAATCAACCAGAGCTACCACGAGTATATCACGACTCACATGAATGAGTGATCAGGGTGCTGGTAGCCAAAATATGACAAAGAGAATGGAGTGCGGGCTGTAGACGTTAACCAACCCACCATATCTTGCCTTTGGATTATGTGTCAGGCAAATGGTCTATTCCCCCGGTGGTCCTACGAGTGGCTGATCACATGTGACAGCAGTTATCCAGGACCACCATATCCGTCTGTTGCATTTATGTGAACATTTTAAAAACCTGCCAGAGAGATGCCCAGGCATCGTAATCCCAAAATCAATGCCCAGACAGTGTATCGGCATCTGAGAGACAGGTATCTG
>JAPTHA010000017.1:8497864-8519424 GCA_029814585.1 Gymnapogon annona | reverse complement strand
ATCAAAATAAATAAGATGGACAAAGTAACAATGTAAACAGTACTATAAACAGTGAAAATACTGCACATCAGTGTAAATAGTACTATAACAGTGAAAATACTATATATCAGTGCAAACAGACATGACAAGAGATGACAACAGCTCCTGCGGGTAATCTGACGACCATAAAAAAACCCAGGAAATTGGAAAGACCCCCTTACTTGGGAATTAGAGACAGCTGTCCAATGGACGAATGATGCCACACAGCGTGCGCCAACGCCAACACGTAGCTGCAGTTCATTTCACTGTAGCTCTGATGGCAGGCTGTGAAGTCCAGCAGGGCGAAGGGGTAGCCCGCCCACTCCGTCTCTGACGTTAGGGCTGGGGAGCCAATGACAGACACGATGCGGTCGTGGAGAACGACCCAGTATGGTTCCTGCAAAACGACACGGAGGCTGTGATCACACTGAGCAAAGTAAAAGCTGCTGTTGGATGTTTGTGGTGTGTGTTGATGTCAGTTTTACAGGCAGCGCGGTGATTACGAGTCCGATGGCGTTCATCCAGGCTGTGATATTTTCTCTGGGAACCAGAGGTTGGCTGAAAGATGAAGGGGGGAACATTGTGCAATTCAACAATAAATCACATCACCAGCATAAAATCCAAAATTAGGACTATTAAATGGAGTGTTTACAACTCTATGCTTAAAAAAACAGTCTCATAAGCGACTCTTTCTGAAAGCAAGCAGAGCCATAACATATTGAGAGCTACAAAAAGTAGATAAATATAACTAAATATAAATATGTGAAGAAACTCACAGAAGTTATAATGACAATCGCTAAAAAAATGCAATGATAGACAACGCAAATTAGACCCCGCCCCCTTGCTATCAAGATGTGGTTGAAGAAGTCAACAGTTGGAGAAAATAACCTACTGGATGAAAAAAAAGAAGTAGGATGTACTACAAGATATGAACTATTTATAAAGTACAAGGAAAATTTACTGGTTCAGCTCAATATACCCGAGCGGGGCTTGAAGAACTTAGGAGGTCAGAGGTCAACGTATGTCTCTCTGTGACTCATGCGGTTCACTTATTTATGTGCATTTTGTTTTTTGTGTTTGTCTGTTATCTCTGATTCTGCCAATGTGGGTGTAAATGCCATTTTGTGGTGTATGAACGTGGCTATAATACTGTCAATGAAAACATTTAACATAAAAAAACAAACAAACATTGAGAGGTGACACTTGGGACATCTCATTGTGTACCTCTTCAACACGACGTTGAGCAGGGCATTGCCTACTTCTTTCCCCGGTACTGCCAGAGCCATCAGCTCTACACAGGTGACATGTAGGGCATGGGCTGCAGGGTTGGGGAACTCGTTGAACCTCCAGTCACAGTTGGGGAAGGGCCCGGGAGATTTTCCCGCCATCGGTGAAATAGAGTTAAGGATTTTTGGTTGGTTTCCTATTGGTGAGAGTGGTGGAGGGGGGACTGGCGATGTATGTGAGATAATGGCTGATGGTGTAACAGTCATCTGTGAGTGTGCGTTGAGCGGTTAGCTGTTAGCGGCTGATACCATGCTACGGCGGCCTGCGAGGACATTCACACCACCGTCGCTCAGCTCCGGATGATACATCACAGTCCCTCATCATCATCTCTGGGACTTCAATCATATATACTGTCTATGTTGTACAGGAATTCAATTGTTGTATATCTGTCTACTCTGTTTTTCTATCTTTGTATTCTGCTTTAATTGATAATTTCCCCTCAATGTGACAATAAAGACCTCTAATCTAATCATGACATCACAAGACGAGTATGTTCCATCTGCAACACGCTCCTACCACAGTCTCGCTGCCAGTCACTGACAGAAATCCAGCAGGATCTGTGTTTCGCTTTTCCCCTCTCCATTTAACTTCGCCTTAGGAGCGGTAAAATCAACTGGCATTAAATTAAGTCAAGACGAACGAGTAATCACTCTTCCCCTTATTTGTATTTGCCTTTAAGGGGCATTAAGGGACAGCAGAGGTATTGCCTCCGTGTTGAATGCTCCAGAGATTCATCACTTTTCATTATTTAGCAACAGAGTAAAGTCGTTAGGGAGCACAGTGATGGATCGATCTGCCATCAGGGGAAGATTAATGAAAGGATATTGTCTACCAGGCGACCAATCAGCTTGCAGTAGTAGGTGTCATCAGGAGTCCACACGTTGTCTTCTCTAGGATTCATGCCAAACTTCAGATAGGTTTCACTTAAACACCATCCTGGGGTACGGTTGTCCTATTAAAAAACAAAAACAAAAAAAAAAAACAGACCACCAATTTAAGTATAAAAGCTTCTATTGTGCTTGTGAATGTCCTGATTAACAGAACAGTTATGTCTGAAAATATGTTCATTTTTCCTCTTTGTGTGGTAAAAACATGTTGAAATGTTTTAATTTGTTGTAGAATAGCAATTTTTTTTAAACTGATGAGTATTTGGACCTTGACCAAATGATCCAAACCAAACACATATGACATAAAATGACTAACAAACAGTATTACTGCGTGCAATTGATGACATGGCTGTATTCTGGTGGTTATATGAAGCTTCCTTGTGTCATACCTTCAATGACGACATGATGGCATGCACCAGTTTTCTCTTCAGGTTGGTCCGGTCTCTCAGATGGCGCTCATAGTAGTGGAGGGTGTTGTACAGGTAAGTGACTGGGCGATCTGCACGCAAACAAAGTCAGACATCCACTGTAATGACCGCAAGTAACAAAACAGCATTCAAGACTCCTGTCCATCAACTTTCATGGTATTAATAATTGAGTACAATTATCGTCCAGTCTTCTTTGACTCTAGTATTTTTAATACTTGTATGTTCAGTTTTGACTGAGCATGAACAGGCCCTTATTTGATATTGATTTTATTTAATATTTCATTGGCAATTTCCCTGAGTGGGACGAATAAAGGAATCTAATCCAACCTATTTTCTTTCTAAATAAAAACTCCCACTCCAGATCACATAAAACAGAATCAGAGAACACGTTTCATCTGTGATTAATTATTCCTTCCGCTAAAGACACCATATGGCAAGTATGGAATTAACCAAACTTTATGAAAATAATGTAAAATGCATCATTAACTCAGTTTTGAAGACCTGCTCGGGGGCATTTTAAATCCTAGAACTTTAGATAATTGGATTGTGGTTGTTTTAAGGACCTGTAGAAACCCTCATGTGTCTAAGCCAGGGGGTGGGGGGGCAGATTCATCCTAGTAGGACCTTAAAGGGTAGGAAAAAGATGAAAAAAGGAAAAATTACATTGTGAAAATATTTACATCTACAAAATGTCATTAAAATGTTTGAGTAATTTGAACCAGTGATGTCTTAAGGAAAAAAAAGCGCAATTATAACAATACTGGAATTTATCATTTACATGTGTGCACTACAACTTACACATCACATCCGATATACAAATACACAAAACATTTAGGAACGCGCAGAATGTTTGTAAAAATGCACTTTCATTAGGAGATTACTGGTTGGTCACATTTATTGAGGTTAACCACATGTTGTATAAATGATAATTAGTCAACTTAAACATTTGTATGGAATTGTACTTGTTTACACTAAACAAGGAGAAGATAATGGTTTCTATGCCATTATTTTAATTGGGATCCTATTGCTCTGTAAGGGGAACCTGAACTGAATGATTCAGTCACTACTGTTTGATAAAATTTAAATAATTTTTTTTGTATTTCACACATTTATTCCAAGGGCCAGATTAGACCTCTTCGGTGGTCTAGTTTTACATGTGTGACACCTGTGCCTTAAACCTTACCGTGGAACTTGTACAGCCCTCCCAGATGATCCAGAAGTGTCTCCAGAGACTTGGAGACCGGAAGCAACTCCAGGAAGCGATGGATGACGATGTCAAAGACGGGGAGGAAACGCAGGCACACGTTGCCAAAGTAGATGGGCAGGTACTGAGGCTGCAGCTGCATGGGAGGGTTGACCTGATCTGCTAGACCCTCGAAGTACAACTTCTCTGGGTATTTCTGGGAGGGTGAAGACAAACAACCCGTGTAAGATCTTGGCTTCCTTTTGTCCTTTTAAATATCAGTTTATGTAGAAAATGTCCTGGTCCGTGTTCACAGCTGGATCTCTCTGTGGTAACTACAGTACACTTCGCAGCCTCTGCAATCAATCACCAATGGTGTGTAAGTGTGTAAGTACCTTATGGTAGCTCATGTGCTTGTTGTGCCAGTCGCTCTGCAGCCAGTGCTCTGGAGAATTCTCCTTCACAAAGTCATTGACTCGGTTCCTGAAGTCGTTAGGCTTCAACAGTAGCAGTTGGATGATGAAGTAGCAGACCTGAGCCTCGTTGCCCTCGTGGCTACGCATCGCCTGCAGGGAGAACAAAATAGCAGTGACGTGTGGACCTTTGTCATACATACCTAAGAGTACATTTAAGTGTGTGACAGGCTTGACTGATATACAGTACATGTGCAGGAACATTTACGTCCTGGCGGCACCTTTTACAATAACTCAAATTCACTTTCTGAAATGCTTTTAATGTTGGACAGGTTATGAATAAGTTGAACCAAAATGCAGGCTCTTTTGTCACTTCAATACAATGAGCTGCTTCATTAAAATTCAGTGACTTTGTTGGATTTGAAAACACTACCAGATGTAAAAAAAAAAAAAAACAACGTTGGTGTTTTGTGTATTGGGTGTCTTTACCAAGCACAGAATGAGCCTGTCCAGTGTGACAATGTTGTATTTCCAGACCATATCGTTGAGGATTTCAATGCACTTGTTGAGCTGCTGTCCTCCGGCTGACGTCGAGAATTCATAGACGAGGAAGTCTGCGAACGTGCGCACGTGAGCCACCAGTGCACGAGCCCCAATCCGCTCCAAGACTCTGAGGGGAAACAAAATCAGGCAACCGTCAGCGTACCATACTAGTGGAGCACCACCTCAAGTGTTCTCCCACGTGGTCAATTATCAAACCGCATGTTGTTTAGAGAGTAAGGGATGTGCCCCAGAGGACTAATTACAGAGAAATGACAAAACATAAGACGTGAGATGCATCATTATCATCATGTGCTTTACAAAACACACTCAGTGGTGTCAGACTTAGTGCATGCAACATGTTCTCATGTGTAAAAAAAAAAAAAAAGAGAGAATGACAATTATATTACAATCATGGAAATTAAATCATCAAAAGGCTTGACTAAATTACTAATGGTGTTACTAAATTACTTACTAATTACCACTAATTACTAATTATTGAACTTTGTGGCAGTACACTGAAGGGAAAAAAACACTGTACTGCCACATTACAACCACAACTCATCTGTTTTCTGTACAGTTTGTGTTATCAAGAGCTGCACGAGACATCCAATAGATTCTGTTGTTATTTTATTGGCTCCGCCCACGTCAGACCAAATCTGGCTGAACTTGGTCCCTGAATTAAATAGTTTGACACCCCTGATTTAAACACTTAAGTGATAATTTTACGTATTTTTTCATATATGAAAGTAGAAATACTGCATAGAATCCTTGAATGTCCCATATGTTTGGATGTGACTGTGTTTTTGCAAATGTACATTAACATGTCTGTTGTGGCTTAAAAGAGAAATTGCATTGCAGATGCACCAGACCTGAAGCCAATCTGGTTAATGTGGTCTGTCTCCAGCAGCATCTTCCAGAGCAGACAGAGGAAGAGTGGGGGCGAGCCCTGCATGGAGAAATGGGTAATGATGTCGTTCTCGTTAGCCATGGACTTCCACTTCCTGTACTCTTCTTCCACGTTCTTCTTCAGGTTGAAACGAGACTCCTGCGGTACGTTGTTCTGTTTGAAGAATGCCTGAGAGGGAGGAAGAGGAGGTGACGT
Organism: Gymnapogon annona; assembly: GCA_029814585.1. Lineage (NCBI taxonomy): Eukaryota > Metazoa > Chordata > Actinopteri > Kurtiformes > Apogonidae > Gymnapogon > Gymnapogon annona. Next base: position 8,513,563 of record JAPTHA010000017.1, on the reverse strand, counting down.
TAGAGGTGTCACAATAGGACAAAAGATTACAGACACACTAATGTCACAGTGGGAACCGGAGAGAGTGACCATGGTGCACCTGTAGAGGAGCGGGGAAGCAGGACAGGGTATGTGACGCCCAGTTGTGAGGTGTGAAGTTCATGATGGTCTGGAGAATGTCTTTGCACCAAGTCCCGTGAATGGAGTCGGACCCTGTGAAAAAATCTGCACAGACGCGACGCATAGGCAAAAACAGACAAATAAATATGACTAAAGAGTAAAAACTATAATTGAAGTATATTTCTTGCATTACTAACAATTGTCAGGTCCCAAGTTTATCCATCCATATGTCCATAAGCATAACTAGACATGTGACCCTCACATATTAGGCCATAAGCATAACTAGACATGTGACCCTCACATATTAGACCAGGTCAATTCTGCCTTTGTGTCGACAAGGTCTGGTTTGGCTCATGGGTGTGACATGCGAGGTCAAGCCAATGTCTTCCTTTGTGTACACTAGGCCTGGCTAAGCTCAAGACTGTCATATGTTAACCCAGTTCAATATCTTCCTTTGTGAAAGAATGTACTCAGTTAATAAGTTAATACTGCATTTTGTTGCCCTGTACTTGTACTGAGTGATAACAATAATGTTGAATCTAATCTAATCTAATCATTGGTGGCTACCCTTGATTGGAGAAGCTGAGATGGACAGTTGGTGGCCACTCTTGATTGGATGAGACTGCGATGACATCATTACCTTTGTCAGAAATGTATAAGTATCTCTGTATTGCTGTGACTCGTGGGATTTTGCAATATTCCACCTATCTATAATAATCTATCAACCAATCTATAATAAATTCTATAATAACAATGTTTGAGAGTCTCTTTCACAGCAAAACCCAACAGGCTGGGGTGACAGCAGGGACAAGATCACCAATCCCAATTAAAACTACAATAATAAAGACCACTGGAACAGGAAAAAGGAACAGAAGGAAGCCCTAAACAGTTACCAGTGACGTGTGTTGCTCTGGCCAGGGTGAGGATCAGGGCTCGGTTCAGCTCCTCGGACTCTGCCGACAGAACTGTCTTTGGGTCGTTGAGGAAGCGGGTGAACTGGGGCTGCACTTCAGAACTGCCCAACGCAGTGATCAACCGCAAAGCTGTACTCTCGACGCTGACAAAAAAAACAAAAAAAAAAAACACAGCCTCTTCAGACACTGACAGTAAACACAACTCTTAATCCTTCTGGGTGAAACGTGTGAGCAGTAAAAGGCCTGTGCACGTCTAATGTGTTGTCAACATTACCATAGATGCAGCTGATTCTGGTTGGTCTGAGGCACGGCGGCCAGACTGTGCAGATGACTGAGCAGCTGGACTCTGTAGTGAGGCTGTATGTGGTGCATCCTGTAGCTGAACATCTCCAGTAAAGTGTGAAGAATTCCCCAGGCGTGAGACTTAAACACATTGGGCAGCAACTGGCCTGAAACAGACAGACTTAATATTATTCAGGACCGTGTCTGTTGAACCCACACAGAAGGTGTGTTTAACAGACACGTTCTGAGTCAATGTGTTCCAAGTGCAAACCAGTGGACGTGGTGGTGAATGAGTACAAACAAGTAGAGTTCAATGTTTTTATAACTCACTGATGAATCCTTTTATGCCCAGTGACTCAATCTCCATATAGACTAACAATCTGCTGTACGTCTCCACCAGGGCAGGGGCCAATGCGTGGGGGGATTTCGCGTGGGCCAGTTTTATTACTCGTGTTGCGATGCTGTGGATCAAACTGAGAGAGAAGGAAATAGAAAAAGATATACTCATTCTTTACACTACATTAACATCTACATACATTCTTCAAGATGTCAATTTTCATTTTCATTAAACTAAGAATATTATATAGATCAGGAGTCTTAAACATGCAGCCTGTTAAAGGTTCCAATCTAACCTGCAGGATGAATTTACAAACTGCAAAAATTACATTGAGGATATAAACAATCAAGGGTGTCAAACTGGTTCAACTTGAGGGACCACATACAGACCAGTGTGGTTAAGATTGATAGCTCCACATTTTTCTCCTTGGTTTAATGTGACAAAAAAAACAACCGAATTACAAAAATATTCACCTTTACAAGCTCTACTTTAGCAATAAAATATGAACACATGAATACTAATAAATATGACCAATCTGAAATGTCTAAAGATAATTAACTGCAATTTAAAAATATTCTGCATGTTACTAAGTGTTTTGTGCCTTTCAAGATCTGATCTGTAATGCACATGTATAAATGATAAGATGTGGCAAAATATTGTTAAAATTGCAGTTATGTTTCCAAAAGGAATTTCAGCTTTTTCAGCTTACCCACATCTTTTTCTAGTTTGGATAACTTGCAAATACTGTACTTGTAAATACTTTGGAGTAGTTATTATTTATTGGCTATTATATTATTATTTTACTGGTCCTGCCCACTGGAGATGACACTGGCTGAATGTTGACCCTGAAATTAAAATGAGTTTGACACTCCTGTTCTAGATAAACTTTCCAGAGTTTGTCCCTTCAGCTGTGGACATCGGAATACTATTAGACTAATAGAATACGACTAGAGTGATATTAAAAATGTAAAGATTTAAAGAGATGGATAAATAATTTGGGAAAGACATTAAAATTAGGTCAAATATACCTCATCTTTGCATGCACTGTGAGAGAATCCAACAGGTTCATGGGCAGTGGAGTAACAGATCCCGAAGCCATACAACTGGTACCGGGCAGGTTGATCTTCATCGATCCGTTTCCATAGATTGTCTCGACAAGGACGCCCATAGGGAGAGTGAAGCACTCAGAGTTGGTGCTGTAGGCGTTACACAGCAGGGCAATCTTGTAATCAGACATGCCCAGGGTCTTGGTACGTAGGGACTGCTGGAGAAACCTATGAAAGCAGAGGTAAATATGACAGTGCGTCAGCGTGTGCTACTGGGCACACGCTTATGAATCCTAGTAAAGTCGACCTGCGTTTTATTTAAGGCAATATTGATCACAGTGGTTTGGAACTACAGTTGTGACATAAACATGATCATTCAACTCGTGCACATTGCTTTAAATTTTACCTTCAACTTATCCTATACTACCTGCGGATCCTTCTTATGAGATACATATATAAAATATAAGAAGGATCCACAGAGAGTACAGGATAAGTAGATGGTAAATATATATATCGATATTTCTATTATCTGTAACACAGAGCTTGCTCTCTGTATATTTTGGTATTTCTTTGTAGTTTTCGTATACTGTTCACATTTTTATGCAGTCTTTTACCACATTAAGGGTTTACTTCTAAACAGAACAAAGCTGCTAGACCGATTTTTATTGTAACAGGGTTAATAAAGACCTATTCTATTCTATTGAAATACGTGTCTGCAATTTAGTTTAATTAGATATGTTTTAATGTGTATATGCATTCATAGATTATTCATTAATCATTCTTGTTTATTTATTGAGAAACTAGGTAGTAATAAACATAATATACAGTCACCTTCTGAAATTTCTATGTGGAACAACTTCCTAAAAATTAAGAAAAATTACAAGTTGTTCTGCAACTTTTCCTGTGAATACTAAATATTATATCTGCTTAAATTAAAATACGCCATTTTGATGCCTTTATTAATTCCAAACACACAAATACATACTCATGATGTAGCTTTAGAGAGTGCGGGATGGGGATCTGTAGCTTGGAGTTGTCATTCTGTGCTTTACGGTTCAGGTGGATCCAGATGCAGGTCATAGCAAAAGAATGAGTGGACTGGGGCTTGTTAATGTCAGGAACAGGAATGCACTGGAGAGAGATAGTTTGACAGCATTGCCTCTGTTATTATAGTTCACAAATGTGGGGCCATAATGGAACACTCAATTCTGCTACTGATAATGATGCGTACCTCTTTTTCTGGGTAAAGGAGGTCAAACAGCTTCATGACGGGCAAGAAGTCTGCTAATGCGTTCTTCTGAATGCTTCCTGATATGAACTGTAGTAAGACCCACATCAGATGATCCCGTCCTTTAATGAGACCTCTACCTGCGAGCTACAGAGAGAAAACAAACAACTGACTTATAATGAATAAGTTAAAATACACAGCCGTGGCTTTAACCCATACAGACCCAGGGCTACATTTGTGGCAGTTGCCAAAAGAATTTTCATCTTTATTTAATTTCTATGTTAGTCGAGTTACCAGAAGCCTTTCACTATTTATCATATTATTCACTGCATTTTATATCTTTCACTGTAAATCCTGTCCAGTATTTTCCTATATCTAATTTAGATGTTCATGAAAACTACATTTGTTATTTCTAGACAGAGAAAACCAATAAAATAGTGTCTCTTTTAGCAAAAATATCAATAATCAAACATAAAACAAGTGTGTCCACCGAGTGTCATTGATTGAACTCCACAAGATGTACTGGTGAATCAGTGTTGTAGTAGATGGTGGTGTTTCCATGGTGAATACAGATCCAATCAACTGCTTTTTACACACGTATTCATAAGATTAATGGATCAACAGATTTTAGACCTGCAGACGTTTATGGTTTCCAGTGGATGGTTGGGTTTGTGGGTTATTATTTTTTATTATTTTTTCACTTGGGGGATTGCAACGTCTCCTTGCTGTCAACCTTTCTCTTACCTTCTGGTGTAATGACAACACCATGTGAGGAAAGCTTGCAAACTGAAATAACACAAAGAAGATGAGCTGGGAGGACAGGTGCTGCCACAGTAGTTGACTAGTTCCTCCGATATCGGCGTCAAAGTGTTCCTCTGTCTCTGAGCGCTCCATGGCGTACACCACCAGGTCCACCAGCTGCTCCTCCAGCACCGGGCAGCGCTGCTTTTGCTGGTGGGGGGAGGAGGGAAGTGTTATAGGGACAAAGAAATAGCAGGTGAGAGTGAGAGAGAGAGAGGAGGTTAAATGTGAAACAGAAGGGGACGGACAACAGAAGCAGAAAAAGATATAGACAGGAAAGTGAAGGGAATACAGAGGGAGATAAAGGGAGAAGCGAGACAGAAAGACAGAGGGAGGGAAAGAATAAGAGAACCAGAATTAAATTACAACACGTACATAGATGCACAAACCTTCAAAAACTGTTAAATGTTTTTTGCAACCCCTCATTCTGTATTTGTAGGACTTCATCTCTTTTCTTAGCATTTGTTGTCAAGACCTGATTCATATAAACCTCTAAATCTGCCAAACATCATTTTACCTATTGTTGGCTAAAACATGGTCATGTGAGACTAGCTTTTCTTTCTACACTTCAATTTAGCGTTTCACAAGTGTATTTTCTGATCATTTTGGAGGGCGTTGTTTTGCGCCAGATTTATCCTGACTCATACAAAAACAACTAAATTGAACCTTCTGGAAGAAACACGTATCACAGATGTGCTGCGTTGTAAACATAAACGTCGGCATTTTCCATATTTAAAAGGGTGCTTTTCACAAGAACAGTGAAGGAGAGGGTGGTAAAAAACAGATTAAGATGCAATCAGCAGAATGATGGAGAGTGGAGAAGATGCAGAGTAGACAGACTGGAAATAGCACTGTCACAAGTATTCATAACGAGGCACTGAACTGAGTCTGCATTTATTCTCCACCTTTTCTTTTGATGAGGTCACCTAGTTGCACCCATTTCCTTTCTTATGGTTTAATTAGTTCTTTGCGCTGCAACCCATTTCTCTCAAGGAGTCTGGCTTTAATTGGCAACCGTTGTTATCAGTGATTTATGTGTATTACACTTCAATTGGCTTTATCATCTCTACCATGTCTCCCACATGTAATTTTTTTTTATAAAGCAGACATAAATGTATGAAAAAGCTTTGTAATATAGTCCCACGTTGCTGCCAAAAACTACCAAAAGTGTTGGACCGCTCCGGTTCTCCGCTTTCCAATGCCATTTGAGCTTTGTGGATGGCATAAATGGTTCACGGGATACAGTATGTATGTAGCACTGGAGAGATACAGTAGATGTTGCTAAAGAGTTAAGCTACTCTGTTGATGCCAGATAGGAAAAAAATGAACATAAAAGGCCAATAAAAATCAGATAATAGTTTTAAAACAATTAAGCTTCGACTAAAATCGAAACATCAAGACAGTGCTGATAGGAAAGAGCTCTGATTGGCTTAATACATGCGTCTACATTTACAGTTTGCCTTAAATGAACACCAAGGGGATGAAGCTACATGCCAAGTGTATATCTGGCACTATTTTGACCTACATTGCCAGAAAGGATTATGTACAAAGCTAAACTGAATTTTGACATCTGCATCACAACAATTAAACAAATAAGGTTTGGTCTTTTATATGTTGATAACCCTAACCACGCCCAACATTTCAGACTTATACCACCAGTGACAACAGAGCAGAAAGAGTGAGGACCCCTGCACAGGCTGGAGTTTAAATAGCCCATTTTTGTCTCTTTTTATAACTGACGCGGCATAACAGGGAAGTGCACGGCACAGCACAACAGGGCACAGATCAGTAGAACAACAGCACGGCACTAAACACTACACAGCCGAAAACATCCAGGCATGCGGGGTTTAGGAGGGTGAGGCGGTGGTGTGACTGGGAGGAAAGAGGAGGAGCTGTGAGACTGGAGCCCTGTTACATTCCTCTTTGTGCACTGGTATTCAGTACACATTCTCCTCACCTGTCCACCCAAACACACCCACACAGACACACACTCATGCCCACACAAACAGAAAGAGGGCGAGAGAGAGAAAGAAAGAGATAAAGATTGAGAAAAGAGAAATTCCGAGCAAATCTCTGGTCTGCAAAGCAATCTGTCTGAAAGATAACAGCCAACAACAACAACAACAACAACAACAACAAGGTCCCGTGGCTCATTTCATTAATCATAACTTTATGTGAAACGAAGTCACAACTGTGGGGAAAAACGCCCAAAATAACTTCACCTGCTGTTCACAGTGCTTTTGCCCTTACAGGAATGAATCCATAAATCAAAACTTTCTCTGAGCATAATTATGTAACAATTACCCCAGGATATGTCCACCGTTGTAAAGCTGACATATTTTCATGTGAACCCAAAACTGTTGTACTATTCTAGGGCTCCCAATCAATCGCCTCGACATAAAAAGACCAGTAGAAAAGAATCCGCCACAATGCTGTGTGTTCACATGAAGTGTACGATTCCAACTTCATGAGGAAATGCGGTTCAGCAGCGTTCACAGAAACTCAAACAAGCCAAATACAAAGTGCCCTGTGGCAAAGTGAATATCACAAAACACAGGTCAAAGCTTGACGCGTCCAGTCAGAACCACTCATCGACTAACCTGGGCAAAACATGAAACGTTCTGTAACCACTTCTAAGCACTAAGGACTTTGGTTTGTTGCTTGAAAGAAAGATAAAAAAGACAACTTTCCAACACAATTCACTGTCAATGTCTCCTCATTTAATATCAAAGCCAAGACTTAGACTTTAATGCAAAAAATCTTATGCAGACCTCATGACTTGTAAATGAGTGTTGAAATTTTGCCCAGGTCAGCACCACAGACAGCAGCAGCGTCAGGTCAACACAAGAGGACCTCGCTAACGACAGGCAAGGACCAGACTACATCCACACATGCAAGGCAGCAGGACTTGAAGTGTCAACAGCAGGGTTTAAAGATAAAGGCAATCTTAATGTTTACCTATTTGGCTCTCGCTACATGCAATGTTTCCTGATGACAAAGGAAACAGTCCCGAAGCTTAAGCACATTTGTTTTGTTTTTTTATTAATAGGTATTTGATATCATATATATGGATGAGTTAAGCTTAATGCAGGTTGACTCAAGAAAGTAAATATATGTGATTTGGGTAAATATTTTGTATAAACTTTCATACTTTTATCATTTTGGGGAAATTACAAATAATTCTCAGACCTTCCTTCACATCCAGACAAGCTAAACATAATGACTGTGAACTTCTTAACTGAACTGGCGTACAGTGAAATAATTCATTGGGATCTTGGCAGGAAATATATGCAAAGTCATGGCGACAATACTGTAATGCATCGTCGGCCAAAGATACTGTATACATTCAGAAAATAGTCGCTCCGTTGAATAAATGGAATTATAGATAGTTTGATCAAGAAAACTGATCTGAACCTAAGAAGAAGAGTTAGGAAACATCTGACAGGAAGTTGTTATTTTACCTTTAAATACAGATCTGGTTTCTGTTTCAGCATCCGCCCACCACTCACCCTATCGGCCCAGAGACCCTTAATGCTTCCACGTACAATTGCTTATGGCGTCACTGGGAAAAGGGTGAAACAACATCATCTATTTTTATATTAATTCTTTCTATTTGGATTAAGAAAGAGCTGCAGAAGGCAGGTGTATATTTAAAAAAAAATGTTTCTGCTTTTGGCTCCGGATTTCATCTCCTGGCACCTGTTCAGTATTTCTTGCCTGTATTTGGCCATAACCATCTCTACTCAGTCTATCTCTATAAAGCCCTGCTGTGACCATCTCAAGCTCTGTGCCATTTCTCTTTTCTCTATCATCTTTTTTTTTTGTCCAGTCCCCCATTTGTAGGACGGTGATGACATCATCAGCATGTCTATAAAGCTATGCGTCCAATGGGCTGGTTAGTTGGCGGGTCAGGTGACCAGGAGGAGGAACAACGACATACCTGGGCAATGTTCAGAGTCTAGAGAGCGCATGGTAGAGAGACAGACAAACACAACACACAACCAGAGGACAAGAGAGAGAGAGAGAGCAAAAGAGAGAGAAACAGAAAGAGGCAGAGAGAAACACAGAGGGAAAAGAGACAGAGAGAGAAAGTAGTGACTAAGGAGCTAGGTTGTTCACTGTCTGTTCAGCACAGTTCGCATCAACTCAGCCAATTCACACATATAATTTTAGTTTGGACTGTTTGTTCATATTAAAAGGTGAAATGCACAATTCTGTCCAGCACTGATCTGCTTTTCGTCTGTTCACTGACAAACACATCGAAATGTGTCTGTGGCTGTGCTTGATGAGCTGGGCTGAGGTGAAACTGCACGAACCCAACAGGGCAAACTAACACCAGTGCATTATGGGTCAAGCTCACAGCATTGGCTTGCTTTAGATATGGTTTTAAATAGCTGTATTACAAGAGCGACAAGAAAGAAGAGTGGTGTCAAGGGAGAAAAATTAGGTGGATGAAGAGTTAAAAGGGAACAAAAAAGGTAATATAGAAGTTGAGCACAAATAACCAAGTAAAAAGATATTAATGATAAATGGGAAAACAAATGAGGTCATGAAATGAGGGCGGAAAACAACAGCGAGGTGAGGTAAAGGAAGGATGCAGATGGAGTAGGTAAGACAAAATTAACGAAAGTGAAGATAAACAAAGAGAGTGAGGGAGTGAGGAGCTGGCATGAAAGAGGAGAAGAACAATACTTACCTGTTTGTTGAGTCCCAACATGTTGCAGACCATTTCTCTGGAGTACGGCTGTTCTAGGACATACCGCAGCAAAACTGTCTGTGGCTCAAAAAGGTCCTGCATAAAAATAAAAACAATTACATTTTCATTTGTACCATATTGTATCTATGTGCATGCACAACAGAATGAGAGCAGTGTGTGTGCATATGTTACCTTATCGAATGGCAGCATGCCTCTCAGCGGGAAGCAGAGAGTAGTGGGATCTAACTTCCAGGAGTTACAGATGGCCCCACTGTTATTCACTACTGGCAACAAGCTACATCGACCTACAGCACATGTCCATATTCCTATCAGACATCACTTACAAGCAGGTTGCACATGAGCAGAATTATACTCTTTACACAAAGGTGAAGGAAAATCTTGTGGTGGGTGTGAGTGTAAGTGCTTCTTACCACAGATGGAGTTGATTCTGGCTGTGGGTCTGAAACTGTCCACAAAATCCGATATCACGCTGCCAAGAAGCTTGGTTCAAAGACAAAGTAGGTTGTTATTTTTAATGTCATCCTACAATTTTCAATTTAAGTTTAGTTTTCTACTAGTTTTCGAAGCCATTAATCCATTTAGATTTTGGTTTGCATTATTATTTCATTCTTAAGTTTGTAATTTGCGGCAAGGTAATTGTTGTAATTTAATATCACTGTGAATTACTGTGTAATATTAAAAGTAATCACAAATGGATGTCTTCACACTGATGAGAAACTAAATAGGAGGCAATAAGAGACGAGTAGTTCTGGAAACACTGTTATATCTGTACACAGTGACAAACATCCACATACCCAATGTGACAGCTGACCCTCTGGATACATTTTTCTGATTTCTGTGACAGCGAGGTACGCTGGTAACAAGCAGGCGTTCCTGTCGAGGATGTACTCAACAACCTGGAATGTACACAGATATACACAGAAAGTAAATTTGTCTTATTGTGACTTATTGATGCAAACATTCATTGAGTATGACAGAAAGACAAATACCTCTCTAGAAGCGAGTAGCTGTTGGACGACAGCTGAACTGACACTGGTAGGAATGGTCTGAATTTTATCCAGTATAGTTTTCAACAGGTCCCGGACACCCTGAAATGTACACACATACACACACACACACATATTAGACTGAGCTACATCAGGACATGGGAGAAGGACAGCAATGTGCACAGTTTCATATGCTGAAAGGCAATGGCATCGGCAAAACGTGGTGACATTATAGGAGGTCTGGAGAAATGCTGAATTACATATTGAAGCTTTGCAATATCTACAAAAAAAGGGATCTGTTATCAACTGTCTCAAAAAAACAGATGCTTCGAGTGACTTTTGTTGTTTCAGCATGTACTTAAACAATGGCATTTTTTACAAAACATATAAAAGATTTAGGTTATAACTAACTTATAACATATTCTGGCATATAGTGAAATGAAAACGGTGTTTCACAAACCTTATAGTCCACTCCTCCGATGATCTTCCGGATCAGTTTGAAAGTTAGTGCCCACAACTGAGTCCTCTCCCACTCCAAAGAGTCTGAGCTTATGAGAGCTCCGCACACCATCCTAGACACAAACAGGATGACTTTAATGCAGATTAAGACAAACTCTCTATGAACAGTTAGTATTACATCACACTGGAGTTTTCACCTATCACTATACAGAGGCTGCTTCCACAGAGGAAAACTGTGAAGGTGTGGACAGAGGAGGCAAGTGAGCGGCTGAGGAACTTGTAATGGTGAATTTTGAATATTGAATGTGGTATCATTTTTAGCATTCTGGAAGACTGTTGTGATTTTGTTTAGAGTTGTGACTCTCTCCTTCACAAGTCATAAAACCCCTGCATCCTGAGGTGTTGGCGACCCCCGATGTCTCTTGTTGTTTGCACTCCTGGCCTATCGTGGGATGCATTCCTGCATTTGTGGGACAAAGGAGCGGGGGTTGGGCATTTAAGAGAGGCTGAAGACGCTGGTGGGGGGGCTTCTGCAGAGACAGGGCAATGGGCTCGGTGCGAGCACATGGGCTTAGGTGCTCGAAATAAATGCATATATTGAAAAGGCATTGACCATTTGTGGATCATCTTCATTTGCCTCCAAAAGATATGAAACATTTCCACGACAGACTGTTTTCACACCACTAACCTGGACATCCTGTGTAGTCCACGTGGGGAGGACATCCACAGTCTAACCCACTACATTACAGACTACAGACATTTCTGTACCCTCCCAGACAGTGTGGTGTTTTCCCCACATTCAACTTAGGGGCAAGGAGGAGTCGAGGTAAGTCCAGAGGAATAAAAATATCACATTAGGAATGCACATACAGCTGCAGGAGGAAACTGGAGCAGCATCTGGAGAACAAAGTCCAAGATGTGTGGAGACTGAAACACATCTCAGCCATTGGGAGAAATAGGGATGGATATTTTGGGAATGAAGATCAGGACTGAACAAACAAGCTGACTTTGCATTTCAACCAGTTTGACAATCTTGATTCTGACCCCCATCCATCCAGGCCCTCTTCTGATCTCTCCAGTGAAGCAGCCTCAACCTGGCTGTTGCCATCAATAGCTCGGGCCCACTCCTGCCTCTCTGCCCCAGCTCCAGCCTCCACCCTTTCATATTCAGCCACCTGTCTTTTTTTTTCTGCCCTTGCTTGTTGTATGTTGCTGCTGTTAACTGTGAAACTTCTTATCTTAAAATACTGTAATCTTTGCAGGCACATTTTAATGACTGCGCATAAATCATTAAACTTGGAAACATCACAATTCAAATTAATGAGTTAAAACACAATAAATACACCTTTCTTCAACTGCTAAAATATAGCCAGAATGAGTAACAGTGCAATACATGTACCTTGGTGGTAACAGGCTCGTCTCCACAGCCATTGCCAGACAGTCGTAGAGGAATGATATTCTTTTGGGACTGTGTTGGCTGTGTATGAACCTCACTATCCACTGCACACACTGGTCATGAGATTCCTGTAGAGCAACAAGGAAAACACAAGGAGTTCAAGAGATCCTACAGCCTTTTGTCAACCTGTGACTGTGTGCATTTGTAAACCTGTGGTAGGGTTCCCCAGAACTGTCGAAAAGCACCAAGGCAAGTGATGAGTTTGGTCCTCTCATCCTCTGGTGTGTCCATAAACATCCTAAAACACAACACACTCTCTAATTAACCAGTGCCTTTTACATACAACGGGAGGCTATGTGACATATTCACATTATTACACATAAGAGGGAAAAAAAAGGCTGTTAGGTTACAAGAGAGGGTATGGAGTCATCTTACCCCGCAAAGGCCTCTTCTATCATCTCAGTTTTCTTCAAGAAAAAAAGGGGGGTTGGGTGACAAAGGGAAGAAAAACGTTCAATCTTTGAATTTCTGGCTGAAGTTGAAAAGCATTTAATAATTCAAGTGTAGTGCCGTTTATGTACCGGTGTATGGACAAAAACACTGTTTAAACTCTTAGAAAAAGTCTTGAAAATATCTCTAAGCAACACTGAAATCACAAATACTAAAGACTTAAAGAATTAAATTCACTACAACTATCAAGTTGCTTTCACTATTGCAGAATACCTGCAACAGACGACCGTTTATTTACTATTTTTCTTTTGGGATATGTAGGAAAACAATCACATTTAGCAAACGCGTATGAAATATACTGTTTTGATTTTGTTGCAAATCCGATAAAAACCTGGGAAAATGAACGACACATTTGAAATCAACACTGGCGTTTAATGAAAAGCATTTTTTTTAGCAAACGAAAATTCAATTTACCACAACATCTTCAAAGATGCTCTGGAGCTGTGTTTCCATTGAGAGCGCCATGTTTTCAAGAAAAAAAGTGGCAAATATCAACGAACCATCACACAAATTGATGCACTCCTTTTGGTGTGCGCTAAAATGCTATCAACAAGCTAAATGCTAATAGATACCGGAACAAATCAACACGCCTCAAGATGTGCAACCCTATCAACAATCCGGGTGGAACTAGGACTGAAAAGCGTACAGTTCCGTCTGCTTCGCATTTCACCGAGCCTTTATGATATGTACTATTTCAATAATAACGCGAAAAATTGCCGCATCTTTCATCGTGTCTAAATGGTTAAATAGATAATAGCTGTGTCTCAGTAAGGTATATCCAAATAATATAATACAAAATGTTAGTAAAATACGAAAGAAAGAAACTTTACACACGTCTGACCAAGTGAAATAAATACACAAGAGACTTTTCTTTTTAAAAGAGCTGGGAAAGCCAGTATTAATTAATTAATGGGCTGTATTAAAAAAATAGCAACAATGCTGCCTGAGAGTCGTATAAGAAGTATAACATTGCAAACAAAACCAAACAGAAACCAAAATCAATCTCAAAACCAGCCATATAAAAACATGTCTTAAAACCAAGACTACCTAACATAAACTGACTTAAACAATGAAAACGTAAACATTAATTGAATAAACTAAAAACAACAACAACATGTAAAATATAACTGAATGCAATTATATAATACATTGTTCACTCTTTGGGCCACAATTCTTGTGCTGTACAAATAAAGTTTATTATTATTATTATTATTATTATTATTATTATTATTATTATTATTATGCAAAAATAAATATCTGGGTGTCCAAGTAACCTCAAACAAAAGGTGATTCATGTGATTTGGAATCTGAGCAGAAGAAGAGATTATTATTTGGGAATTATTTTCTTATAGGTTAGGATTTTCACCGTCTATATGTGTCTTTATTCACATTATTTGATAGACCTGTTGTTTCTGCCTGGTTGCTATGATTTGAAAAAAAAAAGATGTGTGTTTTGACCTACACTTACAGTATATGACATGCTTGACAGGCATGAATGTTTACAGTTCGGTCTGTTGATGTGCTTGAATGTACTGAAGTTTTTCTCAAGTCAAATATGAGGGGTTCAAACCAGAATCATAATGTAGTCAACAAATTATTGAACTGACCTAAGTGGATACAGAATAGTTTTACCTAGCTTTACCCATATAACCAGTACAACTAGGTATTGTTTTGACACTCCTCTGTTGTTCCCCAGTGGGACCACATAGGCTCCACCTGCGCAGGTGTAATGTGTGCAAACAAGTGAGGTCACATTCCTTCTTCCTGCACAAAACCTTGTACCAAGGACTGACATATTGTCAGTGAAATATTTACCAGCCAGAGAGAAACCAGACCTCAGTGTTACAAGACTACTTCCTCCTTTATCTCTTTGTTCCTGACTAATGTGTTGAGGGGGACACATGGGACAGGTGTAGTCGGATTATATGGTACCTGTGTACAGGTGAAGGAGCAGAGACTGGGTAGGAGGATTAAAATGTTGGTGTCACCTGTAAAAACATGAGACTGCCGACATGTGGAAAGTGTTAATATTTCTAAACATCGGAATCCTACATTATACAGGTAAGAATACTGCTGCCTATTGGTTATTTAAGAGTAAGACTAATACGAACACAGTAACCAACAAGGTAGGTACATGTGATATGTGTTCTATAATTCAATAGCATAATTTGTGTTACTTTAAGTGTTTACTCCTTTTTCTCTACCTTGCATTTTACCATGTACTTTGTGATTTCCAATATCATCAAAATCACTGTGGCGAGGGATTTGAAACTGGTTTAATGGTGTGTCAACATTGTAAATCCCATTGTAATCAGTATGTAAACACAAAGTAAAACCACACCCAGATGTCCAGATTGTTTATTAACTTACTGGTGTCTTGGCAGTAAAGACTAACCATTGATCGCTGGTTGATCCATGCTACTCTTATGGATCGACTCATAGCTCACTTAAAAATATATTAATATGCTTTGTGCCACTTGAAGATCAGTTTCTCATCGTAAAAATCATGAGCTGTATTTTAATTCCGTGTTCAGAAGTTCTTTTCACATCAGCCCTCTATTCAATTCAATTCACTTTTATTTGTAGAGCCCTATATCACAACAAGGATGTCTCAAAGGGCTTCACTGAGTTTGTTGCACAGTATTATATAGCAGAGTATTTGAGAGTTCTGCACACGTATAAAGTTACACACTGTCTGTTAGAATTGTTGGGACCAGCAAGGAGACTTAAACATGTCTCGTGTGTCAGATATATGGGCTGAGGTGAAACAATGTGTAGTATTCAGTTTATCAAAGATACAGAGGAAGAGGAATTTCAATGGTCAGTCAGAACCTTCCCGAGGGATTCATAAAGTTCTATCTATCTATCTATCTATCTATCTATCTATCTATCTATCTATCTATCTATCTATCTATCTATCTATC
>JAPTHA010000017.1:8418535-8433190 GCA_029814585.1 Gymnapogon annona | reverse complement strand
TTGATGAACACAGTGAGAATCTACAATGGAAATAGTCATGAAAATAAAGAAAACGCATTGAATGAGAAGGTGTGTCCTAACATTTTGGCCTGTAATGTACGTATATGTACATGTTTTATATTATTTAAAACTTGTTTCCAAGTTTTTGAGAAACTCTTGTATGTAATCTATTATGCTGCTGTAAACTGGAATTTCCCCGAGTGGGACAAATAAATGTATATCCAATCTAATCTAAACTACTCTAATCTAATCTAATGGTAGGATTAATGCATTAGCAGGTGGATGAGTGGATTTGTTCACCAGTGGATAGTTAGAGTCAATGGGTTATGGGTTCATTTAGTCATTGCATCCCAACACCATCCCGTCTGAAGGGATTATTATGTAACTAATTATTATATTATAATTCATAAAGAGTATCCAACCGCATTTCTTGAGCAGAGATCTTACCTCGTGACAGTTGGACGGTTTGTCGTGGTAACAGTTCCTTTGTTTTTGTCTGCCTCCGGTTGGTTGAACGGTAACTTCGTCTTTTTTTTTTCGGAAACAACACAACTGTAGTTCTCCTGAGGGTCAACACACTCCAGGGTCCGACTAGACTTTTGCACAATATCGTACATTTAATAATTACGGCATCGTCTTCGTTCGGACGGGGTTCAGATCCGGTGTTAACGGGAGCACCGGCAGAGCTGGAGTTCCAGTATTAAACCAACAAAGAACAAACTAACGATTAAGCTAACAATAACTTTTCCAACATTCATCCACGATGTATGATTTTTTTTTATTACTCTTGCTGGTTAATAATAAGTGGAATTATTTACGGTGAAATAAGACACAGACTACTTTGCAAATCGCTCCTTCGCATAGAAAGCTTCTATCAATTACCACTAATTGAACTTCCGGTGACGTCAGAGGGCATCGTATTTAACCACGCCCCCAGGAATAAACATGCCAGAATGTTTTGTGACAGTTAAGCACTCGACAAATCCCAAAGCCTTGAAGACTCTTAAATCTTAAAACTCTTTCATGGTATTTGCAACTGACTTTACTTTTCTTTATTTTTATTTTTTTAGGGTTAGGGTTTAATTTCTGGCACTTTATTTAGTTGCTTTATTTTCTTGTTCATTTTTTTTCACTATTATTATTATTATTATTATTATTATTATTATTATTATTATTATTATTATTATTATTATTATTATTATTATTATTATTTTATTTTCATTTATTGTATATTTGCTTTATGTATGTGTAGGATTGGATTTGTGTTATTCATTTACATAATATTAATTACAGGTATGTTTATTATTTGAGTATTTATGTTGTGATTTGCATATTATTTTATTCGTTTTCTTGTTCATTTTTTTCATTATTATTATTATTTTATTTGCAATTATTGTATATTTGCTTTATGTATGTGCAGCACTAGATTTGTGTTATTCATTTGCGTAATATTAATTACAGCTATTTTTATTATTTGAGGATAAAGCAGGGTTAGAAGATGAATAAATGAATGAATGATGATGAATGTTGTGATTTGCATACTATTTTATTAATTTTCTTGTTCATTTTTTCACTATTATTATTATATTTTCATTTATTGGATATTTTCTTTATGCATGTGAAGCATTGGATTTGTGTTATTCATTTGCATAATATTAATTATGTTTATTGTTTGAGTATTTATGTTGTGATTTGCATATTATTTTCTTAATTATTTGGCAAATTATATTTTATTACTTACCTTTTCTCATGCATTGACTCATGTTCTGTAATGTTCTTATTTTATTTTTATTTTATTTATTTATTTATTTATTTATTATTATTATTATGATTTTTTTATTTTATTTTATTTATTTATTTTTTTCTGTTTGCACACAGAAAGGGGGGTGGTTTGGGTGGGAATGTTTTTATTATGTAAAGTACTTTGTGATGCACCTGTCTGCAGGAAAAGTGCTCTATAAATAAAGATAGATTGATTGATTGATTGATTGAATGTTGGTTCTGACCTGTTTTGTGTGCAACACATTTGTGTGTGACAAACAGGAAACAGAGGAGTGTTGTGGGGCGCACGTGGAGACAGCGTTGTAACAAATAAAGTTGTTGAACTGTCCTGCCATTTTGGGTTATTTATTAGCACGGGAGATAGTAGAATACACTTCCTTAATTTCACGAAAATAATTGTAACCCGCCTTTCCCACAGCCTCGAGCGAGCCAACCAAATATAAAGGTTACAGACGTATGGATGTTCTTTCAACTCTCCCTGACTCTGGGCATGGTTGTTGTGTTCTTTGTGTACTTGTCACTTCATCAATAAAGTTCTAAAAAAAAAAAGTTTTGTGACAGTACGTTTGCATTGTTTTCTGGCCTCAATTTGACCTCACACACACACACACACACACACACACACACACACACACACACACACCCAAACGCATAGAAAACAAGCACAGATTTGAGGAAGTTTGATACATAAAAGCAGAAAAGGCAGTGAGAGAACTGTACGTGTCCATGCAACGGCTCACTGGTCTGTGCACGAGCCCTGGTATTGGTGCGTACATGTGTATATCTTGTGAATATTTGTGCACATACCCCTTTCCCAGGCCTTCTGCCAGGCCGTCCACTGCAGGCCAAGACACTACTAAATAAGGAAAACAACCTCCGTCTGCATTACCAGTGTGTTTTTTTTAAACCTCCCTTTTTCTCCTGTTTTACAAGTGTTGGTCTCTCTTCAGCTGCTGACACAGAAATTGAACTATGAAGGAGGTTGTAGTAAAAGAAATGATTAAACATGCATTTTTCCTAGAGAACATGTACTGTACCCCCTGGAGAAAATAACCAAGTGGATGCAAATCACAAGTAGGACGTGTTACGAGACATGGCAACCATGTATTTATTTAACCTTTATTTTTCCAAGTAAGTCCACTGAGAAGTGGTTCTCATTTACAGTGAAGACCTGGCCAAGAGGCAGCACATACACACACACACACACACACACAGACACAAGAACATAAAAGCTGATACGTAAAAGCTGACACAATTAAACGAGACGAGTAACATTAAGAATCACAGTATAAAAGAAACAGATGAAACAATGTAGAGACATAAAAAGTAACCTAGTATTTACAAATGGCATGGATGTGACGTGTCCTATAATGACCAGGCGCAGGTGCAGTGGTGTTTGATTTGTGACTGTATTGTAGTTTTGAAGGTGGAGAGGGGAATGAACATGAAAAATGTACCACATTTGTTCAGCTTTATGTAAGACTGTGTAAGACATGACTCTGTGACTCTTTCACTTATGTTTTTTTGTTAGTGATGTTTCATTGTTTTCTGTCATTGTGGGTCGGGAGAGTTGTCTTGTGGTGTATGACGAGTGTAATATTGACCAAAAAAAAAATCAAAATAAACTACATTTTCTCCATCAGCCGTTACAGCTGAAACTGACTTGAAAATGACTGAAATTGAACTGAAAATGACTTTTGACTTTCATACTCTGTTATAATGTTGCCCACTCAACATCCATTGCAGCCTGGTGGTCCTGGAAGGGGGATCCCACCCCCACCCCCACCTCCTGTGATCCCTTTCTCAAGGTTTCTTTTTTCCCCCCCGTTTGTGGTTTTTGAGTTTTTCCTTGCCCTGATGGGAGCGTTCATACCAGGGGATGTCGTCATTGAGTGTCATCTGTGGGCGTGCGAAGCCCTTTGGTGTGATTAAGGGCTATATAAATAAAATGGATTTGATTTTTAAAACAAACGTACTTTTCCATGTGACGAAAAACAAAACGCCTTTCGCTTAGAAAATCAAACATCTCTTTATTGATATAAAACATAAAGGAGACATTTCTAGCTTTAGTATATTGCACTAGAAACTACAGGCACCTTTCTTTTTTTATTTTATTATTAGTATTTTCTTTTTCCAAATTCACACCAGAGAACATCAGACCTGTATTCACACAGCAGAATAAGAGAAAACTTTCACAGTCACACACCAGCCAGGTGACAGAGGATTTCACACCAAAAGAAGGCGTGGAGAGAGATTACTGACTCTCGGATGCAAGGTGAGCCCGTGAGCGCGATATGAGGATGAGCCTTTTCCATCCCGGTAGTTTCATTAACATTCATAACTAAGCACCGGGGGCCACATCGCTCCACGTGGGATGCGGTCGCGATTTTCTGTCAGGCCTCATCTTCTTCTTTTTCTTCTTTTCGGGGAGTCAATCCATCCAGTTGGAGCCATTGTAAAACAGATGAGAATGAGCTACAATGATCATGTGTGTTTGTTTTTCTCTAGTTCTTTGGTACAACAAATAGATAGTGACTAAAAACAAGTGCGAACCATAAGACAACAGCCCATGGAGGTATTAACATAAAAAAAAACACGAAAAAAACAAAAAAACAAATACGTGCTGAGTTTTATTAACCCATAAAGACCCAGTGTTACTTTTGTGGGACTTGCTACATAATTATTTTTTCTCCATATTTAACAATTCTTAAGTTAATTATCACCACTTATTGTAACACCACCTTCTTTGTTTAGTGAAAATCAGATATTTTCCTATATTTTATTGACCGATCATGTGGATGTGCATTAAAGCTCACATTAAAGTAGAAGGATATGACGTCGAAAATAAATACGACTGAAGAAAAAGTGACTCTTTCAGCATAATTTGAACAGTGTGTCCATCCACTGCCACTGATCCAACTCCATGGGTTTTACTGGTGAATCAATGTTGTGGAAGGTGACGGTGTAGAGCCTTAGAACGTTAAATATCAGATGACCATGAAAAGACGACAAACTGGCATTTGCATGTATTGATGGGATCAACTTTCTATCACTAGATGCTTTTGGTCACCAGTCTGGACCTTTAAGGGTTAAGATCGACACACTCTTATGCCCCAAAATGAAGCTAATAACCTATAAAAAATAGCAAGTACACATGATCAGAAGCAGCAGAGTATGAACAAATGGCAACACCTATACAAGAAGATAAGCTACACAAACGTTAAAGTAACATGATTTTTTTTTACCACTTGGCATCTTTAACACGTACATAATGAACCTCGATTTTACAATATGCTCGCGGGTTGAAGAGGACGATTGGACGAAGCAACATGTGCAGATTATTGCCGTGAAGCCTGTCGTGCTGGTCCTGTCTATCTCTGACTGATACAGCCTATACACTGTATTAACCTCTGGATTTAGAGCTCCGACTTTGACATAGTCCCACCTTTTGACGCGTCTGGCAGATGCCTGACTGGAAAATATCATACAAAAAACTTTTAACAAGTCACAGCAATACAAAGAAAACCAAAAGAATCATCTTAAAAATCAGAGATGAGATCCTATTGTTTTTTTTTTTACATTCATTTTATATCTGAACAAGGCATTAGGTCTGTCGTCTCTGCGCCATATAACGGTACCAGTCTGTACTTAAAGCACTGTCGATGCCATGTTGCCGCTCCCTTCTTCACACTTTGTGGCTGCAAATATTTCTTAGTGTCTTTAAAGGTTTTCACCGCGGAGGGAAAGATATGTTGGCGCTCGTTGATCGGTTCACAACTGGAAACACGCCGACCGACCGAGCTGATGATCCGATCGTTTTTCGCTCTGATCTCATCACGGACGGGCACTTGGCTGTTTTTTGGCCCCAGGTCCAGTCCGTCTTATCTGGTCGCACTCGGTCTTAGGCTGAAGGAGGGGGCTTCACTCGGCCTTCCCAGTACTTGTCATACGCCACGTGGAACATCCCCTTACACTGCAGCTTGGCGTTCAGCCGGGAGCAGATGAGAAACGACCCGCCCATTTTACGGTGGAGCGAGTAGGTCTCCTCTGGAGGCGGGGTCAACCGGTGTTTGAGCATCACCGGGATCAGGTTGTGGATCCGCTCGGTGGTGGACTGAGAGGCGAAGTCGAAGGTCTCCGTGGATGCGAAGGCCTCGCCGAGGATCATCACAGCATCCACGTGGGCGTTCACCATAGCCTGAACACAGAGAGGGGAGAGAAAAACACACTTAGTCATAACTAACAACCAACATGTCCACTAACATGAGTCACTCCACAAACAATGAAGAGAGATTTTATGCACACAATTGCACTGAAGAAGTGAAGAAGAAGAAGGCATATTCAATATATATGAATACATTATGCATGCCGCTTATGTATTTATTGACACATCCCGCAACACATCCACAAATGTATACTGTGTAATTACAAATGCAAATGTCGTTTAGGAATTCAACTGGTTTATGAATTCAACTAGTCTATACCTATCTGTATTTCTACTCTTTTTATTTGGCTACTGTGACGCACTAATTTCCCCGTTGTGGGATCAATCAAGTACTATTTAACTATCTATCTATCCATCCATCCACACAAAATCTGCACTTGAATGTGTGACTGCTAGTTGTCTGTGATTACAGCATTGTCTTTGGTTTTGCTAACCCTTTAACCTCTGACGTGTTAGAGGTGAGAATTCAAATTGTGCGATATATTTGAAATAGTCAGAAAAATTTAACCCATTGAGCAAAATGGGTTACATTTTTCGGACTATTTCAAATATAAATGTCAAAACATGGAGATAGAATAGATCTTGCTGTTTCCATAGGCTTCTGAGCATGCTCAGTACATCCTTTGCCATGTGTGGAATAGGGGGTAAAACACAGAGCTGTGATTGAGACCCAACTCGCCATTTTTTTTTTACAAAGTACTTCTTGCTTAGTGTGTTCCGGTGCAGAGTTAATGCTCAACATCCTAAATCTCTTATTGATGTACATTTCGAGGGCCTTATTTAGTAAAAAACCTGTTAAACCTCCAGCCCGTTTTGAGTCTAAAAAACGTAATGACTGAAGAAAAGGAAGTCCATTTTGTTGAATTAATGTGTCAGCAATTAAAGGTTAAACAGCTTCATTTGAGACTCATTTTCCACTGAAGGCGTTCTGTGGTTATTTCTGTAGAACGCAGTTGTGATGATGACGAATTAGTGACTTCATTGAATATCATTTGTATTTATCATTTTTGTTATTTGTTCCTTCCTCCGTCTCAAGGAACAAATACATCTTATTATAAGAAAGTGATCTGCATTATTGTAATGTCTCTCAACTCTCGGTCACGCTGTTTTTCAATGAGGTTCATTTTAATCATACTGTATAAATTTAAACAGCTTTTATGCAAAACAACAGGTCTACATCAGGCACTGACAGTGGTGAAATCTAATCCTTTTTTTTTTATTGACATGCGATGTCCATCATAAAGGCTGACACTTTTACAGGGTTTCTGAAGTAGCTGTACATACAACAAGATTACTATCCTGACTTAATTATCATTGAATATTATTATTATAATTATTATTATTTCGTCCCCGCTGGTGCCAGTACTGTTAACCAATGCTAGTACTGTCAATTATAATTATTATTTATTATTCTAATGATTAATTACTATTAATTATTGATTACTATAATTATTATACAACTGTATTATTATATAACAATAACGGTATAACTATAGAAATGCATGACTATATAACTGCATATTACTATATATCTGATGATGTCTCTTTATTGATCTTTACTGTTGCACTCAATCTGTTCTTTTCTTTATTTCTATTTATATATCTATATTATTAGGCATCGCTCTTATTTTTCATTATTTTTTGCAGTATCTCTGTGTGTGTGTGTCTTGTCCTATATGTGCTGCTGTAACCTGAAATTTCCCCGTGTGGGACTAATAAAGGTATGGCTTGGACCACTCCCTCTCTCTCTCAAGGGACGACCCAATTACTTGGATCATCTCCATCTGTTCCCTGCTGCGTGGCTGCTTGGCATCAGCCATCAGTCGAGGATAAAGGGGCTGGTGCAGGCGCCGCACGGCGTGGACTCCTCTGCTTATTTCTGTTCTTGTTTGTTAAGTTTGACTTCGGTTCTGGACTCTGGCTCATGTCTCTTGATTTCGTATCAAGTTTGTGTCTCTTACTTTCACTGTTGATAGTACTGTTTACATTGATGTGCAGTGTTTTCACTGTTTATAGTACTGTTTACATTGTTACTGTCCATCTTATTTATTCCTTATTTACATTGACTGTGAGAATTTTTGTTGTCCCCTTGCACTGCAGCCACTCATAGCTTTACATTCACTTCAGCAATTGCGCACTTTTCCATTTTCCATATTTATTTTGTGTTATCAGTTGCCAATATATGACATTTCGTGACCAGATTCATTGTGTGTGTCTGTAATGACAATAAAGGAAGTCTCAGTCTAGTCTAAGTCTATCAGGTTTGTGTCTTTTGATTTTGTATTAGATTAGTTGGTGTCTCTGGTTGGTGCATCTGCTTGTGTCTGGTGTTCTTTGCTTCGGTGTTTCATGTTAAATTCCTTTTTCGTTAATAAATGTGCTATGTTCCCCTTCAACTCCGTGCATTGGAGCTCATTTATCCGCCACATTACACTTCTTCTATATTAAACCCTCTGAAACCTAAACAACTGCTGGCACTTAAAATGCATCTACTGATCTCATATGTTTAATAAGTTATGAATCACTAATCCTATCAATACATGTAAATTATTCAGGTAAAATGCTGTTTCTCAGCTTTTCATCATCAGATATGACCCATTTACATACTCACAGGCGCCGGAGCGAATGTGGGAACGTCATCTTCACTAAAACTGTTTCACCAGTAAAACAGTGATGGAAAAGGCTTGTTTTATGCTCAGTTAATTATATATATTTTGCTTCTATATTTTGCTAGAATATGTGCTTTTTTAAGCTGTTATGATCCACGACATGATCATCAACTTAATTTTTAAGAAAAGACCTGCTTTCCGCTGACAATGGAAAGTCATTGGAAAATTGAAATTGTAGAGGGAAAAAATTCATTTGGAAATCGCCTTAAAAATACTTCTAGGTCTTTAAAGGGTCAAAGTTCACCTGGTGTAGATAACAAATAGACAGTTACTTACCTTGGACTCATAACCCGTCAGGAACTTCATCTCTATAGATTTCTTCAGGACTCCCTCTCTGTTACCTTCGGCAGCTGAACGGATCAACTACGGCAACACAGAACGTAAACGGATGAGTTGCACTGTGTTTTCCTCCTTTTATGGGAAATTCATTTTCCTTTCTTATTCAGAATCATGGTTGTCAGTCATAGCTTGGACATATTCACACATTTGGAAATAATTCATCTGTAAGTAGGTTTTCAAACCTTTGACAATACAGGAAATAATTAACAACAACAATAATAATAATAACCAACTCTTACCTCTATGTAGACATCTGTAAAACTCTGATCAAACCCTCTTGTGGCTCCGAAGTCCAACAGTGCCACCTAGAGAGACACACTCCTCATTACTCATAAATCTTACCATGAACACCTTCACTTTATCGGCTGTAATGGCGGAGACTTACCCGGTGTGTTTGTGGGTCATAAAAAAAGTTGGACCAGTTTGGATCCGTCTGCATGTACCTGAACTCAAACAGCTCCCTGAGGCAAAGTGTCAGGATATTCAGACAGATCTGAACAAAACACACAGAGATTCCGTTCACTTTTACATGTATGGACCACATACGGTGTGTGTATGTGTGTGTTTATGTGACATCATCAGTCTTAAGAAGAAAACTCAGAAAGTGAGGTGGGTGCAGTTTCCTTTCTGGCCACTAGAGACCGTCTGATCCATCTATTTCAGGGGTGTCAAAGCCATTTCAGTTCAGGGGCCACATTAAGATACGTTAAGTAAATCAGTAACATAATAATATATCGATAATGTCAACTCCAAACTTTTCTCTGTTTCAGAGTGACAAACGTCAAATTACACAATGAAAATGTTCACGTCTAAAAATGACCCTTTAAAGCAACGTGAATAGACACGAACAAACTGAATAGATAAGTGTAATTTGAACTATATTATGCTTTTCTTCACAGGTGTCAAACATGCGGCCCGGGGGCCAAATCCGGCCTGCCAAAGGGTCCAGTTTGGCCCTTGAGATGAATTTGTGAAATGCTAAAATTACCCCGAAGATATTACCAATAATTTGAATTCAGATTCCACATTCAGACCAATTCAATCGCAGGTGGGTCTGACCAGTAAAATACCACAATGACATATAAATACTCACATCTCAAAATATTTTTCATCGATTTACAGTAAAAAAAAAGTGTAATTTTTCAAGAAAAACGTGAATAGCCTGAACAAATATGAACAACCTGAAATGACTGAAGAGAAGTCCTGATAAATACAAGGGTTGTGTCAGGAAGGGCACCCGGCATAAAAAATTAACTCCTGCTAAATCAAATATGCTAATTGGATTTGCTGTGGCGACCCCGGAAGGGAAAAAGCCAAAAAGGAAGTTTTTAGTTCACACTTTGTTTTAGTGTAAATATATGAAAACATTTGGAGTTAAGTTTGTTTTTTTTTTTTTATTATTCTCTGGCTTTTAAACCAGATTGAGTTTGGACATTTTTGATATTTGTAGTATGATATTTCTATTTGTTTTAATTTTAATTTTATTTGATTTTAAGTTTTTTGATATTTTTTGATTTTTTGTTAGATTTTATTTATTTTATCATAAATTGCATCTTAATCCTGTACAGCACTTTGGTCAGCGTCTGTTGTTTTTAAATGCGCTTTGTAAATAAAATTGACCTGACCTGACTTATTTGTTATTATGGTATGCATTTTACTGGCCTGGCCCACTTGAGACTGAATTGGTCTGGATGTGGAACATGAACTAAAATTATTGTTAATATCTTCACTCTCATTTTATTCACTGAATAGATTCATTCCAAGGGCCAGACTGGACCCTTCGGCAGTCCGGATTTGGCCCCCGGGCCACATGTTTGGCATCTGTGATCTATTTATTGATCTGACAGAGGCTGTTTCTGTTTTTGTCCCACATACGAGTCTCTCTGTTGACATGGACTAGATAAGTGCAGCCATTAGTCAGCTAACTGTGCATCGACCCGCTCCGCAGGCTGTGGTTGTGTCAGTTGTACCTCGTTCTTTAGTTCCTGTGTCAGGTTCTCCGCCTGGTCGAGGGGGAACCCGGGGACGAGCTCCGTGGTCAGGACGTGACTGCTGCACAGCTCCTCTATGACCTCTGGTACGTAGAAGAACGGGTGGTCCTTCAACAACTCCCTGCCACACACAGAGATACTGTACTTTCAACACTGAAAAAGCCCAACACTCATTGTGTTAGTTCTACTCACAATGGGGAAGAAACTACAGCCTGTTACCTGCGTCTAGTGCAGTGGTGTCAATCTCATTTTAATTCGGGGGCCAAATTCAGCCACATTACGTCTGACGTGGGCCGGACTGGTCCAGTAATAACAGAATAACATCATAATGTCAACTCCAAACTGTCCTCATATGATGAAAACGTTCATGTCTACAAACTGTCCTTTAAAACAATGTGAATAACATGAACAACCTCAAAATTCTTGAGAAAAGTAAGTTTAATTTGAGCAATGTTATACCTCAGTTTATCATATATCATATATATCATATACTGTTCATTATAACTTACAGATCACAGTGGACCTACAAATACACAAAACATTTAGTAACGGGAGGAATATTGTTGAAATTACAAATTATCTATCTCATAAATTTACATTTCCACAGAGAAAAATTTGTAGTCAGTATTTATAAATTATGTTAATATTTTTCCCCATCTATATGCGGAATATGTATAATTAGAAAACTATAATTATAAAAAATATCTAAGGTAGTATAAAACTATAATTATAAAAAATATCTAAGGTGTAATTTTTGCATTTCACAAATTCATCTCGCGGGACAGATTGTAACCTTTGGCCCCCGGGCGGCATGTTTGACACCCCTGGCCTAGTGTATTTTATCAAATTTAATGAATTACATCACAAGATAAAAGACATAATAAAAGAAAATCTGCCATTACTTGTCAGCGAATCATAGCAACCACAAAGGAGCTGAAAATACAACAATTTTATATTTTCTACCCCACTTCAACAAAATACACATTATGTCGTAATTACAAATAGAATTGTGAAATCAACCAATTCGTACACCATTTGCCATCACTGAGTGCTGTAATTCAGCATCTACAGAAAAAAATGTAAAAAAAAAAAGAAAAGAAAGAAAATCGATGGGAAAAAGTTTGAAAGTAGGGTAAAACACGACAAACACTACACAAAGCTGAACGAGCTAATTTTATACCAGATTATTATGTGCTACAAGTACAGCGAATCGGAAAATCCAAGACTCAGTCAAGAAAAGTGATGTACACAAGAGGATGAAGAGCGTTTTGGATTCCTTTTGTGTCACTGCTAAATGACAAAGCTGTTAATTACAACCTCCAGAAGAAAATACAAACTGATCCACGAGATCCAGAAAATAGAAGCACATTAGACGGCCTTATAGTTATTTACAAAGCAGTAGGTAAAG
The DNA here is from genome assembly GCA_029814585.1 of Gymnapogon annona. Lineage (NCBI taxonomy): Eukaryota > Metazoa > Chordata > Actinopteri > Kurtiformes > Apogonidae > Gymnapogon > Gymnapogon annona. The sequence goes on along the minus strand of JAPTHA010000017.1, from coordinate 8,420,776 downwards.
CCCGAGTGGATGAAAGTGTCATGTTTACTGGTGTTTTCTCTGATACTGGGACCCTGCAAGAGTAGTAGGATGTGAGCTCATTATGTAAGGTTGTTGTTTTGGTTTTTTTTAGTGCTGTTATTATTTATTGTTGTTGTTTTATCTTGTAAGGCGACCTTGAGAGTCTTGAACGGCGCCATGAAATTACAATAGTAGTTCAGTAGTTGTAGTAGTAGTAGTAATAGTAGTACAATAGTGGTACAATAGTAGTAGTAGTAGTACAGTAGTAGTAATTCAGCAGTAGTAGTAGTAGTAGTAGTAATAGTAGTACAGTAGTAGCAGTTCAGCAGCAGTAGTAGTAGTAGTAATAGTAGTAGTAGTAGTAGTTCAGTAGTAGTAGTAGTTGTTCAGTTGTAGAAGTAGTAGTAGTACAGTTGTAGTAGTAGTACTAGTAGAACAGTAGTAGTAGTAGTTCAGTTGTAGTAGTAGTACAGTAGTTGTAGTTCAGTTGTAGTAGGAGTAGTAGTACAGTAGTAGTAGTTCAGTTTTAGTAGTAGTAGTAGTTCAGTTGTAGGAGTAGTAGTACCAGTAGTTCAGTAGTAGTAGTAGGTCAGCAGTAGTAGTAGTAGTACCAGTAGTTCAGTAGTAGTAGTAGGTCAGCAGTAGTAGTAGTAGTACTAGTAGTTCTGTAGTAGTAGTAGTAGTTCAGCAGTAGTAGTAGCAGTAGTATTAGTAGTTCAGCAGTAGTAGTAGTACTAGTAGTTCAGTAGTAGTACTAGTAGTTTAGTAGTAATAGCAGTAGTAGTACTAGTAGTTCAGTAGTAGTAGTAGTAGTTCAGTAGTAGTAGCACTAGTAGTGGTAGTAGTAGTAGTAGTTCAGTAGTAGTACTAGTAGTTCAGTAGTAATAGTTCAGTAGTAGTACTAGTAGTGGTAGTAGTAGTAGTTCAGTAGTAGTAGTACTAGTAGTGTTAGTAGTGCATGTGGACTATGTGTCATAATGCTCACCTGAATTTCTTTGCACACTGAGCCTCTCTGATATAATCACATTCGAGTGCCAGCTCTCTCCTCATCACGTCTATCAGATGCTCCGGAAACAGACCTGGACATAGAGCAAGCAACAGCAGGAGGAGAGGATGTGAAGTGGGCTTTAACACGCCCACAAAAGGCCGGCTGCACCTGAGCTCTGAGGAGCATTATGTACAGACGCACGTTTCAAAGCTCGTACCTTCAGGCAGCGCATTACTCATGTTCAGCACCGTCATCAGGTTGTTGACGTCACTGTTGATGCTCTGCGCCACGCCGGGGTACTGAGGAAACGCAGGCACACAACAAGGACGCGACCTCAATTTAATATTCACTTGTGTTACAAATGCTTGCAAAAACAAACAAAAAAAACAACAACAAAAAGACATCTCCATTCACATCAGAAATGTAGAATGTTATTTCCAGCTGAAAGGGGCGTCTCGATCAAACGCAATAATAAGATCATTCAAGACAGGAATATCCAATCCTTCCTTCCTTCCTTCCTAACAATATTATGCTCCAGTTTAACATTTACACGTCCGTCCATCCGTTTATCATTTATCATCGTTTATTTATTTATCAGTCATTTATAATGTACAGTACATGTGTAAATGTCAAACTGGAGCATAATATTGTTAAAATTACACTTATGTGTTCAGTTTGTTTGTATTTAGTCACATTGCTTTAAAGGACGGTTTTTAGATGTGAACATATACTGTATAACTTGACTTATTTCACTCAAAAAACAGAGAGAAAAGTTGGAGTTGACATTATTTCTATATTATTATGGTAGTATTTTACTGGTTCGGCCCACTTCAGATCACATATACAACAATGAAAATAACAATGAAACGTGATTATAATGCAACTATGTCAACAAGTCTTGGACATTTGTTTCATTTTATTATGTCCAAATGTTAAATATTTCAGCCTTAGACCCAATCATAGTCATTTCATCCAACGGGCCCTTTTGATAAGATATATACAGTATCTGTGTTTAATGATAACTATGGCTGTGAACTACAGCTGAAGTGACACAGTACAGATCTTCAAACACCACCTCTGTGCCCATATCGCTGAGCTCAGACTCACGTGTGAATAACAAACCGATGTGAGATGCCTTCTCCAGTTACTGTGTTTAAAGTAACAACAACTGAAAGCAGAGCGTACACACACACACACACACACACACACACACACACACACACACACACACACACACACACACACACACACAC
>JAPTHA010000017.1:8316251-8326782 GCA_029814585.1 Gymnapogon annona | reverse complement strand
GTGTGTGTGTGTGTGTGTGTGTGTGTGTGTGTGTGTGTGTGTGTGTGTGTGTGTGTGTGTGTGTGTGTGTGTTGAAATGATGCTCCCTCACATATGTGATCCATACAGTTATATAATCATCTCCACTTTCTTTTTTTTCTACCCCAGGCAACAACTGGCAGTTTGCGTTCAACGTCAAGTTCTACCCTCCTGACCCCTCACTGCTCACCGAAGACATTACCAGGTACAAACGTGCACATTTTTGCCAATTGTAAACACAGGGATCAGCACCGGTAACTGAGCTCACAGTGTGTGCAGTGTCGAAGTGTTTGTGTTAATACATATGCATGCACACAGAAACGCGTGGCACGCTGGAGGCACAGAGCATTTAGGTTGGAATGTATGTCTAATGGACCGAGCAACTTCTCTGATGGTCGTAGCTAATGGCTAATCTTAAACTCAGATATACACTTATCCACACAGACGCGTATGAACATTTGACCAGCACTGACTGGTTTGACTGGCTGCTATTTCTCCTCCACTGTAGCCACAGATTCTTATCTCTGTTCAGTTTCAGTAGATTAAATACAGTCCCATTCCTCAGTTGATTGCATAATAATATATACATGGAAAATGATGAATTGCAGTTTTATTCCGGCGTCGTACACTGTAGTGGCCCAGTGAGGCGAGGCCCCGTGTACGGATGACTGGAGTTTAAGCCTCCGTATCACAGAGCTTCCTGCTAAAGTGAGTCAGGATGATACTTCAGCAAGCACCCCGAGGCCTCATACAAACGCCGCCTCAGATCATGATGGACTGCAGTTCACATTCAAAGCTGTCGCCATGTTGAGGATTAGACACAGGGGTTATCTCCACAAACCAGCGTACCAGCATAAAAAGAAATTATACAACAAACACTGTCCCAACAAAGAGATTTAATCCTCACCAGCTGACTCAGGAGGAGAGGCAGTTTGTCCGCATGGATCGCTTTATTGTCATCACGAACAGTGGAGCCGTTCAAAGAGGCTTACAAAGAGGTTTTCTTGTTTTGACTTGACTTCTTTTCAACTGGCGGCTAAACCCTATTTCCCCTCTCTTTCCCTTTCTCTGTTACGTGAAGGTACCTGTTGTGCCTGCAGCTCCGTGAAGACGTGGCCTCTGGTCGACTGCCTTGCTCATTTGTCACACACGCTCTGCTGGGATCATACACATTGCAGGTACAGAACATGTACATATATCTATGTGTGTGTGTGTATGTGTGTGTGTGTTTGCACATGGGTCAATGTGGGTCCTGAAAAAAATCTAAATATTACACCCTGAACTCAGTAGAATAGTATTTTGAACGGTCATACAAAATAACTGCTGTTTTATTGAAGTTCATCTTGAAGTTCATCTTCTGCAAGAAAATGCTGAAAGTTTACAGTTGCGTGCAAAGTAGAAGACACTTAAATCTCATTAAAAGGCCAGTGTTATGCTTGTACTATTGTACAGATTCAGTCCATCACTGAAGTAGAGCAGTATTATACTGCAGGCCAACGCTGCATTCATAATTACCAAAAAGGTCTTAAGTAGGACTTATTGAAAGTTGCAGGAGCCCTGTTAAGAAGAAGCATGCATCTCAAGTGTGACTGATCTGCTATTTTTCTTTCTGTGTTACAGGCAGAACTCGGAGACTATGATGCTGACCAGCCGAAGCCCCTGGACTACATCAGTCAGCTGTCATTTGCACCCAATCAGAACAAAGAGATGGAGGAGAAGATTCTTGAACTCCACAAGTCCCATAGGTCAGACATACTTGTGTGTGCATTTTAGTCTCACATTGGAAAAGGGTTGAAGGAAATTTCGGAAGTAGAGAAGTTGGTCAGTGCTGAAATTACAATCATTTTGCTGTCTGTTCCCATGCAGCCTAAAATATCTGGCACATTATAGCATGTTGCGGACTAATGTGGAAACTAAATGTATTCTTTGGTCTCATCGATGAATAAACATCACTGCTATTTTAGATGGAAAGTGACTTCTCTTTTCCCAGTTTATTTCAATAATGTCGCCTGTAGCTAAAACACGAGGCTGTAAATATGTGTTATGCCGCTGTCAGCTGTAATGACAAACGTACATGTTACACCTCTGTCATTCATTTTACAGACAGATCCATTTTATATCCTTTGTGTCTAAGGAGAGGTTATCTGGCTAATGGTGGAAAAATGTATTTGTCTTCACTAATGTGTTATGATTGATGAGGTGACATTCAAATTCAATCGCAATCACCGAAAGTATGCATTTTAATATTATATTTTTATTTATATTCATGATGTTGGCCGGCTGGGTAGCTCAGTTGGTAAGGCATCAGGCTGGCGCATAGGGGACCTGGGTTCAATCCCCCAGTATGAGTGTCTGCTGGGTTGTGTCAGGAAGGGCACCTGGCATAAAAACTCCTGCCAAAATCAAATATGCGAATTGGATTCGCTGTGGCGACCCCAGAAGGGAAAAAGCCAAAAGAATTCATCATCATCATTTATATTCACGATGTTGCATTTAATTATAGAAAATGGATTAGCAAGTGATCAAAACGTGTCCGGGCTGTAAATTCAGACAATTCTGTAAAGTCGCATGATTATTGCTGATTATTTTGATACCCTTTTATTTCATGGGATTGCACTGTTTATTGATAGATAGTGTGTAATTTTATGTAAAATTTTTGAGTGATGTTATTATTTATTGTTGTTCTCTTGTAAGGCGACCTTAAGAGTCTTGAAACGTGCCATGAAATTAAATGTATTATTATTATCATTTCATTTTTCGGTGGTTTTGTTTGTCTCAGGGGAATGACACCAGCTCAAGCTGATACCCAGTTTCTAGAAAACGCCAAGAAGTTGTCGATGTACGGCGTGGACCTGCACCACGCGAAGGTAACAATGGCTCCTCTCTTCTCTCCGGGTCCTCCTCTCCTCCCCACTTCGCTGCTGTTGACATCTGGGATTTAGCACAGTTTCTTTGATGTGGGCAGAGTGTGCCGGTGTGTCTGCATGTTTGTGTCACTTTATCTGTGTGTCTGTGTGTGTGCGTGTCAGCTGTGCAAACACTCAGGGAGGCCATTACCATGGGAACAGCCAGTTTCTCTCAGTGGGATAACGGGTCACAAGCAGAGTGTGTCACGTTTCCATATCTGTATGCATGTCTTTGCAGGAAAAAGTGCAGCAGTCTTTAAATGGAAAGAATGGGTGTGAGATTGAGGACACAGAGTACAGAGGCTAGAAAGTACAGAGGGACAGAGAAGAGGTCAGCTGAGGTGAAACAGGGACCAATCCCTGCTAGAGAATCAAAGATGAGTCCCCTTTGAGGGCACATTGAAAACTGAGAGCAAACTGGGGGGAAAAGCCTCAGAGTGAGCGCTTCAAATGTTAAAAATCTTTTTTAAGACATACCAAAGTGGTGGGAATTCAGGATGCAAGTCTATTTCTGTCCCGTTGCATATTTTGTTGTGCAGTATTAATAACCTCCGAAACTCACAGAGGGGACTTTTCAAATATCGTACATTGAATTTTAAGAGCATGCCATCGTCAAAAACAAAGAAGCAAAGTCAGCACAGTACGCGATGTTTAATATTAGATGTTCCTGCATATTTATTTAATTACGGTAAATGTTTTATATCCATCACCTAGAGTCAGTTCTATTTATGATTTTGCAGAAAAGCTCCTGATTTGCTTGAATTCAGAAAGCAATACTGTGCATTGGTACTAAAATATTTAAACAAAAACATAAAGAAATACTCAATAAAGTTCTATCTATCTGTCTATCTCTCTTAAAATAATGTCACCAACTGAGAAAATCGGTCAGATTATGCCTTTGAGTGACTTTTTATTTTACAAAAATATTTAACAATAACTCCCACTTCCACTGAGTAATCTCAAATAATATTTAAAACACCACAGATGTTTGGCTGCTGGTAAGGAATAGTCATAGTTTACACAGAAACAACAGAAAACGCGGAAAATTTATCTTGTTTTCCATCCACAGTTCTAAAAGTGCTAAAAGGAATCTGTGGTAGCAGCAGTGAGATCAATCACTGGCTAATAACATGACGGGGCCATGTGCATGTGCCCCAGAAAACTGTCCATTATCACCGTATTGCTTTCCCCATTAGTCCATCTTACTTTTCCTGTTTATTCGCTACTGTAATCAATACCCGCCTTACCACGACCAGAAGACCTTGGACTTGAAAGCTTTGTTAGTGAGTTAGTCTGCCATTTAACGCCATTACAGTGGCACTGAATGAGAGGGTTTGTGTGAGCAGTAACTTAGTTTCCCCTGACTTTAATCAGACTACTTTAGAAATCTATTAGCATGCAGGGTTATCCGATGTAGACAAACGGGCAACACATACACACGTACAACACAAATGTAACTGACCATGGGTAATTCAGGTGTGTTTGACTCTTACCTGCACAGGACTCTGAGGGCGTGGACATCATGCTGGGCGTGTGCGCCAACGGACTGCTCGTCTACAAAGACAGACTGCGGATAAATCGCTTCGCGTGGCCCAAAATCCTGAAGATTTCATACAAGAGGAACAACTTCTACATAAAGATCAGGCCTGGAGAGGTACGTCACCACACGCAGAGGCATCACAGGGATCATCCACAGTTTGGTTCATCCTTTCAATGCAGTTTATTTTGACATTTTTTAGTGTATGAATAAAAATAAACTTTTGCTAAATTAACAGCAGTTTCAACAAAGGAACACTTTGAAGGTAAAAATGTCACCGCTGCTAACTGAATTTCTTTCTACGATAAGACGGAGCAGTTTGAGAGCACTGTGGGGTTCAAACTCCAGAACCACCGGTCCGCTAAACGACTGTGGAAGGTCTGCGTGGAGAATCACAGTTTCTTCAGGTACAGCCCACTAACACCACTGTACACCTGCTGCAAGAGATTCCACTCTAAAATGGATTGCAACAGTTTGTGGAGTAACCCAGATTATCAAGGGAGCAAATGGATTGATCTTCTTTATCTACAACACAGAAAAGATCAATCATGTGCCCTGTGACTGTAGTCACTGCAAATGTGTGTGTGAGTTATCAGAGAGGGAAGAGTAAGCTTAAATTTCCTGTCGTAGGAAGAGTTGTAGCATTTTTGCCGGTCCGCACACGCCTGTTTTAAATAGGACCCTTTCTTCTTATTGAAAAGTCAACATCGGTTTATATTTTAGGTTTACCATCCTGTCATTCTATTTTGTTTTATTAATCCGTTCTTTGTCTTTCCCCCTTTCTTTCCTGCGACTGCAGGTTAAATGCACCGGAACCTCCTACCAAGGCCCGCTTCTTGACTCTGGGTTCCAAGTTCCGTTACAGCGGGCGAACCCAGGCTCAGACCCGTTTGGCCAGTTCACTCATCGACCGCCCGGCACCCAACTTTGAACGCACCTCATCCAAGCGCATCAGTCGCAGTCTGGATGGAGGTAACACACTCTGTATATCACCAGGTCAAAGATGACGTTTAGAAGCAGGACAGGCATGTCTCTGCTCCGAGCGATATTTAATAGAGAAGCAGAGCGATGACAGGCAGGTGGATGTTCCTGGCCCCTGGATGGATGGATGGAGTGTGTGTGTGTGTGTGTGTGTGTGTGTGCGCGCGCGCACGGGTGCGTGCATGTATGTCCTTTGCATGTAAACTGCTTAGTGTCTGAGCAGATACAGGAAATAGCTGCAGCATATGTTTCCTGTCAAACAGAGGGAGAGACAAAAAAGTCCGAAGACGACAGTGAAAGAAAGATTGTTATGTGAATGGAATCCAAAACAAAGAGGCCCTCACAATGACAGAAATACAGCCTTCTGCAGTTACCGTCACAACGGTCTTCTCACATGAACGACAAAAGGAAATGCTCACATTCAGCGTGTCCTTATTGCTGTCAGTGTTAGCTGAGGGGCACTTAATTCTATGAACTGAATCATATTTTGATTACACAGGCAGAGAGAACCAGGGTTTTAATTGGCTCACTATTCCGGGTTTATACAGATGAGTTTTTCTGACCATGTCTTCAGTGTTGCACTGGCCCCTGCTGGACATATTGGAACATTGCAATATGATTATCGTTTGACGACCTTTAAGTTTTTGCTGTTAAAGATGCTGAGAGCATCTTAAAACACATCAGTAATGTTAAAAAATACATTTCTGTTGTTTCTATTACAGAGTACGATTTGGACTTTATTCATCACCAACTTACTCAATCCTTGTATGCATCTCTAGTTGTTTTACAAGCTTTATTTTAATCTCCTATCAGTTACAGGCTAATGATGAAATGTTTGTTCAGCATCAAATTAAGTAGGCAAACAATTTAAATAGAATCAAAACATGTCTTTAAATCATTAGTTGTAAAAAACATATTGCAAGAACTGTAAAATGGTCATAAGGACATCATGAAAAAATGGCTATATAGAAGGGCTATAAGTGTAAGAATTTCATGCATTTAATTGTGCAGGTTTCATTTTTAGAAAGTATTCACAATCAAAGTTTTGGAGATGAATTTGTGCTCAACATTTTGTGTTTTTATTACTTCATCACTATCACAATAAACTAATAGGAGTAAATCAATTGATGTGTTTATGTAGTGACAGTAAACGTTCATCTTTTTAATAACAGTCTGTCTCAGGTTTAGTTCTGCTTTTTGTGACCCTCACATCTTCTGTTATCGTGCATTTACCGAATCTGTCTCTCATTCCTCAGCACCCGCCATAAGCATCACTGAGGCCGGCGCCGAGAATGGACGCGAGCCTCATCTGGAGCTCCAGTCCGACTCCAAGGTTTGTATCAGCTCATCCACGAAAGGAAGTCACATTAAAAGGCAGATCAGTGTTGGTTTACTGATGTTTTAATACTGTACAGAAAGTCAAGTTTTCGTGATCGCGTGTCAACTGTGGTCAACACACACACACACGTATGACTTTTATAACAATGTGTACTCTACCCATGTTAGTGTTTTATATATGGAGGAGTATATTTGAGATTTTAAACATATTAACCCCGAGACCTTTGTTCAGTCCTGTTAATCTCTATGTTGGATGTTTGTGAGTGACAGATGGACGCACATCAACAAAGTGTACAGTGAGTGTCTTTACATCATGTTTATGGAGATCTTAGCCCTTTTGAGGTGCGTAATGGCAGGTAGCTGTGTGAGCTGGCCAGGCAAATAGATACAGTTTAAAGTAACACTGACTTCACCCATTATACCTAGTAGTTTATTCTCTTATGGAACGTCACGCATGCCTCCTGTGCACCCCTTTTTCCACACTGTTCCTTTTCTGCTCCTAACACTCCCTTCACCTCCCAGCACCGTGGATCCGACCCCCGTCCTTCAACCTTTGTTCACTGGTGGCACCCCGTCGATGTTTTCCGCACACAGCTGTACTCCGCACTCTGCTATGTTCACTTTTAACCTACTGTGCTGTGTGTTTCACTGACTAATGTAATGTCTTTTCCCCCTCTCTCCTCATCTTTTCATTCGTCTCCTTTTTTTTTTTTTGACACTTGCATGCAATCATTTCACAAAACCGAAATGGTGTTTGAAATGCACATTATGTCTTTTGTCTTTCTGTTAAATGTGTTGTCCACTGCTTGCTATTTCACTTTGTGTGTGTGTGTGTGTTTGTGTCTGAACTCCTCCTTTGTCTCTTCCTCTGTGTATATATATTTTTCACTCTTCCTCATGTCACTTCAGTCAATCTTTATGTTCCCTCTCTCGTTCTCTTCATCGTCCTCGCTTTCCTCCATCCCCCCTTCCCTGGACTCCATCTCCGAGTTCGATCGTGGCCTGTCGGACATCTCCGAGGACGACGACCTCATCGAAGACACCGCCATTGTCTCACGCACCCCATGGACTTCCCCCTCCAATCCCTGTGCCTCCTCCCCTCTCTCTGATCAGCAGTTAACCGACATCGACCGTTTTACACTCACCGACTCCTCATCAAACACGCACTCCCCCCAAATGCTGCACTCGTACACCTTAGATCTTTTGGGAACAGACGAGAGCTGCCAGGCTGAAACCGGAGCTACAACCAGACAACGAAATTGGCAGAGCTGGTTTTGTTTTAGGGCTGCGATCAAATACATCTCTTTCATTCTGTGTTTCCTCTCCACGGTGGCAAAAAAAGGATCATTGTATCCTTCCACAAGTCCATTTATGAGGAAACTGAGCATTTTTATTCACGCTTGGTCCCGTTTCATTTCCGAATCAGCGGGAAAGGTTAAGATTTTTATTTCCGATGCTCCTCAACACATCATCTCTAACATGAATGCTCGCACCTTACGTCAAGTCCTCCACCATTTGGCCTTGAAAAAGACAGATTGTGTTGCATTTTTTTCACGCCATCTGCGTTCTAAATCCACAACTTTGGTTTCTGCGTTTCCTTTGCCCCTGACCCGACCTCAGCTGCCAGCTTCTCTCACCTGTCCTCCGGTCGCCTCTTCTTTCTCCTTCCCTTCCTACCTCTCCTCTCTGCCCTTTTCCTCCCATTTCATGTCTCTCCGCTCCTCCTCCTCCTCCTCGTTTCCGACTCTCTCCTCCCTCTCCCCAGCCATCTTAACCTCCTCTTTACACTGTTACCTCCTGAATCCCTCCCCTTTGTTTCTACCCTGCCTCTTGGTGGTCTTCCTCTTAGTCGTGATGCTAACAGCGAGCCAGTCTCTTGCCTTAGCTCTAATTTTAGCCACGCCCCTTGGCCTGACCCTGTGCTACCTGGAGAGCGTAGTCTCCGGCCAACGGAGGGCACTTTTGCCGACTGTCATCTCCGAAAAGATGAAAGATTGGCCTGAGGGTCAGTTGAGCTCTGGTTTTAACAAGCAGGCCTCTCCGACGCACACGCCCCCGCGAATCAGGCACCACACAAGCGCTACGTGGACGCAAGATATGTGTGATCCTGCTGCGTAGGCACAGACAGGACACACACACATACCTATGTTCTCTACCCGATCATCTCCCTCTACCTTTGACCTGTGTGTGACCTCTGTGTGACCTCTGAATGTGTCTCAGTGCTTTAGCTCTCGCCACCACTTGCTTGAGTTCCTGTTTTCTTGCACCTTGTCAACCCGCAATGTCTGTAATAATAAACAGCTAGTAGAATTAGTGTTATTTAGAAAGCAACGGCGTTCCGAAGATTAAGGAAGAAAGAGATTATATTGTATATAATTTTATTAATATTGAGAAAAGATGTAGGTATAGTAAGAGAGTCAGACATGTAAAGATACTGTGAAGACTATAAAGAAAGAAGTGTTTTATTTTACAAAGGCAGCATACAGTAATGGCAAGAGATGAGCAGAACTCATTTTGAGATTTTATTCTGCCATCTGTCGTTAGGTCCGAGTAATTTGATGAAAAAGCATTGCAGACCAGTCATTCAATCTATATTTCTCAGTTCACAAGACGAGAAATTATTCATCAAACAGTCTACACGTGCAGTGTCAAAAAAAACACCAGTAAAATCATTGACAGCAGTACTTGCACTACTTTTTAAATGTATATTTCCACTTCTAACTATGGGGACCATGTCTTTGCTGATATGAATTGACAGAACATTTGTCATTTTATTCCACTGGCTCCCTGGAAAAATGGATCAGTTAAAGTGTGCTTTTCTAGATGCGGTTTTGCATTATTATATAACGGGCAACTATCTTTCTTCATTTCTCTTTTTGGAGCGGGGTCAAGCTGCTGGGTAATAGCAACAGCCTCTGTTAATGTTGAGCTGTGGCACAAATTTTAATTAGCAATTAAAGAAAAATAGCACTAAAAAGCAAAACATTAATCAATCCAATGAATTTGATTTGGATTTCCTCGTCTGACCTGAACATACCTCAACACATGCAAGATAAATATTTTTTTGACTATAGGTTCATTTGCTGCATTTTGCCTTTGTGATTCAGAACTGAATGATAAGGAGTCGCTGTTCCTACTGTACAGATAGACAATAGGTCATCCCCAGACACCTGTTGCGATTAAAGCTCACTGGTTCTGTATTTTACCCCTCGTGAATGTAAACAGTATTACACTTGCCCTGAAGTTTAGAATCTGCCTGCCTTGCTCTTCAGCCCATGAGTGTTTTATTTCAAAAGGTTTTAAGTAAAAAAAAAACAAACAAACAAAAAAAACCCCAAAAAATTAGATATCATTGGGATTGTCAGGGTGGAAGTCAAATAAAACGAGTATGTATGTCAGAGTGCGGTTAGTGTTGTTGTTAGTGCTAGTGTAGTCAATTGGACGTCGGCTTTTACTGACATGAACACCACCATTAGGGAAAACATTTGTATACAGGAAATATACTGTGAATCTTTAAAAAAAAAAAAAAGTTCTACAAAAGCAGTGAGTAGCACACACTCTGTCCTCATCATATTTCTCCTCTTCCTACGGGTTTATTATTAAAACGACATTTCCAACTGCATTCCTCATCACTAAAGTAGCTGGGGAATAAGAAAAGCATTGTTTTCACGTCATCCATTTCACATTTTTTTTCTTTCTTGGTGGGGGGGGGGGGGGGGGGGGGGGGGGGGGGGGGGGGGGGGGGGGGGGG